>BSBK01002375.1:0-470000 GCA_027943335.1 Chamaecyparis obtusa
ATGTATGTATATGTATGTATATGTATGTGTATATATCTATATATATGTTGTGTGTGTGTGTGTGTGTGTGTACATATATATATATATATATATATATATATATTATATATATATATATATATATATATATATATATATATATATATATATATATATATATATATGTATGTATGTATATATATATGTGTGTGTGTGTGTAATATACATATATATATGTATATATATATATTATATATACATGCTATTAAGGATTAGCATATCTGAATTAGATATGTATATATGCCATCACATGATCAAACTATGGAGTTCATTCAATACTGTATCAAGTAAATGTTGAAGTCTGAAACTATAATTAAATATACAATGAAGTATTTATAATTTGATATTGAGACCTTATTTAATCCTATATACTATTTGACTCAAGGAAGGAAGTTGTAATGTTACCAAGGAGGGGCTTGTGTAAATCCAAGTAATGGCTATCTGTCCCAAAATAAGGTGGGGGGTCAGCGTCACAATAGTTTGGGCTTGGACTCTAAACTTTTTCAACAAGTAATCTCCTAATGGACTGTCAATGTTCCCTATGAAAATATCTTTAATCAAACTCTTATCTTGAATAAAACATGACATTCTTTAATCTTGAAAATATCTTTAATCAAACTCTTATCTTGAATAAAATAGTACATGATAAAACATGACATATTTTCTACCTTGTAGATTCTAGTTGGTAAGAGATGTAATAGAGACACTATGGAAAATAAATATCCAGAGTAATCACCAATGGTATCCTACTCGGTGATTAGTCTAGATATTTATCTTTAGGTGTTACTTTGCATTAATATATATCATTGTGTATTTTTTTTATGTTACTTTACTATTAGCATAATCATTTATTATGAACTTATTTGACATTGGTTACTAGCCAAACTTTAAAGTTGCAGTTCACAAACCTTTGAAAGTGAATGGTAGAAGTTGGAATAGTCTTCATCAATGACATCCTTCGGATTTTGAAGTCAAACTACCTTGACATCCCTACACTACGAGGACATCAATAAAGATTTAAGCATCTCCTCCCATGGCCTACATTATTCAAGCCACGGGAGGGGATGCTTCTTTATGGTTGTAGTCATAGTCTACAAGTGCGGGAAGTAGATAAATTCCTACACTACGAGGACAACGATAAAGAGTTAAGCATCTTATCTTTAGTCCTAGCTACTGGGTAAGGCCTGGAAGACTTATACCTATCGATCATCGAGAATAATCACTGCCTTGCCTTTATGTACACTTCATAGTATCCAATATAAGAGAAGGCAGAAAAATGTGAATGGATAAAAGAAATGAAAGATACAATAATATTATCTTGTTGTTTACCTTCTCATAATTGATCCCAGTCTCACAAAAGTAATTTTATACGATCACTAGCACATTTCGTGCATGGATGACAAACATTATCCAAAGTTTCCAGATTCTGAGAAGAGGTATGAGTGGAGGCCAAAGAAGGGATATTTGTGAAGGTTTTATAGATGTGTGTTACTAAATCATCATCTCTACATTTCTACTCAATCTGGAAACCCGTGTATGTATATAGCCACTCTAGCAAATCTCCACATCTAGGAAATCTCCACAAAAATCCCTTCTGGCCTCCACTGCATATACATCTTCTCAGAATCTAAAAACCCTCCATCATTGATTCTCATCAATGTACAAATAAAATTGTGAAAAAATGCTTAATCCCTAATTCAATCTTTGACAAATAAAATTGTGACAGAAAACTTAAAGAATATGGAAAGCTCACAATGTTTAGAGACACACTTGACTCCAAGTGCCATGTACAACAAAAATAATTTTGTCCAATTTGGATAGTAAGTCTAATTTAATTTGTTCATGGACTAAGACCTTAAATTATTGAGCTTCTCTTTGTTTCTAGAATAGTTTAACATTCTCTACTTAATAGGGCCAACCACGTGAAGGTGGAAGCTCATCCGGCCCCTCCTAGGAGCCTCTTATGAT
Organism: Chamaecyparis obtusa; assembly: GCA_027943335.1. Lineage (NCBI taxonomy): Eukaryota > Viridiplantae > Streptophyta > Pinopsida > Cupressales > Cupressaceae > Chamaecyparis > Chamaecyparis obtusa. Next base: position 2,008 of record BSBK01002375.1, read on the forward strand.
CCTTTACGACATTTTAGGACATCTAAGATGTATTCTTAGGGATTGTAAAGGGTCATAAAGGGTCATAAAGGGTCCTAGGACACAATAGCTAAGAAACATAAATGTAGGCATCATGGTCACAATTTTTTGGAGACAACATAATTGAGTGGTATACCCAGATGATGCAAAGCAACTACTACTCCTCTAGTTCCAAGTTGACACCTGCGGGATCCAAAAACCATAGATAAGGAATAAATTTAGAGAGCGGAGGAGGGACATAATGACCAAAATAATACAAGGCCATAACGACCAAAATATATAGGACAAACCTCAAGTTAAATGAGGCAACTACAAACATTTTAATAGATTTTCATTATTAAATAATGAAATTTGCATATACTAGTGTTCTAAGCCCCCTCATTACATGATTTATTATTGTAAGCCCCCTCTGACTTACGCATCTAGAAAATGAAACTACAACCTATTGGGATTGAGACAAACCTTATAAAAACAACAACAACTAAGAAGGATCACTTGCCAACATCTATTGAATACAAGGTTGGAGGCAATGGTTGGAGGACCTTGCATTCAACATATGTTGACAAGCGATCCTTCTTAGTTGTTTGTTGTTTTATAAGGTTTGTCTCAATCCCAATAGGTTGTAGTTTCATTTTTTAGATGCATAAGTCAAAGGGGGGTTACAATAATAAATCATGTAATGAGGGGGCTTAGAACACTAGTATATGCAAATTTCATTATTAAATAATGAAAATCTATTAAAATGTTTGTAGTTGCCTCATTTAACTTGAGGTTTGTCCTGTATTATTTTGGTCATTATGGCCCTCCTCCACTCTCTAAATTTATTCCTTATCAATGGTTTTTGGATCCCGTAGTGTCAACTTGGAACAAGAGGAGTAGTGGTTGCTTTGCATTGTCTGGATATGCCACTCAATTATGTTGTCTCCAAAAAATTGTGACCATGATGCCTACATTTATGTTTCTCAATTGTTGTGATATCTACATTTATGTTTCACAGGTGTCATCTTTATGTGCATGTTCTTTATGTGTTTAGCTTCTCTCCCTCATATCCAAAATAAGATTTTCCCACTCTAAATCGAGAATTTATGTGCAACACAACTAGAATATGCATGGATAGAAAGTGGAGCCGAGAAGACTCAGCATGTTTACATTTCCTGAAACTAAGAGATTGTCATAGTTAACATTCTCTATCCACAACAGAATGGGAAGACATATTTATAGCATGGGCCTGGATCCTTTGGCAATTAGCTTCATAATAAATGAAGCAGATGAGAGCTGAGCAATTAGCTTCCCAAGAAAAATCTCATAAATGAACTATGTGTACCCCAATTCTTGTGCCTTCTATGCGTACCTAAATGATATATTTGAAACAACAAGGGTAAGGCCTAAAGAAGTTAATTTTGCATCACAATTTGTAGTTGTTGAAGCAGTAGAGCATCATGCACCACCTTTAGCACAATATGATCGGTACCCTTGTTGTTTCAAATATATCATTTAGGTATGCATATAGGGCATAGGAATTGGGGTACACATAGTTCATTTATGAGATTTTTATTGGGAAGCTAATTGCTTAGCTCTCATCTACTTTATTTATTATGAAGCTAATTACCGAAGGATCCAGGACTAGGCTAGAAAGATGTCTTCCCATTTTGTTTAAGCCATATTCCTTTTTCTTGTGAAACTTCCTTGGTATGGTAGGCCTACTCTTTATAGTACTCTTCTTCAATCTTTACTCATTGATAAGCATCTTCTTCTTCTTCCTAATTGCAGCCAAAGCTTCCTTTTCATTAGGATTCAACTCCACTTCCCCCATATCATCATCTTTGTCACCCTCAGCTACCATCCTAAGCCCATCTTCCCTCTCTAGTTCTTCAAGCCTCTACAAGATATCTAGATCAATAAAGTTTGCAACATTGTGTCCATCCATGATCTTAGGAATATCATATTCTTTCCACTCTTCATTTGCCAAAATATACCACTTCTTCAAGCTTGTAGAGTAAACTCCAGCCCTACCATTTTCATTCTCAATATCCTTCTCCAGCTTCTTGGCCTCCTTGGGCGCAGCACGTGCCAAACAGCTTGAGGAATACAAGGGGGCATCTCTTTCCCATCTCACAGCTTAGGCATTGCAACACCAATCCTATTGAGACAACTACTGATCTTCTTCGACTTCATCTTAATTTCCACTCTCTACTCCAACAACCTCTCGCATGCTACATTCTTCACCGCAATCACCCCTTCTTCCTTCAAAGAAATCATAGAGAGTAGCACGCCATCATCCCCCCCTCCTAATTCCCAAAAAACCCACCCATATTTTTCCTAGCCTCAGATCTCATCTCCGCAACCAATTTTGTATCCTCCTCCGGTAGTGTCTCTAGCAGTTGCAAATCAATCTTATTACAAACTACAATAAGAGGCTTATTGGAAAATAGAGGTTTTATGTTGTGAAACAAAGCTGCTTGTTGCACAATACTATAACCACGTGACCCCGAAACATCAAGGAAAAATAAAATAGTCACCTTCAAATGAGCCAAGGCAATAATACTGAGCATCTTGATGGTGTTTATGTCCTCCAAGGGGTGGTCCAAAATACCAAGGGTATCAATAACCTAATACCTCAAGTACTTATAATCAATATGCTTGACAAACAAAGACTTAGTAGTAAAAGCATATGGTTGAACATCCACATCCGCCCTAGTAATCTTATTAATAAAAGAACTCTTGCCAACATTAGGGTACCCAGAGATCAAAATAGTCCTAGTATTTGGGTCAATAGATGACAACCTTTCCATATGCTACCTCACTTGTTCGACATAAGCCAAATTCGGTCCAATTCTCTTAACAATAGTACACATCGGTCCAAGTGCAACAACCTTCAAAGATTTGTAGCGGTAAAGAGAATCCCCATATTTTATCAGCCTAACATAGTCTTTGGCCACTTTGGCAATGAGATTGTGAGTAGTATTGATCTAGCTAAGGGCCAACTTGTTCCTGAAAAAAAATAGAATGAACCAATGGCATGTTTACAACAAAACTACAAAAAAATAATTACAAAACTAAACCAATGGCATGTTTACAACAAAAAAAATTACAAAACTGAAACAATGGCATGTTAACGCAAAAATTTTTTTACAAAATTGAACTAATGGCATGTTTACAACAAAGAAATAGATGAATTCTTAAACATACTTTATTTGATATGATGAATTCTTAATAAAGGTCTAATTCTATAGATTGCTAGCACAAAGGAAGATTTGACCTAGCCAAATCTTCCTTGTACCACACAAAAAATTGTGTGATAACTATGTCTACTCCAACCTTAATTGTTTAAGAATTAATTCATCATATCAGATAAAGTATGTTTAAGAATTGTTGGGAGTTCTATTAGACCTTCGTTGTAAACATGCCATTGGTTTAGTTTTGTAAATTTGTTTTTTTTGTTAAATGCATTTAAATGGAATATTAAGCATAGTAATAATATGCTTAATCTATTAGTAATTGGGAGATTAAATGCAAATAACTCCTTTATCAGTTAAGTATGTTTAATGCATAGTAATTATAAATTGATTATTATCTGCATTGTTATAAATTTACTGTTAGACTAATTCTATAGGGCACTAGACTTTTTCTTGCGTGCGCGAACTTGACCCTAAATCTACATAGTAATAATATGCTTAATCTGCCAATTACTAATAGATTAAGCATATTATTACTATGATTAATGTTCCATTTAAATGCTAGTATATAAAGAAGAGGTTTTGAGACATTTGAAAACACTATCTGGAGTTTGGGATCTTGGGGTTACCTACAGATAGGAGTTGCTTTGTTAAACTACCCACTTTTGGGTGCATTTGTAGGGGTACACTCAGGGTACTATGAGTTGTTCCAAAATAACAATATCTGAGTCTTTGGTATGTTTAGGTATGGTCAAAAGGGTATGTGAATATGTGTTTATTTTTATTATTGTTTTGGGAAAGTGAAGAGTTTAAAGACCTAGAAGGTCTCTGCAGGGCTACAAGGAAGGGCCATTAGGTCTCTGGAACAGTCTGAAGCTATTTAGCCATTAGGAGTGTGGGTAACACTTGAAACCTTAAAAAAAATTTAATATGCCCTTACACACCTTAAAGACATCAAATCTATCATTGGTTTGCATTGGAAGAAGTCTTGGTTGGGTTCAGTCACTTAAGAACAAATGGGCTTTGTGGGAAGTAGTTCATTTGTGAACAAATTTGTAAACCCTTACCTTGTTTATCAGTTGTATTACAAGATATGAAACCTATCAATCAAATCAAGCATTTTGATGGACACCTTAGAATGTTAAAAGAGTAATTGTGAAATCTTAACATGCTTGTAATGGCTTTGATAAATAATGTGTGAATTATGTAGCTTCTACTGCCTTAACCTTCTATTTTCTTTGCCTCTTTGTTCGAGCCAATTTACAATGTATATGGCATGAATAGTCTCAACTAGCAGTCCTTAAACAACACATAAATAATACACATTAAGGAGCAAATTAAGCCTAAAAAAAGTTAGTTAATTCATGGGATTATAAGCAACAACTTGTCAGAAATCTGAATATTTCATGAAGGAAATTACATCATATCAAGCAAGAATAGATCAAATCATCGATTGTCTCAAGTTAGAAGCCAATTGTCTTCATTTCTTTGCAAACTTTGAGGTGAAAATTATGCTAAAATCTAGAAATAAGTAAATTTTCAGTTCAAACAAGTTTTAGATTTGATTCTTGCCATGCTCCTCATCATAGAATTTGAAATAAATCTACTCACATCTACCCAGATTTCACCTTTCTCAAAATTTTGATCTCCCCCCCATGTTCATCTGCCATCTCCCAAGTTAGTTTATTTCCTAATCTAATGAAGATAATCACTGCATGTTGAGATGCAATTCGATGCCTCTTGTAAAAAAAATATCTTCTCAAACTCGGTAAAATTTGCTTCCCAATTTGGATGAAACTTTGCTTCCTTATAAGGAGAAATTCGTTGCTAATTGCAGAGCTCAATTTGATTTTGAGATGATATTAAAATAAGGTCACTTAGTCTCCTTATATAGGTGATTTGTGGGGCAAGAGGCACGACTACCCAGGAGGGCCGACTTGAGTTTCTTAAGGCCAATAAAGATTGTTAAATTTAATTATTTTCAAATCCTCACCTTGGCCGACCTAGACAAGGAGGCCAAATGGCAATTAAAATTTATGTTTGTCTCATCGTTCATGCCTTGTTTGCTACAGTCCTACACCTGGGTGGAAATGAATGGGTGGTTAGGATAAAAATCCCAAGAAGAGGGCAGATTCTACCCCTTCAGAATTTACCTTTACTTCATCATCCCAAACTTAGTCATTTTCATGCCTTTAGAAGCCCTCCCTTTTAAACTTGGGCTTAGATTCAGGGACTTGATTGATTTTGATCTCACACTTACTTCCTTGACTTCACCAAAATTCTTAATTTTAACTTTGGTTGTGTTAAAGGAACTATGTTGACTTTATTTTGTAGTTGTTTAACATGAGAGTTTGTAGATTAATAGTTCACATTTTTATGGTAATGTATCATTCAATTGAGCATTAATGCCCATCTATATCTAGTGAGATGGACATAAATCATGTACCTCATGCCAATGTGCTTGGATACCATGTATACACTATTTTGCATTAGACTAGACATTAGCCAAATAGTGAGTATTTATTGAGCAACTTTTATGACTAATCTTAGTAGGAAATACATGATAATAGTCAATAGATTTAAAATATTTATGGTAAATATAAATTTAGTATTCAATATTTTATTGTAATTTGTACTATAACTCAATTATAGCCAACAAAATTTAGTATCAATTCTACAAATCAATTGTAGACATAGTAGTGCTAGTGTAACTTGCAATAGTGTCAACTTGAGGATAGTCAAAGGACTATCAAATTCATAATGAATCAATCTTTTCACATGTGAATGGAGTATATATCGATGCTTAGTTTCATTTTATTCATGATGAAGGGGAGGAAAAGAGAGTTATCTTGGAGAAGGTAAATAATTTGTGTGAATCTTGTAGATATTTGAGAAATCTAGTGAACAAAAAGAAGTTTCGATAGGGTAGTGAAGCTATGTGCAATTCTATCTTAAGCAAGTACTTTATTGGCTATTAGTTTTTCTCTTTTGCTCTTGCAAGGTATATAACATGGGAGAGAATGTTGAGATTGTTTCAAATATTTTACAAATCTGGATGTATTATTTATTATGCACTCATGCAAAAGGGGTTTCTCACTTGAGATTATGCTTGATGCCATATAAAATATGTATTATTATGTGTTTATAAATATCTAATGTTATGTAAGATGTGTAAGATAGTTAGAAAATATTGTAGACTTGTGATTCTACAAGGAGTTGTCCTATCATAATTTCTCTAGATAGAATTGGCATAAGAAATTATAATTATATTATAACCATAATATTGTTGATTGCTGAATAATACACTGATTCTCTCTTTGTTAATGTGTTTTTGAAAGAATTTTTATATAATAAATAGTATTTTTATAAAATAAAATGAATGATAAATACTACACATTCTTAGATAAAACATCTATATCTATATCTATATAAAAATAAAATAAAAACTAAATATACTAAAATACATAACATTGAGGCTAAAGAAATAGGCCATATAATACTATTCGTATTTAGTATTCTCAACCTCACAAAAGTGAAAAATAACATTTGAACTAGACACTTCAAGGTGAAAATCAACTAATGCTTTCTCATTTTGTCTTGGAATGTGTTGACGCAATTGGCTTAATCGAGGGGAACAAAATTGAAAATTTTAGATTTATTGATGGGCATGAGAGTAAACACCAAAATAATATAAAATTTTCCTAATAATGGCTAAGCATCCTAGTTTCAAACTTGGATGCATTTGAAATTCTATTGCTTGACTTGGCATGACATGACGTGAAATTTGGAGTCCTCTTTCATTTGGTGCCATCACTTACAATAACATATTCAAAATGGTATTAGTAGATATGTAAGGTTGAATAGCATTGAAAGATAAATCCATCAATTATATAAACAAAGGTATAATTTGGTTATATTAATACATTGACTCCAAAACCAAGGCACATGTCTTATCCAAAACAACAAAGAAAGTTGTCGATCTGATCTTTGATTCCTTGCTTATGGTTGTCCTATCTATATGGTCAAGATCCTTAAAGATGGTGAACACAGGGTTTCATGACCACAAATAGTCTTTCCAAAGGGTATGAGACAACCATTTTTCAACTTTGTTTGCTCACACACACTCGTCTACTTATCTATTCACTAAACCCTCACTTTTTGGGTCAATAGCCTAGGGCTTTGTAGAAATCACCTTCTCCTGCAACTCACAACCATAATATCAGTTCTAACCTAGCCAAGATCACATTCAATCAAACATATAGACTCAATGTTGTATTCATTGTTCCATGGGACAATCCCAATATGCAAAGAAAACTCTTTGTTTAATGTTTGTAAACCATTACATAGTTTCTTTCTAACTCTAATAAACCGACAACAACCTCCAACATGACAGTATAGAAGTTTTGTTCTTCAAATATGTTTGGGCCACTCTTTGAATTCCATGACTCTTTGAATTCAAATATGTTTTCTCACGGTTTCCATGCGGGTATATACACCCAGCCAAATGGATCTTGAATAACTTACAGGAAAATCCAGACAAATTTGAAGTTTTAAAAAAAATTGATCATATCGTAGGTTAAGGTAAGGAAATCCTTACAGGCGGTCCTCCTTTTACACCAAATAACAGCGGCAACCCTCATAAGAGGTCCTCCTTTTACACCAAATAACAGTGGCAACCCTCACAGGTGGTCCTCCTTTTACAAAAAATAACAGTGGTAACCATGAGTACTTGCAACTCGCGTGGTCAGATGAGACTCCCCTTTGACGCTCATTCTAGCCAGTCCAAAATCAAAGACATAAGCATTTAAATCAGCATCCAACAAAATATTCATCACCTTAATGTCTCTGTGATAAATTGCACGTTGAACGCCATAGTGAAAATAATCCAAAACCTTGGCCGTATCGAGCACAATATTCTTCCTCTACGGCCATGACAATGATACTTTACAGTCTCTCCCAAATACATGATCATCCAAGCTACCATTCGGCATGAAATCATAGATCAAAAACCTCTAGTTCCCTTCCACATCATCGATCGCAACATAACAACCTATCAAAACTACCAGATTTTTGTGCTTTATGTTGTTGATAATCTCCACTTCGTTCAAAACTTTTGTGTCTCCTTCAGCAGAGCAGTTTTGAATTCTTTTCACGACAATGAGCTGACCATTGGAAAGAGTTCCCTTATACACAATGTCAAATCCACCCTGGCTGATGAGGTTTCATGCACTACAACCCTTGAAAAAATTCATCGTGCCAGGTAATAATGAAATGAGAAATGAAATCTTTTTTTAAATCCATGCCCATGTTGGTCAAAATTTTGACCAACATAGGTATGGATTAAAAAAAATAAAAGTTTTCCTTTTATAATCTGACCAACCTAAACCTTTTTATTTGATGGTCAAAAATTTTGGTAGAAAAATAAGGTCAAATGTACTAGTGTAGGTCAAGAAACAATAGAAAAAACCAAATGGTTAACCAATCAAATAATCAAAAGGGAAAATAGGTTGCAACATTGGGAGAGACTAGAAGGTAGATGAATCAAATTTGGATGAAAAAGAGTGATAATAAATCATTAGAAGGATTCACATCTTCACCAAGTGTCAAGAAATCATCAGCTAACTAAGTCTATGTTTGGCTTAGGGGGTAAAAGCATTGTTGGATCTATTTCCAGACCCCCTAGAAGTGAGTATGGTAAGTTTTATTTGCATATTCATATGCATGAGATTATTTGAAAATATGATGTGAAGTTTCTCTGATGAACATAAAGTTTCATAGTACCACAAGTGAGGATTTTGAAGTGAAAAATGTATGGTTATGTTCAACAGGTGATCATTTAATGCTAGTATGTGAGGGAAGATAAAAGTTTGTTTAGGTCTCATTTTGTAAATTACATATTCAAAGAGTAGTAAGAGAGAAAAATAAGTGATAGTTGAGCATTTATCAACAATCAACATGATCAGTAGGCATATTTATAGTGATCTTATGGAAAGAAACAAATAGTGTTCAAGCACAACTCGAGTAGTGGAAGTTTGAAAGATATTTATCAAAATTTCCAATCTAAATCTATTATTTTCCAATTGGGCTCACCTGTAGTAGTTGATATTACTAAGAGGCCTTGACTAGAATTCAAGAGACATCCATTTAAGTCAACTGAGAATGATCTAGTAGGTGCCTTATCTAGCATGCCCTACGGTGTGTTTCATATCAAACATTAAAGAGCATACATCATGTGTGTATCTATATTGCACTTGTATATGCACATACAAAACTTCAATAGGACATTTTTTTGTTATTCAATCAAATACTATTGAACAAAACAATGCAATTGACTACCAAAGAGCATCATATTGCTTCCTATCTAGAGAGAGTGTAATTAGAATGTATATTACTCTCACATTATAGAGATCATAACCAATGACATTAGAACCCTAGAATGGAAGATTCAAAACTCCTACAATACACATTATGTAACTAGGAATAAAGATACAAGCTAAACATGATTCAATTACTATGCATTTCTATGAAGTTAAGCTTGGTGAGTGCAAAGAAGCTAAGAGTGCAAGTGAGTGAGTAGGAATTAGGAAGTTTTATTTAATTTATTTTAATTAATTACCTTATCCGTGTATTTAATGGGATTACATTAATTAATTGAACCAAAGGTAATTAATAAGGAATTTGATCAGATTAATGATGTTTTCTATTTAATTAAGGATTTTGATGATTTTGATGAATTATGCCAATAATCAAATAATCAAACTAGCATAGTTAGGGGGTGGTCCTGAATTAGGGAAAATAGGGCCTTTGGTTAGATTAGCCCATTTTAAGGTGATTATATTTTCCCCTATTTGAATCGATGTGGAAGCAATGCATTGATTCAAAGAAGTGATGATGATACTGACTTAGAGAATAATCTAATATGAAGCGATGGAACTATTCCTGATTTGATGATTGTGAATTTCAAGTTTGAACAAAATTTTATTTGATAGACGATGTGTAGCTATCGATTATGAACTTGATTGGACAAGAACCAACCATATCAACTCCAAGCTTGATGGGATGAAGATCAATAAGAGCTAACTAGAATATTTAGTTTGATTTGGAGTGATGAAATTGAACATATGAAAGATCATGATGATGAAAAATAATCAATTTGATTGAAAGTGATGAAATTGATCAATGTCAAAAGATATAAAAAGCAATGATGCTTGATATGAAATAATAATTGGTTTGATTTGATTCAATGAAAACAATTAATATTTTCAAGATGTTTTGATTACACATAGGTAATCAACTTGATACCAATCTTGATGAAGTCAATTCTCTGACAATCCCAACTTGATGGAAGGAAAATGACATGCCTCTCTTTGATTGATAAGACCGAGTAATTTGATATGAATCTCGATGAAATCACTCATTCCTAGATTGATGATGTTGATTGATTGAAAAGTCTCAACTTGATATGGTTCCTAATAAAGTTGATTCCCCTAGTGTTAAAATTTAATTAGATTCAATGATTGACTCAATTTGATGATAGATCAAATAAGTTTGATAAGATTCCTTGATTAGATTTGATGAAAATATGACTGATTTTGATATGATTTTGCCCTCTCAGGAGCAAAATTGAAATGAGAATTGATATAATCCAGATTTTAAATATTGTCATTGATGTGAAACTGGTATCAAATAGCTTTGGATCAGTTAGAATGTGTTTTGGATCACTTAGAATATGATTTGAGTTTATTATGTGTTAGTAGAAACATAATTTGACCAAGTTTGACCACCTTGAGAGTGATATTTGACCAAATAATGATGTTGACGAAGATTTTGATGTGTTGACTTGATGTTGTGGATTTAAAATAACTTTCTACACCTTTTGATAAGCTTATATAGCTCGTTTGACCAATTTTGACTGGCTTTGAACCCTATTTGACCAAGGTTTTACCAAAATTCAACATTGGTTGACTTTTGTTGACTTTCAAATATCATTCAGAAACATTTTTGAAGCATTATGCATCATTTATGTGTTTTTTCTAGCTTATTTTACCCTTGGTCAATTATTATTTGACCATAGTTTACTTTTTGTATTGGGTCAGTTGACTTTTCCAATTTTGTTTCCTTTGACTACTTTGGCTTCCCTGATTTTGATTTTGTTCCTGATTAGATGATCTGGTGATGATTATGCATTATCAATCTGTGAGGATGGATTAGGTCATTAATAACCTTAAGAGGTTTAAATAGGCCCGAATTACCATTTCATTTTCACTTTTACCTTTAGTAATTTCTGAGTTCTTGAGAGAATATGGTGGTCTCTATGGAGAAACACATATTCGAGCTTGGTCATCGACATCCCAGACCAACACACTACGCGCCTACGGTGAGTACCTAATAAACTTCCATGTTATGCCTTTTTATTCTTCTTTTCTTTTGCATATTTTTAATTAATTATGAAAATTTTACTTTAGAGTCACTTCTTGGTTTATGTGTCATTTTTGGTCAATCCTGAGTCACTTCTCAATTTACCAAAATTCTTGAGTTTCACCCCATATAAACAATGTTGCATCCAAAGTGTCACTTTTGGTCAAATTATTTATCTTGGTCAAGATACCCACAATCTTGCACCTGGTATGAACTAGGTTGCATCTTGTTTTAAGAGTATTATCCAGCCATTTCTGAGTCATTTCTTGCTAGAAAGTCACATCTAGTAAACCCTAGATCACATCCGAGGAAAAAATTGCCTTTAGGTTTTCTTCAGTCATTTTTGGTAAATTTGCCAATTTGCCTTGTCCTTTTGTTGATTTCAGTTGCCGGTTTGATCTATCTACTATTTTTTTAGGTTTTTACACTTGATTTTTCTACCTTTTTCCATGTCTGAGACTGATTTTGTGCTTGATTCCATTTTGAAAACTCAGTTAGGAGTTGTCTTTTCAAGGTATGAGACCAACTCATGTCTTGAGTTCAGCTGACCAACTTACTTATGAGGAGAGGTAGATTGTGGGATGCCTTGGTCTCACCATCTTGATAGATTTACCTGACATCAAGGTAAATCAGTGGTTGTTGACTACCCTTGCTGAGAGATGGCATTTAGAGCACAACACCTTCCATTTTCCTACAAGTGATATTATTGTGACTGTAGAGGATGTTTGTAGGATTCTACATGTACTTGTGATGGGTGTTTATGTGTACTTCAAGTCTTGATCAGGCAGTGGCCATTGCAGATGTACATAGAGTCTTTCATGATCCAATGCTCATCGTTACCTGACATGGGACCATATGCAGTCTTATTATGATCAACTTCCTATTTTTATCTCTGGATTGATTGATGGGATCTTGACGCCAGACCAAGGATAGTACAATTTTATGTGTGGTTAGGATTGATTATTAGAGGACATGATGGGTAAACCCCACTGATTTACCTGGAGGAGTTGTATTCTGGAATACTTGTATAGAGAGCTACATGAGATTGTTCATTGACATTCTAGGAGTATGACATTAGGTATTCTTATTCTTCATATATGGGCTTGGGAGCACATCCAAGTTACTCGGCCAGTGGTTGACAGACAGTGGGATCCAGAGGATGCTTATGTTTATATGTATTTAGGATAGGTCTAGCAGCCCCATCTAGGTAAGTTGGATTACTAGCGATGACTTTTGGATGATGTTACCGAGGTCAAGTGGAAACCTTATCTTGATTTTGAGGAGTAGAGTACTGATAGGAGGCAATGCCTTAATTTTTCCAGAGTAGATTCCTTATCGTTCATATATAATATGTTGTTGAGCATTTTGTTGTTACTCATATATTTAGATAGTTTGGTAGGGTACATGTTATTCCATGAGATCTTGTCGTATATGCCTGTATCAAAGACATAGAGGGACAATGGGATTCTAGATTATCTTTTCATACTACCATTCATGAGATCTCCCAGATGGTTCTTGTTGCTTGGGACTTGTTACTAGAGATAGAAGATGGTTTGATTACTGATGAGTATAGGGAGTATCTTAATCAGTATCCATTTCCATGATTCACTACTCTCGACAAGATCGCTCCTATGATAGAGGACCAACTTGATTAATATCCTACAGATGATGGTCCTACCGATAGTAGTGGTAGAGCAGATAGAGGTGATAGAGGGAGAGATGGAGGAGTTTAGTGTGATAGAGGGGGTTGAGGTGATAGAGAAGGCATAGTTCATCTAGCTAATAGGTCTTAGGGAGATGGTCATAGATTTGGGGTAGTGGGAGGTGGTGATAGACACACCTATCTAATATTCTCTCCATTACATAAGGATCCTAGTCCTCTAATGCCTATTGTGCATTTACAAAGATAGCAACAACAGAGACATACCGGTGAGAGCATTGGCAGTAGTGGTGGGCAACCCCCACAAGATCCTCCAAGGGCTAGGGGTAGAGATACAAATCCCTTATCTGATTGTGAGAGGGAGAGAGAGAAGCATAGAACCCAAGTTGCTACATTGGAGGCTCTTCTTTCAGATTGGGATAGGCAACTAGATATCATGAGAGACAAGAGAGACCACTAGGCACACATTGCTTCTCATCAGGGACAGAGGCCAATATATTACTTTTATTTATATTGTGTGGCTATTGAGACCAATCAAAGAGTACCCTTATATTTAGCTATTGCTTAACAATCAGAGGGAGCCATGCAACCGCTAATGCCTACATGAGTAGATCTATATATTTTATTTCATTCCCTTGTGCATGAGTGTTATTACTTTGAGTTCTACTTATAGTATTTTGGTTAGGAGTAGTTGTAGACTTATGGGTTTTTTTTCTGAGCCTTCTCTTTTTCCTAGGAATCTTGATGAGACCAACATACATACTAGTGACATCAATCCTATCATGGAGAAATGTTCTTCCCATTCTTCTCATGATGAATATGAGGTTTTAAGAGTCCCTCTTGTGCAAGTCCAAAAGCTTTCCAACAACTTTGATAAATTTGAATAATGGTTAGGACAAGAAAACCCTAATCCTGAAGTCATTTATGTTGTTGAGGGCTTAAAGAAGTTAATTCATAAAGATGAACATGGTGACCTAACATTTTGTGTAGCATATCTCAACATGTTGATAACAATGTTAAACCTATTAGAGATTGTGCTCAAGAGCTAGGTTTCATTCCACCCACCACTAGTATTGAGACCTCTATGACTATTTCTACCTTAATTCCTAGTGTGTCCACTTATGCTCCATATATCATAACAACTTCTATTCAACACCTCAATCCTACATATATTAAAGCATTCCTAACCCTATTGTTTCCACTAACCCTTCAAGTGTGCCATGTGTTTCTTTACTTTCATCAATGACCAATTACAATAGTGTGCCCTTTTCATATTCAACTATTCCCTCCATTTCTCACAATTCTCCAAACATTTCAAACATATCTCCTCTTACCATTCTTTCTACCGATTCTACCATTAATAGCTTGGCTCAAATTGTGTCTTCCTTGCAACAACAATTTGCTTCAATGAATCAATCAAAGGTTAACATTATTACTTGTGATATTGCTAGTCCTTTATTTTTGGATATCATCTATGGCATTATTCCATAATACATGTAGATCCCTCATCTTGAGACTTATAATGGTAAAGGTGATCCTTTAACTCATGTCAAAACTTTCCAAACATTGTGTAGTGATTTTTCTTATGATCATAGATTCATGCCTAAACTATTTACTAGAACCTTTTGAGATAAAGTCATGCATTGGTATTTCCCTTTTCCTCATTATATTTATTCTTTGGAAAATATTTCTAATGCTTTCATCTAAAAATTTGAAAATAAAATTGGTCCTAAGATTTATTTAATTGACTTAATGCATTGTAAACAAGGCGTTAGAGAATAAATGACTGATTTAAATGGTAGATTTAAGCATTTGCATGCTCAGATTTATTATCATGTACCTGATATTGGTGTACAACATATTTTCTTTTCTAATTTACAAAAATACCTTAGAGATAAGATTTTGTTTTCTAAATTTTCCTCTTTTACTCAATTATGCGCAATGCTTCATAATTATCAACTTCAAGTGAGTCAGTTTGAGAGCACAAATCCAATGTCTTTGGTTGATAAGAGTGATGCCACACCCAAAAATATTAACAAATTTTAGAAACCAAATAACTTCATTAAGATCAATCATTCAACCAACAATGTTGATGAGCAAGTGACAACAACATCCAAAGGTGTGGCTCCTTTGTCATATGTTTTTAGACCTGTACATAATTTTTCTTAGCTTTATAAAGCTTTGCATAATGTGATGTTGAATTTGATTAATGGTCATCATTCTCATGGTGTCCTTGTTGATCCTACTTGCACGGTTAATGTGATAACTGAAGAACATATTTTCAATAGATAGTCACAACATGATTTTTATGATAAATTTGATGTTATAATCAAAACTTGCAATGATTTCTTTTATTCTTCTCATGGTTCCATTTCATTTCTTGTTGAAGTTGGTGGTAAAACTTTAGATGTTACTTTTACTATGATTCCAACTTTGGATCAATTTCAATTCAAACTTGGTCTTCCTTGGCTTACCTCCATAAAAATTATGGCCTCTCTGATTCACAAGTGTTTGAGATTTCCTCACAATAGACAAATCATGACTATTAACCATAGCCATTATCATATTTATGTATCTCAAGAGTCTATTAACCTTGACTTCTTTTGGCCTTCAATGCCTCAACCAACTCAACCTTGTAGAGATAATCTCTTTTCATCATATTAAGCCTATAAGATCCAAAATATTTGTGAACTTAGCAAACTAAAGGATATTCCATCTCATTGTCCTAGACGTGGACTTCTTCCTACACCTCCTATATAGGCTTTAGTTACACCTCTTATATCTTATAAGAATTTTTCTTATTCTATCTCTCAACCTTGTGTGCCTCCTTCCATTCTTCCCCCTAAATAATAAAACGACCCGATGTTGATTGATCCTAAACCAAACCCAATTTCTAGCAAGATCAAGTGTAACCGTCATTCTCAAGACCACTGATGTAAACACCATGCTAGAGCCTATCAACATGCTTACCAAAACATTGCTTCACCCAAAACACCTAATTATGGCTTGATCCCATTTGATGAACCTATGCTTGAGCCAAAGGAGGAAGTTAACTTGGAAAAGATGAAATTGAACAAACATGACAATTCTATTCATATCTTGGGTTCTATTAAAATTAATTTGGATGAATACGATTCTCTTGATGATGATGATACTTTTGATCTTTCTAATGTGACTAACGATGATATTCATGCTAGTGATTTTGATGATATTTTGTAGCTTATTGATGTTAATCATGATTTACCAGCTATGTTTTCATAACAATTATCTGTTAGTCCTAGTGATGAGAAAAGTGACTCATCTTCACAACATGGTCCTTGTTAAGAACTAGCTATTGGTCCATCTACCATGCTTGATGTCGCTCCTCTTGTGTATTTCCCACCTTCCCTAAACACTACATACCAAGTTGGGGGGGGAGGCAAGTGAAATTCTTGACTAGCTCCTCTTGTGCAGTAGATTTTGTGTGTTTTCCTATTGTAATGTGCTTCCCTCATGATGTGTTGCATGCTATAAGTTTTGTTTAAATTTCTTTAAAAAACCCTTGTTGTTCCATTGGCACAAGGTTTTAAAGAAATCAAAATATTGTGACACTTTGTTTTTGTATCTCAATGCTTCTATATGTTGTTACATGTTATGTCATGCATGTGCCTTTGTATTGTTTGAATGGGGATGATGACATTCTCAGGGCCTGATGTTAGGGTCCTATTTTGAGATTTTCATTTGTGGTTGGCCTAGATTATATTTGAATCTTGAAATGATGGAGTTAGTATAATAACCCCTTATCACTCCTCATTTTGTATCCATCAACTATATACAATAATTTTTTGCAATAAAACTATCAATATTTCAAGTAAGCAAGATCAATTGAATTTAATATTTTAAGGCAAGCATACAAGATCAATATCTCCAAGTGTCCAATTCTTTAAGATAATTAAAATCCAATGCAATCTTCTCCATTTCATGCAAGTTTCTCTCACATAATGAATAAGTAGAGGAATTTTTAAATTAATCAAGAAGATCAATCCATTCATCCATCTTCTCTCTCCTCTTTACAATTAATCATCAAGCAATCCACATTCAAGATCTACAAGTGACAATCATAGATTTATGCATTTTTTAAGGCATCCTTGATTATACATCACATTCCAAGGTCAACTCTTTGGATTTAAATCGCATTCAAGCATTTCATGGATTTGAGTGATTTATACATTCATTCATGAGGGTTTATGCAAGGTACATCAAGTACTTGCATTTTTACATACATTCCTTTATGCAAATTTATTCATATTTCAAGGTTGATTCCTAAATAGGGATCTGACAAAGGAAAACCAATTTCCACAACATTTTTCCTATATTTTGTATATAGGAACATGATATAGAGCTATTAGATCAGATCTAGGTAGAGCAGGCACAGTTGCAGGTTTTGTGAGAGTTTCACCTAAAAATATTAGGGATATGTTTCCAAACTTGACCTGTCTTGGGGACACATCACTAAACTCGACCTATCCAACCCACTTTCTACTCAAATATTTGTCACATGTCTTTTTTTTCATCTAATTTTTATTTATGTAAGTTTTAGCTCATTATTTATTTGTGACGATATGTTTTCAATAGCTTTTTGGTGTCTTTTCTAATAAATCAATTACATCACTTAATCATTCTTATTTCATTCATTACATTACTTAAGAAAGGATAGATCTTGTTTCCAATTAGTGGTTGAGTCACCTATTGAACCTATTAGAGTCATTCTTTTATCCTAATGTGCAATGAAATAAATGGGGAAGTAATCCATTTACCACATAACCTATTGCATTTCTCTCCCCATTTTGCCTATTGTACAGTCTCATTCAATCATAATTAGGTATGATAAAATACATGGTTGATGCAGGTCCTGACTTATGTAATTGATTTTGATAGTTTGTAGCTTAGAGAACCAACATGTTTTCCTCCATGCAATCATTAAGTTAAAACCTTTATAGGAAATACTTATGCAACACCTATTTAGTTGAGTTGTGAGAGTTTCAAGGTTATTTGATTGAAGGTTTAGAAAGTAAGAAGGTTGCAAATCTCAATTCTCATTCGGTGCATCACCTATTAGTAATAGATTTTAATTCAAGCATATCCTTCTGACCCTTCCCCTATTGAAAATTTAATCCTAGGTGAATACCGAAAGAAATTCATCCTTCTTCAAAGATTTATTTTCACTATAGGCATATACACAGGCCTAAAAATCATTCCATGTTTCATAGGATTGCTGAGTATTACACTTAATCATTTTGAGTGCAGTCCTTCATGACAAAAATAAAAATCACACACAATAAAAATAAAGATAGATAAATCTAATTCAAGTATGAACTTTGAACATTCATCAACTAATCACAATAATACATTAATGAAAAATACATATAACTATCAAATAAAACATTAAGATTTAAAGTATACAATTATTAATGCAATACATAGAAACAGAGATCTAGACACTAAATTATAAGTATGTAAGAAGAGTCAGGTTCACTAAGATATACAATATGAAAAGGGAAGCAATGCAAAGAGGTAGATCACTTCTCCTCTTCAAGATTGTACATTCAGAAGGAATATGTCCCTATAGACTAGGATGGTCCCAAGTACTAAATGGGTCAACGATCCTTTGCTAAATAGGTAAATTTGAAATGGGAAATGATAATGAGATAAGAAATGAAAATTAGGGAATATTTATATGCACTTAGAGTCAAAATAGGAAATATGCTACTTTAGATATAAATATCAGACAAATAGAATCTCGAAAATACTTGTAACTGCTATTTTGAGATCTCAAGGATGTAACCTATTTGCTTGTCAAATTTTAGCTAGATCTAGAGGGTATGTAGTGGTTGATCCATTCTATACCTAGGTGTAGAGAAGTTGAAACATTTTTTACCCTAGTTGAAACTTATAGGGATGCTCCAATTGTTCCTAATTTGTCCATAAAACTTTGAACAACTCTATAGCTTGTTCTTGCACATAGAAAAATAGGGAAAATGGGTTTGCCTTGGTCAAACCTCTGTTTAGGAATCAACCATGAAAATGAAAGGAAATTATGTAAAAAGGTAAATGTTTGATTCACCTTGCATAAACCCTCATTGACAGATCTTGAAATCACTCATACCCATTAAGATGTTTAAATGTGCTTGGAATCAACAATTTGAACTTGAAATATAGAATACCAATTAATGTCTCTCTCACAAAGGTACAGATATATGAACACCACTCTTATATTTTCAATGTAGATATGCTTGATAATCACTTGCAATGAAAGAAAGATGAATGTGCAGAAGGATCTTCTTGCTTGATTGAGAATTCCTCTACTTGGCCATCATGAGAGAGAAACTTGATTCAATGGAGAATATTGCCTTGGAATTGACTTGAATGAATTGGAGAAACTAGATCTTGGATGCTTTCTTTCAAATCTTGAATCCAATTGCTCAATTGCTCTTAATTTTTTGAATGCTTCTTAATCATGAATGGTTGCTCGAATAGTAATTAATTACATAATAGTGGATGTCAAAACAAGGAGAGATAAAAATATTATATACTTCATCCATCATTTTTGGATTCGACAAAAAGGTAGGCCAACCATGGGATCTATTTTCCTACTACCATGCTAACATAGAGCTCCAAGCCAAGTTTGGGCCAAAAAAGTGCAGGTACATAATGGCTAAAACATTATGTACCTGGATATAGAATATTTCAACCATTTTATACCTAAGAATTTGATCCCAAATTTGAACTATGTGTTGGGATGGTAGAAAAGATGCAGGAAAAGAGGAATCAGGTTACCAAGATCAAACATAATGAATATCAGATCTTAAAATCACCAAAATGGGTCCTAATAGATCATCCAATTATGGGTGCTAAATTTTTAGGATGATACATGAGTAAAAATTTAATGTTAGATTTTATATAAGATGAGAAACCATATTTCATTCCAAGCCTCTAAATTTTGGAAGAATAAACATCAATGAATGATCATATGACATCAACATATTTATATATACATCAATGTGACATTGACATCCTAAGAAAATTACATGATTACTAAGTATTGTTTGTGAGCATTGTTCCAAAACTATCAAATTAGACTTAAGGATTTAACATAAGGAGAAGACCCTTTATTAGCAATATTTTGTGGGTTTATTTACCATAAGTCTAGATATTACGTTAAGCATAAATTAACAATTCTAAGATATTTGGGTAAAATCCACAAACATAGATCACTTATATAAAAAATAAGCTAAATTTATGGGCAAAGATATTATTTTTATGTGCATGAATATAACCCAAAATAAGTTATTGTTAATTTAATAGTTTGGTAGCTTTGTGACGTTTACACAAAGGCAAATCATATGACACTACCCATTACAATTTTTTAGCAGCAAGCTTAGGACGAAATTCCTTTATTTCATTTATTAATTTTAATACATATTCATGAATTTGTCTTCTATGTAGACAAAATAAATTACACTATTGTACAAATTACACAAATTTTCAATAGAAAGTAGAAATTAAATAGATAATATGACATTGAAAATAATATAAAAATATTTGAATATTAAACTAGATTAAACAAGGTTGTATTATTATAAAGTTCCTACCAATTGTTGGCAGGAAAAATTTATTTTTTGATCTAAAAAAATTGAGAGTGGTACTAATATGATCAAATTGCGGTTAGACACCCTTTATTGTTATCTCTAAATTTTGAATATGTATTTGTTATTCAACAATAACTATTTTTTTGGTTTTTGTTAATATGAAGAATAAAACAATCACATTTTGAATATGTATATGATTTTAAACAAAAAAGAACAAAGAACTTGTATCATCAATAAAGGCAATCTAACTCTAAAAGTACACAAGCACCTCATAGACATGTTAATACAAGAGAGAATATACGAACATACTAAATTTGACACCTTTGCCCCCATGTCTTATCCCAAATTGGAAAAAGGTTCTAATGTTGTATAGGCTTGTGTTAACTTTAATACAACATAGAATCAATCAACACATACAAATGCATGGGTCCCATATGATGATTTATCAAGATCCTTTTAATTGATGTATGCTCTATTTTTCTTTCTACAAGTTGCTATTGTGCAAATAAAAAGATATGTAGCAAAAATTGTATGTCAAAGGTGGTAGTTTTATTTACTCACATCATCAAGAGTGAAAAGACCACATTTAATGCTATGGTTTCTTGATTTTTCTCATGAGAGCACTTCCCATTACTTGTATACATTTTATTAGCACTAATAATTAGGGGTTATCTTCTAGCTACTATCATAGAGTTTAGTTTTAACATGATAGGTACATCATTGTGAGATTAAGATATTAGTTGATATAAGGACTATAATGTTTTTGATGACTAAAGTGTTGAGCTAAAAACAATGTCATATTGCAAAATTTGTGAGTGTTATATTCTTTGATTTGACATTCATGTTTAGGAACATATTCTCTAAAAGGAGAATGAATGGGAAAGTAGTGGGTGGAATGAATTATTATGCATACATATCAGTGCTCTCATTAGCTATATTGACTCCTTTTGCATTTATTATGGAGGGTCCCAAAGTTTGCATTGCAGGTTGGCACAATGCTCTTCATGCTATTGGTCCTCAATTTTTTAATATTATTTTGCAGATAAATTGGTTATTGTTTGCACTGGTATACACAAATTTAATAAAATGTTATATCAAGAGTATTGAAGACATTTATTATATTTTTAAAGAAAATAAATATAATTTTAAAGGTCTTGTAGAACATTTTTTCTTGAAGGACATTAAATATCATATCACCTCATCTACCCAGCTAGAAGGAGAGAAGGACACAATAAATAAATGCTTCAATTTTGATAATTGTTATAGCCCTCAATCAAGAGTACTCTAACTTTGGAATAGAGAACCTCTAGATGATACCTTGCAAATAATTCTTCACATGGAAGGAAGCCCCTACCACCAATTATGATCCACTTTACTATAAGTTCTCTCTACCAATTTTGGTACTTAATAAGGGCACACAAATATAATTAGAGGGGGGGTGAATCATTATATGCTAATTTCAAGCTCATTCAACATTAATTATCATTAATAAAATCTCCAATGCCACAACCAATCTCAAATCCAAATCATAATTAATTTTATTTACTAGTAATTTATTAATTATGAATCAACTAATCAAATAACACACATCCACACATGGCCACCAATTATACAAGGAAACCTAGAACAAAAAAAACATAACAAGAATAATTGCTTGGATCTATTGCCCAAATCTAGCCTCACAAAGATATCACAAAGAACTTACAATATGAAGTAGGCACCAACCTAATGGAGACACTAATGTCCAATTACATTTGCAAACACTAACCTACAAGAGACACCAATCTTGTAGTCTAAGATTTGATATCCAACTTAGCATGCGAGGCATCAATCTCGTCAAAAGATATGAAATACAAACCTTCATATTTTAAAACTCAACCTCTCTTGGGTCTAATATACATCGGGACACTTACTTAATGTGTGTATGAGCTTCAAGTACACAACCACATACACTAATCATGCTTCCTTCCTGAGCATCACCCAAACATTCACAAATAAACACTAACAACTACACTAGGAAGGAACCTATATCAACTATATGTGTGTGTGTGTGTGTGTATTACAATAATTATTATATCCATATGTTGACCTAGAATATAATTATGATATCCACACATCATCTATAAGAACAAACCTCACACCAAATATGTCATAAGCCAAGTCTGAAAGTCCATGTAGTGCCCACCCATAGTTTACTTTTCAGCTGTATATTGCCAAACTCTTTTAGGCCACTTTTATATGTGTGTTGATTATTTCAACTTTATTATGTGGTTTTGAATGTATGACATTACATGGTGATTTGATATTGGATAGTTATGGGATATCATATATTTACAGTTAGATAATGCTAGTTAATTTGATGATGATTATTTATATGTTTAAAATAATGTTTATGTTTATGATTTTACTTACCCCATACTTGTATGTGTATAGCTATCATGTATGTTTTACTTTTCTATTTGACGTGTTTGATATGGTTGAGGGACAAAGTCATAGTTACCTACTTGTGGGATCCACACAATGTACTGATCCCTGCCATTTCTTGTTATATATATATATATATATGGATATATATGGATATATATGGATGTACATGCTTGCCTTTTATGTAGGTTTGTAGGTACCGGGTATCAACTTCCTTGAATTGTCAAGATGAGCATGCCCTATCGCAAAGTCTCAATGGTAAGAAAGGGGAGATAATATTTAGATCTGAATCCCAACCTAAGCCATTTTATTGTCCTAAAATAGTGGAAAAGTTTCTGATATTTTTACCCTTCTGAATTCCTCTAGGTGACGTGAGTCCATAAGCCATTCCCTTAAGTATGACTATTATTTGATGTAGCACAACACACTCTGTTAACAATAAATTCAATCACAAGACAAATAACACGGATTTGAAACCTTCAATATTTTCTCATTCAACACTGCTTGCCTCTACAATTTTCTGCCAACCCTTAAGTAACCAAAAAAACCTAGAAAAACAAGAAATCTAAAAATTACCCTTCTGGCAGTTTTTCCCATAGTTGTTTTTTTGCCATTTTTGGTAATTTTTGAAACAACAACTAAAAATATGAGTTTTTCCCTAAACATGCCCTCGACTAAGTTAGAATGAATTGCCAATTAATATCCAAGATTTAGAAACATGAAATTGGATTTATTACAAAATAGAACTTTCTAAAAACTAGAGAAAAAATACTAAAAGCTAATTTCAGAGCCCCAGATGAAACTTTCAGCTCCCAAAAATGTGCTAAAATAGACCCCAATCAATCTAAGATCCATTGGAAAAACAAAATGCCACCTCTTGAGGCATGCACCCAAAAAATTTCAGCAAAAACCCAAACCTGAGTCAAAAGTTATGACCTCCGAAAGTTTCTGGATTAGTTTATGACCTACGGAAGGTCCTGCATCATTCTCCCCTTCTTTAAAGGAACGCAGCTCCTGCAAGTGGTTGTCTATGAACTACTGCAACCTTGTGGTGTCCAAATTCATCACTTCCCATTCTGAGATCCAAGTGCTATCTGTTGCTAGTAATCCCTCCCACTGAATCAAGTACCTATTGTAGTGACCATTCCAGGTGACTGTAGACTGCTTGTCCAGAATGTGGGTAATCTTTTCCTTCTTTTTACTTGGAAGGTGGTGATGCTAATCCACCTCATCTGTACTATCTGGCTCAGATAGTTCTCCATGGAATGCATATAAATCAAAAACATTAAAGACAGGAGAAATATCCAGATCATCTGGTAGACAAACCTCATAAGCATTATCATTGATCTTCTTCAAAATTCGGCAAGGACCTATCTTTTTGTATTTCAGCTTATGATATGTGCCAATGGGAAATCACTCACACCTCAAGTACACCATCACTAAATCACCTGCATTAAATACCTATCTCCTTCTACTGGCATCTGCAGCAACCTTATATCACTCATTGTTATCCTGTAATTTACTCCTCACATCTTGTTGAAGTTGTTGAAGGTGTTCAACAAATGCTTCCCCATCATCACTAATTTTGTCTTGCATAGGGAGTTGTACAAGGTCCAAAACACCCTGAGTATTCTTACCATATACAATCTAAAAAAGAGATTTTCCAGTTGATATGTTAACATAACTATTGTAAGAAAACTCTGCTTGAGGCAATGTCAAGTCCCACTGCTTGGGCTTTTCACCAACAATACACCGTAACAGGTTTCCCAAACTCTGATTGACTACCTTAGTTTGCCCATTAATTTGGGGATGATAAGCACTACTAAACTGCAACTATGTCCCCATCTTCTTCCATAAGGTCCTCCAGAAATGACTCAAAAACTTAGTATCCCTGTCAGAAGTGATAGTCTTTGGAATGCCATGGAGTCTAACAACTTTTGAGAAAAATAAGTTGGCTATCCTTGTGGCATCATTAGTTTTTTTACAAGAAATAAAATGAGCCATCTTAGAGAATCTATCAACAACTACAAAGATAGAATCTATACTTCGCTGGGTGTGGGGAAGCCCCAATACAAAATCCTTACTCACATCTATCCATGGATCGATGGGTACAGGTAGAGGTGTATACAATCCTGTGTTTTGGGAGTGACCCTTAGCCACTTGACAGATTATGCACCTTGCGACGTACTTAGTAATGTCCCTTTTCAATTTTGGCCAATAGTATTTGTCTTCAACCAAGGCTATTGTCTTGTCCTTCCCAAAGCGACCAGCCAAACCACCACTATGAAATTCTTGGATAATATTTTCCCTCATGGAACCAGCTGGTATACAAAGTTGTTTCCCCTTAAAGAGGTAACCATCCTACATAAAGTATTCTCCTCTCATGTGATCCAAAAGATTAGTTCCTGGTTCTTTAATCTTCTCTATAATTTCCCAAAAATCATCATTAGCCTCATATAAAACTTTAATAGCATCAAAACTAATGACCTCTATTTCCATTGTAATTATGAGTGGAACACGCCAACTTAGGGCATCAGCAACCTGATTCTACTTTCCAAACTTATGCTTCAAAACAAAATTATACCCTTGCAAGAAAGACACCCATTTAGCATGCCTACTATTCAATTTCTTTTTTGTGTTCACATATTTCAAGGCCAAATGATCTATAAATAGTACAAATTCTTGTGGGACTAGATAATGCCTCCAATGCCTTAAGGCTTGAACAATAGCATAAAATTCTAAATCATAGGTAGAATAGTTCTTCCTTGCATCATTTAACTTTTCACTAAAAAAGGCTATTGGTTTACCTGTCTAGCTAAGAACAACACCTATCCCAACATGGGAAGCATCACACTCTACTTCAAATACTTTATCAAAATTTGGAAGTGCCAATATAGGAGCTTCAGTTACTTTTTTCTTCAAGAATTGGAAACTTTGTTCAGCATCTGTTGTCCATGTGAATTCCCTTCCTTTCGTACAATCTATGATGGGCACTACAATACTACTAAAATTTTGAATGAACTTTCTATAGAAGGTTTATAATCCATGAAAACTCCTTACCCCTGTTATGCTGGATGGACTAGGTCATTCTAGTATTGCCTTGACCTTTTCAGGGTCTATCTGAACACCATCTTCACAAATGACGAAGCCCAGAAAAGTCAAATTATTTTGCATGAATCTGCACTTCTTTAAATTTGCACAGAGCTTCTCTTTCCTTAGTACACTTAGGATGATCCTCAAGTGTTGTAGGTGGTCTCCTTTGTTTTTTCTATAAATTAAGCTATCATCAAAATAAACTACAACAAACTTACCAATGTAGGGTTGTAAGACAGTATTCATCAATCTCATGAATGTACTTGGTGCATTAGAAAGCCCAAATGGCATAACCATCCATTCATACAAGCCATCCCTCATCTTAAAAGTTTTCTTCCACTCATCTCCTTCATGAATTCAAATCTAGTGGTATCCACTTCATAGATCAATCTTGCTGAAGTATTTGGCCCCTACTAATTCATCCATCATATCCTCTATACGAGGAATAGGAAACTGATACTTGATAGTAATCTTATTAATTTCTCTACTATCAGTACACATCCTCCATGTTCCATCCTTCTTTGGGGTCAACAATGTCAGCACAACACATGGGCCCATGCTTTCTCTAACCAGGCCTTTCTCAACTAGTTCTATTACTTGTTTGTTGAGCTCTGCATGTTGTGTTGGGTTCAATCGATAAGCTGCTTGATTAGGAAGAGTTGCTCTAGGAATCAGATCAATATGGTGTTTTATATCCCTTTTTGGTGGGAGACCGTTAGGTAGCTCATTTGGAATAACATCAGCAAATTCTTCTAGTATCTTTACTGCATCATGTGGTATTATGTCTTCTAGTTCTTCTCCTATTTTTACTACCAATGCATAGCAGCAACCTATCACCTTCATTTCTTTGACAACATCCTTTGCAGACAACATGGTCTCATTCTTCCTTTCATCCTTAAGTAGTAAGAGAGTCACTTTAGAGCCATCCTTCCAGAAGGTATATGTATTTTTCTCTCCATCGTGCATGATCTTCCTATCATTTTGTCATGGCCTTCCCAACAAAATATGGCAAGCATCCATAGGAATAACATCACACCATATCTCATCCTTATATAGATTTTTCCTATAGTAAACCTAACAAAACATCTTTTATCAATAATAACCTCATTTCCTTTCTTAAACCATGCAATATGGTAAGGATGAGGATGTTTCTCACATTGCAAATTTAATTTCTCTACCATTTCCTTAGCTACCATATTCTCACAACCACCCCCATCAACAATAACTTGGCATACCTTTCCACCTGAGGTGCATCTAGTTCTGAAGATGTTGGTTCGAAGCCACGATCCATTAGAGTTCTTTGCAAGGACTTCTTCCTTCTCTGGAATGATCATTGATCTCCTCATCATGATATTTTCTCACACATCTGGTAGGACTTCTTGCTCTGTTCCTGCTTTTATGAATTCTGGCTAAACCAGGTTCACTCTAGGTTGTCCTCCTTGATTTCTTTCTGGTATGTTATAATTTGAACATTCAAAGGCTATGTGTCCTTCTTCTCAACACCTAAAACAAGTGAAAGGCCTTCTCTGATTTTCCCAGCCTCTTTCACTTCCGTAGCCTCGTCCTCTTTGGAACCCCCTTCCTCTTTCTTGATTTGGAGTATCTTGCCTGGTGTCTATATTTTTTTCAAATCCTTGAAAGGGATCTCCCTGACCATTATTAGAACCTCCTCAAAATGGAGTTGAGGTACCCCTTTGACCACCTCTATTCATCTAGATATATTGCCTATTCTACTTTTCTTCGGCCTTCAGGGCTAATTGGTAGGCTTCTTTCATACTATTGACACAATGCATGCTCAACTCATCTTGGATGGAGAATTTTAGGCCATTCATATATCTAGCAGCCATCTGCTCATTATTTTCTTAATGCTCTATGTGTATGGATAGCTTGTAGAATTCATTTGTATAGTCTTGCACTGAAGACAAGTTCTGTTTCAAATTTTGGAACTTGCGAAAGAGGGTTTGTGAATAATCCATGGGTAAGAATTTTTCTTTGAGATTAATTCTCCATCTTGCTCCATGTCTTAATATTTTCCTTTCCTTTTATAGTTTTTTCCTTTTGGAGATGATCCCACCATATCATTGCATGTCCTTTTAGTTTTGTGCATGCAAACTTCATCTTCTTTTCTTCTGTCATAGGCTTCCATTCAAAAAAAATTCCCATCTCGTTTGGCCAGTCTATTAATTCTTTTGGCTTAAGACTACCAGCGTAGTCTGAAAGGTCAATCTTGATTGATTCACTCTTTCCTTCCAAAGCCCTGAGAACTCTATCTTCATAGCTCATTTCTTCCAGCCTCTCTCCTATATATTCTTCATTTGGGTCAGAACCTCTTTGGTTTCCCTCTTCATCAGATTCATTCCCTCCTTGTATCCCTTGATTATCCATTCGCTCACTGAGTCATTCAATCTATCTCTACATATCCAACATCAATCTATGCATCAACGTTACACCTCCTCTTCCTCTTCCTCTTCCTCTTCCTCTTCCTCTCCCAGCCATCAACCTAGCTCTGATACCAAATGATGTAGCACAACACACTCTGTTAACATTAAATTCAATCACAAGACAAATAACATAGATTTGAAACCTTCAATATTTTCTCATTCATCATTGACTACCTCTACAATTCGTTGCCAACCCTTAAGTAACCAAAAAAACTTAGAAAATAAGAAATCTGAAAATTACCCTTTTTGGTAGTTTTTCCCATAGTTGTTTTTTTACCATTTTTGGTAATTTTTGAAACAACACCTAAAAAGCTGAGTTTTTCCCTAAACATGCCCTCGACTAAGTTAGAATGAATTGCCAACAAATATCTAAGATTTAGAAACATGAACTCGAATTTATTACAAAATAAAACTTTCTAAAAACTAGAGAAAAGACACTAAAAGCTGATTTCGGAGCCCTAGATGAAACTTTCAGCTCCCAAAAATGTGCTAAAACGGATCCCAACCAATCTGAGATCCATTGGCAAAACAAATGCCACCTCCTGAGGCACGCACCCAAAAAAATTTAGCAAAAATCCAGACCTGAGTCAAAAGTTATGACCTCCGGAAGTTTCTAGATTAGTTTATGACCTACGGAAGGTCCTGCATCATTATTTTATTAGGTTCAGTTGGTATTTGGCTAGTTGGTGTGATTATTGTGAAATAATTAAATAATTTATTAAGATTAATTATGTGGTCTAAATAATTCAATCTTATTAAATATAGAAAAATAATGTGAAGGTATTTAATTGAGGAAAATTAATTAAATATAATTATTAATTAAAAAGACTTACTTAAAAGTCTAATGGTGAAATTAAAGATTTAAATATGTATTAAATTCAAATTTGAGGAAAATTGAATAAAACAATAAGGAAGTGAATTAAAATAATATTCTTTTAGTTAAAATTAATATGCAATTAGTTGCACATTCAATTTAAATAACTTTAATAAATAAAGTAATTCTTATTAGTTAAGTGAATTGATAAAAATAAGAATTGCAAAAGTAGGGTTTGAAAACCCTTGTAGGTTCAATTCTTGTATTTCAGAAAAATTATTTTCTTTGTGCTTGTTAGATCTGAGTGATAATACTATTTTGTTGATTTTCCTATCATGTTTGAAATTCTAGAATCAAGCTTATGAGATTTTGTGCTTGGTATGAATTTCCATAATTGAGTTTTGTTTTAACTTAGCTAAGGTTTGAAAATTTTATGGTAGGAAATTTTAGGGTTTGTAAATTGATTTTTTTAAATATTTTCATGGTAATAGCCTGTTATGTAAATTCAAGTGTGTATATATATATACTTACATACATACATACATATATATTATTGTTTTAAAAAATAAAAAAATTATATATATCAGATGTTGTAATCAATTTTTTTCACCCGACAGCCATGTTGTCAACGACAGTAGGGACTATCGGTCGATAGTCGTAGGCATATAGTGTTTGATTTTTTTAAAATATAAGTATGCTTTTATATATATAATAATTTTATTTTTTTTATCGATAAAAGGCCAAAGCCCTTAAGATTTTATTAATATTTCAAACAAAAAATAATACAATACCCCACTCGGTGCAGGCGCTGGTAGGAAAGAGCAAGGTAGAGGAAACTTCCAGCCATGCCCAGGACCTAAGTCTAGATTCTAATACATAGCTTCGTGGGCATTCCCACGACTCGATCTAAGTCGAGATTTGATAAATACATTGACCTTAGTGGACGTACCCATTGCTCAACCTTGTCAAGAATAACCTTGCTTTAGGAGCTTTACAATTCTTTCGTGGGCTTTCCACAGCTCGATCCAAATCAAGATTTGAAAAATACATTGACCTTAGTGGGCATACCCACCACTTGACCTTGTCGAGGATACCTTGCTTCAAGAGCTTTACAATTCTTTTTTGTAATTTCATTACATGCTTTGATTTCCATATACAAATGTTAGGATATATATACGTTCCATATCCTTGAAGGAAAACTAATCTCAACGCCATTGGGTTATTCAACCTGAAAGAGAAAACAAGAGCCAAAACTTCCTTTCTACATGGTTAGTGTTCCAGAATACATTAAAATAATAGATACAAATCTAAATTATCTTCCAACAGATGAGAGCAGAGGATACCTGTCTTAATGCAAAGAATATTATCTTACCATCAGTTCTAAGATCATAATAAGTAACCCAAAAAAAAACCTTAACTATTATGCTCCCCTATAACCTCAAAATCGGTTTAGTTATTTTTTACCTTAATTCAATTTCTTTAGAAATTTAGAGCTAAGGGTCACCCATTACATTTTAACTTCACAAAATAAAATAAAGCACTACCTAGAAGTCTTAAATAAAATTATCTGCAAAACCTTATCCTCGAACATTCTAGATAAACAAAACTCCACTCCCCAGCCTTATAAAGTGAAGGAACATAGACACAGAGCGATTGAAGAAAGGAAATTCTAAATACTCCCAACCTCCTTAAAAATTCTGCACAATAATTACTGCAAAACATATATTAGCAATCTACTACCTGTTAACATGGCTCCATCTACGTTACCTGTTATGGGCACATACCTTATACCAGTTGTCAGCAATTTGAATACATACAATTCCCTGCACATCAGTATTCAATATACCACAAATTTGCATATAATGAGCGAATATGTGCTAGTGTAATTGCCAAGATTTGTGATCAATATGTGCACATTCATAATGCCGCTCCACCTTTTAATATTATACCATATAGATAATGAACACAGAGCAAAAAACCAATATGACAAGGCATTTATCTGAATCTAAAAACATATAACTGATTAAATAAGGCAACAATATAAATGCATGTATATAGGAAACTACATATATAAATATATACCATCCCTGTATATGTACAGATATTTATTTATATATATTCTTATATATCAATGAATATATAAATGTATATATATTAGTACATAAGCACCTGTCCAAATATATGAGAATAAAATATATATATATATATAGAATAATATATATATATATATATATATGCAAACATATATACATTTATATATATATTTATATATATAAATACACATAAATATCTATAAGTCTAGATCACAATTGCATCAACATTGCTACAGGATAGCATGGAGGCTACACATTCAGCTTATGAAAATAGCGTAACTGAGTTCACTTACCATACCAGGCCCAGTCCATAAAATGCTATTTCTCTATTATCCCTAGTACACCCATATTAATATTCTGAGTCCTTTCTAAAAAAAGAAGAGATAGAGTATCTTTATATCCATAGTCTAAATTAAGAAATTAAGATATACCATACAGCCATCTATTCTAAGATTTAAGTTTTTGTCTTGATTTTACTTTGTAGTTGTTTATATAAACCTTGACATCCAATTCATACCAAAAACATATCCTCGACTTACAAATTTATGCACAGACCCATACGTTTTTATACATAACCTAAACAGGGATTATATTCCTTTATCTAGCTATATTTTGCGTATGTATCAAAATATTTCCAAACTATGCCAAACTGTTGTTGATCTCCTCTGGATCCCGAGCTACACCAATGCTTGCTTATCCAAGTTTTTGTGAACGGTCGTGCATCTCCACGCTTTTTTCCCCTTAATCATAACCACTATGCTCTCACCTTCTTCCAGATCTTTTTTATGATTCTTGGTATGCCTTGGCACCTCTGGTGCCATAATGTGTATATTCAGTGGAGCAATGTTATCCATCTCTATAGGGATGTCAAATCCTTCCTGTCTCCAATAGTTTAAAATCCAATCAATGTCCACACCTTCCTCCAGCACTTCCTTATAAAGGAAGTCTATATTCCTACCCATCTTTGGCCAATGAAGGTCAAAGCACTCTTCATCTTTAAATGACATCATAGCTATCCTCTGTGCCTGGGGAATTCTATCCAGTTCTTCCATATCAGTCTGCATCGTTATTTCCAGGTAGGGAATTGTGAGATTATGATCCACACAATGAACCATCTTTTCTAGCCCTTCTAGGTGTTCCTTAACAAAAATTCTTTTAGCAACCTTGATAATCTCTTCTTTGCATTTACCAGCAAAGATGGATAGGGCGATGAATTATCCTATCACTTCTCCATTTGTCCTGTAGGAGTACAAATTGTTGAAAAATTGGTCCCCAATGGACTTCTCCACCGCTCTTTTGGTAGAATCCGGCATAGGATTGAGCATTTGGTTCCATCTTTCTGGGTATATGCATCCTTTGAATGCCATTGATCGATCACTTTTAGTGTAAAAGGTACTCAATCTAGTTACCATGGTTCCTTCTTTGAACCTATAATTTTTGAAAAATCTTTATAAGCATTCGTTGCTCACTTGTTCTGGTCATTCCCAAAAGTTCTTACCCTTGTACATGATCCTTCCAGATATTGCTAAAATAAATGATAAGGCCTTACTCTCTACATAATGATAAGGTCTTACCCATCGCCGAAGGGTTTCACACTCATTATTGGAATTCTTTGCAAAAAATGTTGGAGTTCTGTACGTGTGACTTATCATTGATGTTTATGATTCTGTAACTTACTCTAGAAAATCCTACCTGCCTGGATATCACAATATGGATTAAGAATACATATAAGATAAACTTCATGAATCCACATTCATAAAAGATCGAAGGAGAGTCATCTAGTCATCATGTAGCCAAAGCTTACTATTTCACACCGAAAAACATCTAATCCATCTCCTGTATGGGGAGACTCAATCTTAATATTATGCCTGCAGTGATACCAGCCTCTTTGTCATTATTATCATTGGCTATTCCAGCTAGTGATAGTAATGATGGCTACAAAACAATCTCAATCTTGATATTATGCCTGCAGTGATACCGACCTCTTTATCATTATTATCATTGGCTAACTCCAGCTAATGATAGTAATGATGACCTCCCAAATGAAATGAACATATTCTACTATGCCTCTAGCTATAGCTAAAATTCAAAACAAGTAGCATTCAGTTGAATTATTAATAAGGACAATAAGGGGGCATTCCTATTCCCATTCCAATTCATGATGTGCTTATGATATTAAGTGATAATGATAACTTGAGGCACCTTTAGTAGTTACTCCCCATGAATCATGAGACCAAAATATTATGAATACATATGCCAATACTTTATATTTAATTATACTATCTGTAAGGAAAGCTCTACGAGCACTCAATATCTGGTGTAAGTTCTAAGTCAGGAAAATACTATATACAGTATGTAAACACCATTTGTAGACACCTCGCATACCTTACTTTGATACCCTTGCTCTTCCCTATCCTCCTTTCTGCATTGGGTTCACATAAGTAATAATTATAATTCCTTGGAGCTTTTAAACATGGTCATTGTTACAAGTATAAACACTTAATTCCCACTCTATTATCTTTGGACTACATCCCTCTTATTTTTTGTAATAATCCCAAATATTTGCTTACTGCCTATTGCCTATTTTAAGTAAATTTTAAACTCATTTCTATATTTAAACTATATTAGTGCTGAGAAAAAAACTTGTTAGACTTTAGGCCAAAGGGAATTTTAGGCAAACCGCTCCAAGGTTGTAATCCCATTAGCTCCTAGGTTAGCTAGCATATCTGCCTCTGCGTTGCCTTCTCTATAAGTGTGCCTTATTTCATACTTTGAAATCCCCTCGATAACTTGGTTAATCTCTTCTATTTTCGAGTTAAGGGTCCAATTGGGAGTTTTCTTCTTCCGAATAGCATTGATGATAATTTGTGAGTCTCCTTCGATAATTACTTTGGTTAAATTGATGCTTCTGCATAGTTTAAGACCTTCTAAGGCCGCTACACATTCTGCCATGTTATTCATAGTAGGATTAATGGGACTGGAGAATTGAGCGATGACTTTGGATTTCCAGTTACAGATTATCCCCCCAATACCTACTACCCGAGGGTTACCTCTAGAAGCTCCATCAAAGTTAAGTTTGTACCATCCCTCGCTCGGAGGTATCCATTTGCAAGAAGCTCTATTAGCCTTCACTTTGGGTCCCCCTTTACCATGTAGGGGAGGGATTTCTAATTTTGGCCATTTTCCTCTTATTTTATAATCCCAGCTCTTAAATTACTCTTCATAGCTTAGCTTGCCTTTGAGATTGCTATTGATCTTTTCTACTATTGATGCTTCTATTTTATTTGTGATTGAGCTCCATGGTAGTTTTTGGCCTGTGAAAATCCTTCTATTTCTTTCTTTCCATATTTCCCATGCTACTATTTCCGAGGAGATGATCCAAATATCCTTATATAGATTATCTTTATACAATGATGGCCATGCTTTAAGGTTGCTTAACAGATCAGAGTGGAGGACAGACTTCCAACCTAAACTATGATGGAGCCAATTCTAGCAATTTTGGGAATATGGACAATTAAGAAGGATGTGATTAATGTCCTCCGATTGACTCTCACACAAGGGACATCTAGACGGACCTTCAAAACCCAATTTCATAAACCTATCTGCAGTCAGAATTTTATTTTGCACTGCTGCCCATAAAAACATGCCCACTTTAGGGAGACTAGCTTTATTCCAACACAGATTCAGAGGTATATCTATATCATTCATCTTCTGCTCTCGGATAATGGAATTATAACCCTCCTTTATAGTGTAATTGCCATTCTTTGAACCTACCCAAATTAGCCTGTCTAATCTATCTTTGAGTATAGGTTCTCTCTTTTCCATAACTATCCTAAATTTATGTTTCTCCTGCCATGCAAATTCTATTTCCTCTAAGTCACTCCATTTATTAACCTCTTTCTTACAAAGATAATCCTTAAGATATATGCCTTTAACTCTCTTACATTCTTCCATAAATTCCTCGGAAAAACCCAATTTGCTAAGGGGAGTGAGACCTACCCACGAGTCCTCCCAGAAAAGGACTTGATCTCCTCCACCTACGTCCCATGATAAATAATTATTAATAATTCCTCTGCATTCTTTGATGAAGTTCCATATCCTGGATCCTTTGACATGTGTGGAGGACCTGAAGATGTTGATGGGATCTGCTCTGAGAATGTATTTCTGTAATAATATTGACACCCACTTACTTTTGGGTTCCTTATACATTTTCCATATAAGTTTAGCTCCCAAGGCCTGGTTTTGCCAAAGGAGGTTTTTAATGCCAAGGCCCCCC
This sequence comes from Chamaecyparis obtusa, assembly GCA_027943335.1. Classification (NCBI taxonomy): domain Eukaryota; kingdom Viridiplantae; phylum Streptophyta; class Pinopsida; order Cupressales; family Cupressaceae; genus Chamaecyparis; species Chamaecyparis obtusa. Next base: position 38,049 of record BSBK01002375.1, read on the forward strand.
TTGGTTATTGGCTTACATAAGGTATCCCATTTTATAAGGGTGATTTTTTTGTCTTCTGATGAGCCTTGCCAATAAAATTCTCTAAACATTTTATCAAGGTTCTTTTTAATATTCATTGGTAAAGGAAGAACTGACATTTGGTACGTTGGTATGGTAGAAAGGACCGACTTAATCATCATTGTCCTACTTGCTTTTGTTAACCATCTTCCTTTCCATGTGCTTTTCTTATTTTGGACTTTGTTAAGCACTTGTTGCCAAAGTTTAGAGGATAGGAGACCTTTATCCAGGTCAATGCCCAAATACTTACACGAAAACTTACCAATTTTATAACCCATCACCTTACAAATTTCTCTTTCTACTTTCGGTGCAGTATTAATGAAGAAAATCTCTGACTTAGTGGGGTTAACCCATTGCCCTATGGCTTTCATGTACATAGTTAAAATATCTTTAAATGCTTTAGCTTCTTGACATTTGGCCTGACCAGGTAGAATCATATCATCTACAAACTGTTGATGTGTAATATTTGGAATGTTATGAGCTACCTGTAATCCTGATATCTTCCCTTCTATATGTCTCTTGGTTATGGATCTTCCTAAGGCTTCTGCCATAATTACATATAGAAAAGGGGACATGGGGTCTCCTTGCCTAATACCTCTCGAAATACTAAAGAAGCCTTTTGGAGTGCCATTAATTAGAACCGATACCCTTGGAGTTGAGATGCAGTTGAAAATAAGATTAACCCATTGCTTACAAAATCCGAAAGCCTCCAAACATTTGCAAAGGAATCTCCATTCTACTTTGTCATATGCTTTCTGAATGTCTATTTTCATGATCATACTTGGTACCTTTGTCATTTGCGCTGTATGGACTAATTCTTGTGCTATAATTATCCCGTCCAAGATCGATCTATTTGCTACAAAGCTTGTTTGTTCTTCCAAAATTATATTGGGCAGAAGTGTTTTAAGTCTATTTGCTATACATTTAGAAAGGATCTTATATATTGTATTACACAAGGATATTGGCCTAAAATCCTCAGGATCCAAACTATCATTTTTCTTTGGAATTAATGCAAAGAAGGTGTTGTTGATTTCATTTAGCAAAAACCCCGCATTCCTAGTAGCTTCCACTGCTTGCCATACCTCTTCTCCAATAAAATGCCAGCATTTTTGGAAAAAACCTACTTGAAAACCATCCGGACCCAGGGCTTTATCTGGGTGGAGTTGGAATACCACCATTTTGACTTCTTCAAAGGAAAACTTATTATTTAACATCTTATTGTCGGATTCTGTAACCAATTTAGGGATGGCTTTAAGCATTTCATTTTGTGTTGTAAGATCAGATGCTTCTGTACCATTGAGGAGGGTTTGGTAGAAGTACGTGATCACGTTCGATATTTGCTTAGGATCTTCATTAATAAGCCCATCGCTAGACTTTATTTTAGCTATTCTATTGATGCTTCTATTACACTTAGTGGTGTTATGAAAAAATTTAGTATTGTTGTCACCTTCTTTTAACCACGATTCCCTAGATTTTTGTCTCCAGAAGATTTCTTCTTTCAAGAGAATACCATTGTACTTAGCCATTAATTCTTTTTCTTTATGATAACTGCGTTTGCTCATACCCTGTTCTATAACTGTATTGTTAAGGTCAACTATTTCTTGTTCCAACTGCACCTTTTCTTATATATATAATAAATTTTATATATATATATATATATATATATATATAATAATAATAATAAAAAGAAAGATAAAAATATAAATATAAATAAGAAAATAAAATAATAATAATAATAATAATAATAAATAAACAATATGAATATATGCATATATATATACACACATGCATATATTCATATTATTTATTTATTATTATTATTATTTTATTTTCTTATTTATATTTATATTTTTATCTTTCTTTTTTTATTATATATATATTATTTATTTTTTATTATTATTATTATATTTTCTTATTTATATTTATATTTTTATCTTTCTTTATATATATATATAATTTATTTATTATTATTTTTATTTTATTTTCTTATTGTAGACATGGAAAATTGGCCAAAGGCTTAAATCAATCAAAAAGTGCAATCAAATCATCAAAATAGCACAAAAAATCAATAAATGGAACAAAGGCAATTCAAATCAAAGGAAAATTCAATTAAATGATTAAATGATTAAATAAAGCTTGAAAAGGGGAAAAACACTACGAAATTGATTAAATTTAATTAAGGACATAGTTGTTGAAATGAAAAATCAAAATGAACATCTTACCCTTCATGGCTAAATTTAATTACTTTAATTAATTAATAAATACTAATTTCCTTCAACAAAGCAAAAAGGAGACAAAATGGACACAAATCACTCACTTTTGTTGAGATGGTCCAGCCTTTTGAAACCATTTAAATGATTGTCCCCCCATTTATGGACAAAGAAAAGCCAATTGACCTTACCCAAGCATAACCATGGTTATCTCACTCTACCCCCTACCCTTGGGAAAATCTTATATATTGAAGGCATTTAGAAGCATAATTCATCCACTCCATATCTTTGAATTGCAGCAAAGCTCTTGCAATTTGCATCCACATCACTCACTTATCATTTTTCATTGCTAATTAGCTTAAATTGCTTTGATCATAGTAGATTGTTCATCAAATAGAGCTAGAATTTGATAGAATAGATCTAAATTTGCATATCATATAGCTTAATTCTCATCTTTAGAGTGTCACTAGTGAGGATCATAGCTGAGAGCCTCATTTACCACTTTATTTTAGAGATCCATGAGATATTTAGATTAATTGTGCATTATTTAGATTAGTTTGCTTTGAATAGTGTAATTGTCTTTTAAATCTTGTTATTTCATGAAGGTGTAAATCACTCACACACATTTATATTTATATTTTTATCTTTCTTTATTTATATAGATATAAATATAGATATAGATATAGATATATGTATATAGATATAGATATATATGTGTGTGTGAGAGAGAGATTATATGTGTATATGCATCTTTTAAAGTACTTTGTAATTTATTCCATTTATTTGATAATTTTTTATAAATGAAAATATAGAGAAATGATTTAATTGTTCATTAATACATTTTATTGATTAATAATTAAGAGAATTTGTTTTATTTTCTAAAATGAGAATTTTTATGAAATTATATTGTTTTAGTAATTATTAAACTGGGAATCAATTTATTTTAATTAACATTATAAATTGATTTACTTAGTATTGGAATTTAATTCGATAATGTAATTATAATTTTTTTTAGTGATTATTTAATAAATTAATTTGCGTAATGATACTTTACAAATTAGTTTATTATTAATTAAATTCTTTTGGTTTTTCCTTCTACATTTATGGGCTAGGAGGGGATCTTTTTATGCCATCCTTTTAGGAATGTTACCAGAGGTAGGGTTAGGGTTAATTGTTATGTTTGTTTGCCTTGCATACTTTTGTGGCATTCGATTGTGTTATAACCCAACCTTATGGAAGCTTGATTTTGTCATGATGGAAATTGTTATGTATGTTCCTGTGATACTTTGGAACCAGATTTTAATGTTATGATTCATGATGATCCATGGGATATGTTTTGAGATTTATGAACTTAGGATAGACTATCTATGTGTTAAAGGGGAAGTGGTTTTCTTTGGAGGTTTCAGAGCCCATAAGTGGTCACCTCAGTATCCTTAGTAGGTTACTTAAATAAGTGATAATATAATACATTAAATTGGGGTTTAAAATGAATTAATAAGATAATGGATTCCTTGTCCATGCCTTGAGTGCTAGTATAAGCTAAAGATGGGAGAGGGAGAAGATTCTTGCCCGTCTAGTAGTGGCGGTAAGTTCTGGCATGTTCAGTTATCCTTATCTACATGAGAGGATTTCAGGTTTCGCATATAATCACACTTAGGGGTCGGAGTCCAGTGAGATTGTCCCAAGGGGTTGACATATGTGATGACGCTTCCCTGATTTCATCTTAGGTTTCCTACGTGTGTTGGTTGCCTCTGGGTTAGTATGTGTACCTTTGAGTTATTGAGTTGTACCCTCAAGATAGGAACTTCTAGGACCCTTGCTTAGTTTTACCTGATGATTGATTTTGGTATTTTTATCCAAGTGGGGTCTAATGTTATCTCCTAAGTACGGTGGGAGTGGAACCACAGGTTTCTAGGAGGTCAAGAGGTAGTGATTCTTTTACCATTTGAGACTCTGATGTTCCTGTACTAGTGTTGGATGATCCTTATTTTGGTTGCTTCGTATCTTATCTTCATTGGGAGAATTATTCTTATTCTTTCTTGTTTTTTACTTTGTACTCAGTCGTACTTACATATCCTGCAACTTGTGTAGTGGATGTATGTTATCATGTATACTTTATTGTTCAGATGTATCTATGATTTACTATGTAGGATATTTAGATGATTATTGTACTTAATAGATTAAATTATATTTACGTAATTCTACGTTAAGGAACCCTTGAGATTTGTAATCTGAAATTGAGATCATGTTTATGTGTATATATAGACTTTATGTTTTACTTCCACTTTGTTATTCAATATTGTTTGTACAATTTTTTATGAAAAAAAATATTTTGTAAACTTAGTAGCATGTTGTAGGTTATTATCTCCTGGGTTCCCTGGTGGGGCATTACAATCCACATGTTAATCTAGAATGAGGGAAATGTTATGTGTTGCCTAACATCAAATCTAATATTTCCTAAGAAAATCCACACACTACCTTCAGCCAACACACATTACAATGCTCTAGTGCATCAATCAATAACATCAACTTGCTAATTCTATAAACACTCTGTCATCTCTAAAATCCTCTAAAGCTCTAGAATATGCTACTACATAAGTGGTTTTACTTGTCTTCCAAAATACAAGTCATAACACTCATTTGTGGCAATATATGAAGCCAAACACCTTGACAATGCAATTGAGTGCACATATTGTTTTTGAGCAACAAACCTCAAAAATATACCATAGATACTTCTAGAGAAAATTACACATGAGAGACACTTAGGAACTACTAACACCATAGTAGATTAAGAGCACCATCAACCATAGCTTATCACAGTCCTCCCAGAACTCAATTGCTTAGTCATGTGAGTCAAAAGCGATTAAAATTGTTGTAGCTAACAAAAACAAGGAATCACATACAATTACACTTAATTCTCATAGATCTACTGACCCCATTGACATAAATGAGAACACGTGTTCAATGGGAAGACCCCACCTCCAAGTATGATTGACTTTATTATAATATTCTCTCCAGCTTTTGTACTTAAGAAATGCTAACTTCTATTGATGCATACTTAAGTGGTTCCAAACCTCAAAATTATCAATAATAAACTCATTTTAATTTAAACTAATCTATATTATGAAATTTGAGTGGTTTAGATCCTTTCATGGGCTCTGATGCCCTGCATCCATCCATTCTAATGCCCTAGCATGATGCCCTACATCCATTCCTTCTGGATTAGACAAGAAAGGATAAGGATTTCAACTAAATAGACAAGTGTTAATGAGATTTCTATCTCATTCTTTAATGTAATGTTTCATAGCATATAACAGTGGAGGTTTTAGCGTAGAGTCACTTTTCAAGAAAGCTCATAAAGGTCTATAAGCGTTGTGGTGGTGGGGCTAAAAGTAGTAACTCTAAAAGAGCTTTGCTGGGGTAGCATACCAGAGTGAGAGGAGTTTACCTTCTACTGCTTTGTGTTGTTGTTATACACCGAAAAGAGAAAACTAAGAGAAAGCCATCGGCTTATCTACACTCGATGGCTCTGATGCTCTAGCCTCTAGTAGAGAAAGAACCAGCTGATGAGTTTTTTGGGGATGCCCTGCATCGACTCATGTGCACTCGATGGCTCTGATGCCCTACATCCATCCATTATGATGCCCTAGCATGATTCCCTGAATCCATTCCTACACGGTAGAAGGAAACAAGATTAGTCGGCAAGAGAGGTGGAAGATTTCTTGACAAATAGGTGCCCTTGCATGATTTCTCAAGGATGAAACCCTAACTCCCAATTGAAGGTGAATTTCAGAGGTCAAAACTTCAGCGTCTGAAAAAAGTGAAGGAAATTTCAGTGCCCGAAACAAGTAAAGGAAATTTTAGAGTGTGACAAGTCTAAAATCATATCAAGTCTGAAACAAGTGGGTTGGTTTAACTTAACAATGAATGGTGTCTTTAGTTGCTGTGAATTTGGACTGAGGAAACAAAAATGGCCATCAAGGTGGATTATCGGTAGGGCTGGAATGGTTAATTATTCAGAAACGGCTAGGAAAACCATTTAATTGGTGTGCAGGGGTACCGAACTTAGCAACCGCTTTGCATTTATTACTCATGTGATTCTGAAACAAGTGGAGGAATATTTGAAGAGCGATAAGTATAAAACTTCAGAGAGAAAACTTCAGAGTGTTTGTGTAGAAAACTTTTTAATTTTGCTTACTGCAGTCTAAAATTTTATTAGTGGAGGAATCTTCAGAGAGTGATAAGTCTGATAAGTTTGAAAATTTAGAGAGAAAACCTTAGAGTGAGAGGCTTGCAAGGCACAGGTTAGTTGTTCAACATTGGATTGGTGGCTTGGGTGGGACCAATTACAAGCACACATAGTAAGCAAAGGACCATTACATTTTCAAAGGAATCCTTATGAGAAACATATGGTCATATCCAACATCTGGCCATAATCCAGGAATTCTTAGCAACAATTGAACAATCTCAAACAACAAATCAGTAGTTGATTTCTCATATTCATGTGAATCATGGGAGAGCATCCTCGATATCCTTTGTCGCTAAGAAACTTCTACCCTGAGAGACACAGGAAGGCTAGGAAAGACTATTACAAATTAAGAGGAGATGACTTTCAGGATTTTCAAAATGGCAGAAATGGTTTTCAATTTTCTATAAGAATTCAACAGCATCAACATAACTTTCAGAGAGACCACGAGGGGTTTTTTTAGAGTTGGTTTCTAGGATAGCCTTCTAGATAAAAATCCCATACGAGTCAGTTTCCCCAAAATAAGGAAACAATGGAGGGTCAGAGAAATTCAAACTTTCATCATTTTCAAAATAAATAGTTATATTCAAAACCACAACAATTTGGGTTTAGAGAGAGGAATCAAAGGCTTTCCCCTATCAATCCAAATCTCATTCCAATCTTCCCAACTACTCCACTAGGAAGACCGTTCAAGCCTCCTCTCCCCAAAAAAGCTTGGACAGGAATCCACTGGGAGATTCACAAAAAAGAATCTGATCTTCTGAGAACAAACAAGTTTGCAGGATATTCCAAGGGAGTTAATGTAGCGCCCAATGCATTTTAGAAAAATGTACACAAATGGAAACCAATTCAAGGAATTACCCAGGTTCAAAATCCTCCTACACATCAACAACCAGAGATCATTCAAAGGGACCATTTACATCAAGACAAATCTCTAAAGCTCTTGACTCAAACTTCAATAGAAAAAGATGACTCTCTTGCAAAAGAACAGGTACCTTCTATCACCTTCTCTGATGAAACTTTAAGATAGAGAAACTTTTTTCTTTTGTAGCATGGAGTAATTTGCAAGTTTTGGAATGTTAATTTGTCTTTCATCCAGTTCAATACCTGGGCATATGCAAACTGGCATAACATTTCACAAATTGATCTCTAGATAATAATTTAGGGTACTTTCTGGTCACATTTCAAGATAAACCCAACAAAGATAGGATTTTTAAATGCAAAGGGTGGTTTTATAAAAACTCAAGCCTTTGTATGCAACCCTAGAGCCCAAACTTTGACTGTTCAAATAATTTCATAAAGTTTATTCCTATGTGGATCACTTTACACAATCTCCCAATGGAATACACAAAAGTTGATATTCTCCAAACTTTTGCAAACAAATTAGGAATGTATCTTAAACATCACCTTGAAAGGGCCTCGGCCTCAACCAAGATTACTCATGAATCTTGAGAAAGAGCTTCCCAAATCTATCAAGATCATATCAAAATTTGGAACATGGGTTCAGATTATTTCATACGAACCTTTCCAAGATCCTCCTCCAAAGCAGGGTGTTTTTGGTGTTCCAGACTTGGCATTATTGGATACAAATCCGCAGGGGTTTTTAGATCAAAACCTTAACCAACGATTACCCTTGCTAGATTTATTTCCAAAAGTGGGAGCTCGGGAAACAACATAAAGCTCCATGAAAGTTTCAGTTTCAGACATGTTTACAAAAAGTTTGAAACTTTTTCTATGGCTTTTCTACTAGAATTTCAAAAGGTCTTTCAACCCTTAATATGCATCCAATGTATATTTATTAACATCAAGCTCTGTGAGGATATCAGAGCCTCTGTCCAATGAGTCATTCTCAATGCAACAGATATCCCTCGACAATCAACTAAGGCAGGATTTTTGCAGAGTCCAATATCCATAACAGAATGTCTCCAGATGTATACAAGACCTTTAAATATGGTATTATCTAAAAATTGGGTAGAAAATATTTGTAATCCCCTCCCTTTAGAGAATTCTCTCATTTAATTCATCCCAACATTCAACCATAAGGTAGTGGAACAAGTAATATCTCATTGGTTTATGGAGGTCCAAAGGGAAATGTTGGAAAAAATAGTAGATCAAGTGCTACGGGAGGATGTAGCAAATATTGACAGTATTGATAATTTTGGGAATATGGAGACAAAGGATAAGCTTGTCTCAATGTCGACTCCATCTTCTTCAACAGATGAAATCTCAAGTGCCACCCCAACTCCTGAGATGGAGGATGACATTCTCAAAATAAGGCTATGTGACTTAAGAGATTCGACAAAGGATAAAGTATCCTCTTGTTCCTTGACTGCTTCCCCTTCTCCTCAGAATCCTCAAGATCTAGAGATTTACTCCTCCAATACCAATTCAGGTTGCAGGAAGTATTCCATGTTGAGAGACAAAGAACAAAGAGACTTAAATAAGTTTTTTCCACCTAAAAAAGGGAAACACTTCCCAAAAAATAAAATTAAAGGTGGTATCATTTCTCTTAAACCTTTAAAGCACAAATTTCAAGAATAGAGCCCAGAGAATTCCCCTAAAGATCCAACAGAGCATTTTCAACTAGAGTCCCCTATTTCTCCCAGATTACAGGCAATTTATGAACTTTTTGGCTGTGCAGCTAATGTACCTCCCACTGATACAACTCATTCATCCTCCTTTGTGGAAAGACTTCTAGATGAAGATTATGTAGATGAGGATGAGAGATTGAACAACATTAAAGACTCCATAAGCTGTAGCAATCATAGGAAGGAACTGCCTTTGGTTCTCTCTTCGAAAAATGTTCACATGGATTGTTCCTCTCTCTCTTCTCCAAACAATCACATTAATAATTTAAGTGTCCAAAAATTTGCACATAAGAGCTCTTTGGATTGCGGTGGGATAAAGAAAAAAAGGAAAGGAGGAAAATCATTTGCTAATCTTAGAGCGAAAGATAGGGAAGACCATGATCAAACTAAAATCACAACATACTTAAATGTAGGGAAGGGGAAGTTCCTTCCCAAGTCACAATGAAAATCATATCATGGAATGTTAGGGGTATCAATTCCCCTAACAAGCAACGAGTGGTGAAATGCCACATCTTATCAACCAAAGCTGAGGTTGTTATGTTACAAGAAACAAAAATGAGTAAGGATCAGTTATCCAATTTCACAATGTCTCTGGGGGATTAGAGAGTTGAAGGAGTTGAGGTGATAGGGGCTTCAGGTGGGATGGCTATTTTATGGAAGACAAGACACTCCTCCTATGTACACTCAAAGAGTAGAACTAACTGGATAGGAGGTAAAATCTCAAGTATTCAATCTAATCTTAATTTATACATTATGAATGTTTATGGCCCTATTCTTAGAAGGAAGAAATTGGAAGTTTGGGAGGAGATCAGTAGATGCTTTTCAGATTGGTTGGATGGTAACTTCATATTGGGGGGGAATTTAATGTCATAATTCACACATCTGACAAATTGGGAGGTTCTTCCCAAGTCTCTCAATCCCAAATAGACTTCAAGGATTGGCTACAATCAGAAAACTTAATGGAAATTGAGCTTGAAAATGGTTCTTTCACTTGGTCAAATAGAAGACTAGGGCTCACAAACATCTAAGAAAAGTTGGACAAATTTCTTTTTAAAGAAGACCTCACAAATTTTACATTTGATTTAAAAGCATCCATTTCTCCCATTTCAGGTTCCGATCACTTTCCTATCCAGTTGAATATATTAGAGGAACACAAGCCCCCTTGTTGCCCATTCAAATTTGAAAACATGTGGCTCAAAGAGGAGAATTTTGTTACCATGATTGGTGGTCAGATTGCAAAGTGAAGGGTTCCAAATTATTCTATTTTGTGTCTAAACTAAAATATATCAAACAAAATTTACTCATTTGGAACATAACACACTTCAAGAACATCTTTTCTTCAAAAGAGGATATAGAGAAAATGCTTCAGCTCTTGAATGGAACTATAATCTAGTAACGGATGAATCAGGACCTCTTTGACACAGAGAAAGTCTTGTTAAGGGATTTAGAAGATATTCTAACTAAAGAAGAAATCTTCTGGAAACAAAAATCTAGAGAAAGTTGTGTGGAGGTACGAGACAAAAATACTAAGTTTTTTCACTCTAGTACCAAGTATCACAGAAGTGTTAACAGGATTCACCAAATTGTCAACTCAGAGGGAGTTCTTTTGCAAGACCATAAAGATATTCAAAAGCAAATAGTTAGTTTCTACTCAAAACTGCTGAACTACTTAGATAGTTCTTCCCTCAAGGCTCAAAATGATTTATTGATTAATATTCCCAAGATTATAACTAATATTGATAATCAAATGCTAACAAATAAATTCATAGAAAGTGAAATTCTACAAACACTATCACAAATGGCTCCAGACAAAGCCCCAGGTCCTGATGGCTTCCCTCCTAGCTTCTTTTTGCATTGTTGGACTGTCTTGGGGAAAGATCTCACTACAGCTCTGGAGGCTACCAGATCTTTAGGTAGATTCTTATCTAAAATTAATAATACCTTCATTACTCTAATTCCCAAAAAAGAACAAGATAATTGTATGGATGAATTCAGATCTATTGCTCTATGTAATACCTGCTGCCCAAAAATTTCCCTGTCATTCATTTTTGGCCACAGTCCTTTTTTCCAAAAAATGCTCAAGTGTCAAAACCCTCTGTGTTTTTTGCCTTTTAGTGTCGAAAGTCCAGTGTGTTTTTTGCCTTTTGGCCCGAAAACCCAGTGTGTTTTTTACCTTCTCTCTGAAGGCTCATGATGTTTTTGACTTTCAGTCCAAAAATTCTCTATGTTTTCAACCTCCAGTTTGAAAACCTTCTGTGTTTTCAACCTTCAAGTGCGCAATTCTGACCAGGCGGGTCACAGTTCCTCATAGCCATGCAAGTGCAGTGGAGATCCGATGGCTGTCGCATAATCTCATGGAATCTTTCGAGCCCATGAGATCATGCGACAACAGTCAGATTAGAATCTTAGTGGGTCCGCATTTTTTGAGTGAGGTGGCATTTTCCATGTGCGCAACTCCGATTAGGTGGGCCCAGTGGTTATTTTCGAAGAACACTAGCAGTCTATCGCATGATCGCATAGCCCCTTTTTAGGCTATGTGAACATGTGACAAACCATTAGCCACGTTGATAAGAGCTTACAGTTTGGCGGTGGGCCCTTGGCTAGTGATGTGTCTGCTTCTCAGTGGCTGGCTAGCGGTCAGCGAAGGTTGTTGCGGGCCCGGTAGCATGTGGCCTCGTAGATGCAAGATCTACAGTGGTCGCATGTTCGCATGGGATCTTTCGATCCCATGTGATCATGCGACCACCGTTGGATTCTAAGGGGCATTTCTTGTGGTGTGGTCATGGGTCCAGCTGAGGTGTTCGGTTCCTGTTGGTTCACGTGGTTGGCATTTTGGATATTTTGCGGGGCCATGTGTCTTGCGAAGCAGTGGTAGTTTCTAAAGAGCTTGTCGCATGATCGCATAAAAGCTTTTGAGCTCATGCGATCATGCAACCAGTGTTATTTCAAAGCGATGCAACCATTTTTCGCAGGGTTTCTTCCAAGGTGAATGTTGCAGGCACGGGTAGCTCAAGAAATTAATGTCGCCAAGGTGGTTGCAGTTGGGAGAATCTGCAGAAGATTTAGACTACCATTTTTGGGTCCTTTCGAGGATCTGAAATCAAATTTGAGCATTCATGGCTTAGTGGGCCTGTAGAGAGGTAGTTGGATCAGGGTTGTTAATCTACAGGTAGATTCAGTACAGAGATGGGCACACAAGGGGAGATATGTCTAATCTGTTGAGATATTTACAGAGTACATTTATGATCAGAAGTGACTATTTTAGGGTTGGATTATTTTATGCATATCTATGTAGCCCTAATTCGGATATTTTGATTCCTGCCTGTGTGCAAAGGTGTATATAATTTTATTTTTGGAGCCTTAGTACTCAGTGAGTTCAAATTTTGTAAAAAGGAAAGTTTCTTTCCTAGAAAGCTATCTGAGACACTTTTCTGTCCTCTATTTTTCTACTCTTTGTAATCTCCCATTGATAATTTAGATATGGCAAAGCATTTTGTGACACTCTTGTTGTCCTCATGCCTTCTTATGTGAGTTATCTCTTATTGGATTGAAGTTTATGAATGTTGTCAATAGAAATTGGGGTTCCTAGTCCCTCTCACTTTCTGTGATTTTGTGTGTTATTGTGTCTGATTTGATTTAGATGTTTTGTGGGTATGTTACAGCCCCTAGCAGTCTTGTCTCATTCCTACACCTAGTTGCAGAGGAAGATGTTTGTTTGCAGGTCATAGGTTGAGTCTTCTGTTCAAGCCTTCCTATGAAATACTTATGCAAACCTATCTAGTGAGTGGTGACTTATTAGACTTGATTCCTCCATTGGCTTCATCCCTCTATACTGAGATCCAAACCCTAGTTTCGGTGCATCACCCAGTAGGTAGTTTGCTTTCCTGTTATTTCCCTTTTCATGCACTCCTTCTAACCCTTTCCCCTCAAATTTTTACTTTCCATTCTAAGAGCAAGCTAAGGTGATAATCCAAGAGGAACCAGCCTAGAACCTAGAGGTCTCATCTCGGTTAGCAAAGGTCCCACAACCTTGAGATGATTCCCATGTTATACTGAGTTATCAAGACTACGAGAGCTTGAGACAGAGGTGCAAATTCAATGTATAACATTTCTGGCACGCTCGGTGGGACTGAAGTTCAGATTCATGTTCAAGGTATGCTATCTTTGATATGCTGATAGCATGCTACAGACCTAGAAGAGGTCATTTTGCTGCATATCTAGCAACTCCAGAAGGTCTACTAGTTTTAAAGATCAAATGCTGGTATGTTTCAAGCTTTCATTTTCAAATCCCAGCCGATTGCATGAGTAGACATGTCAAGTTACTATGGATAGTCAGGTTACTCACCATCCTATTGTGAGAATAATGCTCAACCGACTAGTTTTCAGCCTTACCAAAGTCACCCAAAGCCTCCTTTTACCCCAAGCTATTATACTTCTTAAGGGTATCAATGTATCCAGTATGCTCCAAATGAGTTTGCCCTTTTGCAAAGTTATGAGTGGGCCCTCCGATAAGATGGATCATGGGCACAAGAGGCACAACAATGAATGTGAAGCTAGCTTCCCCATCATGCTTACCACCCACCCTCCCCTTCCGAGCCTATTCAGCAACAAATGTAGACTCTGAGCTCAGACGTTAAGAAGATGCAGGAGGCAAAGAGTGTGTTGCTTGATTTGATTAAGCAAGTGTCCAAGCTCAAGGAGCAGAGAGAGCAGGAGGCTCAAGGTTATTATGAAGAGGAGTCAGCTCCCTACCAGGAGATAGAAGCCCAAAACTATGAGCAAGGGGAAGCTCCTTACCAAATGACAGAGGTTCTTGCTGATGAGCAGCAAGCAAGAGAGTTTCAAGAAGAGATCAGATGTCGAGCTAAAATTGAGACAGCAAGGTTAAGATCACAGATTGCTCAACAAGAGGCTCCTAGGCCTAAAATTTAAAGCTGGAGGGCCCATCTGTCTCAAGAACCTACACATGAGGAGCCTGCTAAGTGTCCTTTTCCAAGCTTTAAAGTAGCTATGCCTTCTTTGTCTCCCCCCTCTCCCCCTCAGTTTCACATCCCAAGTTTTAAGGCAAAAAATTTTTTTCAAGAGCCTTCACTTGAGATTCAATCCACTACTCTGCAAGAGCAGCCCGTTCAAGAAAAAATTTCATCCCAAGAGGCCCCTTTGGTTTCTCAGGATGATGAAGTAATATGGATACCCCAATGGACTCTTCCTCCTAGCTGTCAGATGCCAAGTCTTTTCAAGGATACTAGTCTGGTATCAAAGCAAGGACCTGTGGAGGATGAGCTTTCATGTGACAAGGAGGAGAAGAAGCTTGAGGTATCAGCATAGAGTGATGACTTTGGTGAATTGGAGCAACAAGGTGTGGAGGTGGACATTGGCACTCAGCCTGAGCTCTTGGCTGGTTTGTATGATGAGTGCCCCCTCTTTGTTGATGATGAAGAAGAGACCATGCCATTACCTATGGCTGAAGGTCAATCAAAACAAAAGGTTCACCATCAATAGGAGGTTGCTATAGAAGAAGATGCCTTGTCCTTGTTGGATGAGCTACCCGGTTTTGTTGAGTAGGATGATAAGGCTATGATCATAGCCACCTCTGTAAAGGTACAACAGCTAGAGGAGGTTGATCCTGAAGATATGTTAATTCATGAGCTTGATCTTATCTTTGAGGAGGAGGCTTCCCAATGTATAGAAGAAAACCAGAGCCCTGATAAGGATTATTTGGGAAGCATCATAGATGGCTTGTATATGGAGCCTGATTGTAATGAGCTCTTGGCTGGTTTAAAAGAGGAAGATGACAGTCCCCTGTCCATGGACGATGAGTTGACATGGTTGTCCATGATGGAAGGCAACCATGAAGATAAGGAAGAAGCCATTAAGGAAAGTCCTGCCTTCAGACTTTCAAGAGGCTGCCCCATCAAATGCTTGGCCCAAAAGGAGTTCACTGAGACACCTCCATGTGATCCATTTGAGGTGGGTAAACTTGATCTTATTTTTACAGAGGTAGTACATCCTCATTTGCCAAATTTTTATGTGTCTCACATCCTTGTAGCTATCCACATGAGTCTAATGCAAAATATCCTAATAAGGAAGGGTAGCTACTTTTCACAACTAGTGAATGGTTTTGTTTAACTGAGTTTCTGCACTAGTTAGTTTAGGGTACGTTAGTTTTCCTACTTTCTTCCAGTTTTCTAGTTTAGTCTTTCCTTGTTTTCCAAGAAGTGCTCGAGCACAGTCTGGTTTAGTTTTGTCTTTGTCAAAGTTTTGTGTTCTAGAAATGACCCCATGCCCAGTGGATTGTCAAGGCAACTGGTCTAAATGTCTAGCAGGCTGACATCCCGTAGAGGTCACCAAAATGTTGCCAAAAAATTTCCCTATCATTCATTTTTGGCCACAGTCCTTTTTTCCAAAAAAATGTTCAAGTGTCAAAACCCTCTGTATTTTTTGCCTTTTAGTGTCGAAAGTCCAGTGTGTTTTCTACCTTTTGGCCCAAAAACCTAGTGTGCTTTCAACCTTCTCTCTGAAGGCTCAGGATGTTTTTGACTTTCGGTCCAAAAATTCTCTATGTTTTTGACCTCCAGTTTGAAAACCTTCTGTGTTTTTGACCTTCAAGTGCGCAATTCTGACCAGGCGGGTCCCAGTTCCTCATAGCCATGCAAGTGTAGTGGAGATCCGACGGCTGTTGCATAATCTCATGGAATCTTTCAAGCCCATGAGATCATGCGACAACGGTCAGATTAGAATCTCAGTGGGTCTGCATTTTTTGAGTGAGGTGGCATTTTCCATGTGCGCAACTCTGATTAGGTGGGCCTAGTGGTTATTTTCGAAGAACGCTAGCAGTCTGTCGCATGATCTCATAGCCCCTTTTTAAGCTATGCGAACATGTGACAAACTGTTAGCCGCGTTGATAAGAGCTTGCAGTTTGGCGGTGGGCCCTTGGTTGGTGATGTGTCCACTTCTCAGTGGCTGGCTGGTGGTTAGCGAAGGTTGTTGTGGGCCCGGTAGCATGTGGCCCCGTAGATGCAAGATCTATGGTGGTCGCATGTTCACATGGCATCTTTCGATCCCATGCGATCATGCGACCACCATTGGATTCTAAGGGGCATTTCCTATGGTGTGGTCGTGGGTCTAGCTGAGGTGTTCAGTTCCTGTTGGTCCGCGTGGTTGGTAGTTTGGATATTTGGCGGGGCCATGTGTCTTGCGAAGTGGTGGCAGTTTCTAAAGAGCTTGTCGCATGATCACATAAAAGCTTTTGAGCTCATGCGATCATGCGACCAGTGTTATTTCAAAGTGGTGCAACCATTTTTCACGGGGTTTCTTCCAAGGTGAATGTTGCAGGTGCGGGTAGCTCGAGAAATTGATGTCCCCAAGGCGATTGCAGTTGGGAGAATCTGCAGAAGATTTAGACTGCCATTTTTGGGTCCTTTCGAGGATCTGAAATCATATTTGAGCATTCATGGCTTAGTGGGCTTGCAGAGAGGTAGTTGGATCAGGGTTGTTAATCTACAGGTAGATTCAGTACAGAGATGGGCACGCAAGGGGAGATATGTCTGATCTATTGAGATATTTACAGAGTACATTTATGATCAGAAGTGACTATTTTAGGGTTGGATTATTTTATGCATATGTATGTAGCCCTAATTCAGATATTTTGATTCCTGCCTACGTGCAGAGGTGTATATAATTTATTTTTTGGAGCCTTAGTGCTCAGTGAATTCACATTTTGTAAAAAGGAAAGTTTCTTTCCTAGAAAGCTATCTGAGACACTTTTCTATCCTCTGGTTTTCTACTCTTTGTAATCTCCCATTGATAATTCAGATATGGCAAAGCATTTTGTGACACTCTTGTTGTCCTCGTGCCTTCTTATGTGAGTTATCTCTTATTGGATTAAAGTTTATGAATGTTGTTAATAGAAATTGGGGTTCTCGGTCCCTCTCACTTTCTATGATTTTGTGTGTTACTGTGTCTGATCTGATTTAGATATTTTGTGGGTATGCTACAGCCCCTAGCTGTCTTCTCTCATTTCTACACCTAGTTGCAGAGGAGGATGTTTGTTTGCAGGTCATAGGTTGAGTCTTTTGTTCAAGCTTTCCTATGAAATACTTATGCAAACCTATCTAGTGAGTGGTGACTTATTAGACCTGATTCCTCCATTGGCTTCATCCCTCTATACTGAGATCCAAACCCTAGTTTCAGTGCATCACCCAGTAGGTGGTTTGCTTTCCTATTATTTCCCTTTTCATGCACTCTTTCTAACCCTTTCCCCTCAAAGTTTTACTTTCCATTCTAAGAGCAAGCTAAGGTGATAATCCAAGAGGAACCAGCCTAGAACCTGGAGGTCTCATCTTGGTTAGCAAAGGTCCCACAACCTTGAGATGATTCTCATGTTATATTAAGTTATCAAGACTAAGAGAGCTTGAGACAGAGGCACAAATTTAGTGTATAACAATACCATTTATAAGGTATTATCTAAGTCATTAGCAAATAGATTAAAACTTGTTTTGGGTAAGATTATTGGGGAAGATCAAACATGATTTGTGCTAGGGAGATCAATCCTAGATGGCATAATCATTGCTCAAGAAGCTATTCATTCCATCCAATGCAATAAGCAACCTAGCACGATTATCAAATTAGACATCAAGAAGGCTTATGACAAGGTGGATTGGAGGTTTCTATCAAAATGTATGGAAAATTTTGACTTCTCTAAGGCTTGGATTAATCTTATATTCTATTGTATTCCTACTCCAAAATTTTCCATTTTAGTTAATGGATCCCCCTTAGGATTCTTTGAAGGCTCCAATGGAATTAGACAAGGTGATCCCATATCCCCTTTTCTATTCATCATTATGGCATAATCTTTGGGCTGTAGTTTAATCGGTCTTCAGGATCAAGAAATTATCAAGGGGATTGAAATCACTTCTTTTGTAAGAGCAGTTACACATCAACAATTTGCAGACGACATTCTCCTCTTTGGAAAAGGCATTATTTGAGAGGCTATGTAGATCAAAATAGTACTTGATAATTATGCTTTAGCTTTTGGTCAAGTAGCTAACAAAGACAAATCTATGATATTTTTCTTTCACACAAAAAAGAAACTTCAACAGAAAATAGAAAAAGTATTGACCTTCAAAATAGGTTCTCTCTCATGTTCATACTTGGGGATCCCCATAGATAAATCTTTGAGAACCACGTTGGCTTGGAAACCTATCAATGAAAGACTGGATAGGAAGATGGATTCTTGGAGATCAAAATGTGTTGGTGTAATTAATTCTTCCTAATTATACTTTACTTAATCTTACTTAGGTTAATGCATTGCATAGTAGTTTGTGATTGAGACACCTAGGAGTGTGCACATGTATTAAGCACATGGTGTAGGAGAAATTCCACTTTTGGTGTGATAGTTGTCTTCACATACCTTGTTGTGTGTGAGATCCACCTTTCGTGCTCTTATCACATTATCATCTTAATCCAATGCACATACTTTATTGCATATTGGAGGATGATCCACATTTGGTGGACATGTGATTACACCTAGCATAGGAGATAGCTTATCAGTGTCTTATCATTCTCTCATATCGCCTTTCCTATATAAGGAGGCCAATTATGTAATCATTTCATTGAGCATTTCATTCATCAATCATTGAAGGTGAATTCATTGGATCTATTCAATCCATCCTTGTATTCATATTTTCCCTCTTGTGCTTTTCTTCAACCTCTAGATCCTTGGTTTAATATTTGCTATTTACAAATTCTTACATGGTATCAGAGCCATTGGAGCATTTTTTATCAATCGATTTGAAGAGATCTTGATGCAAGCTTTGAAGGTCAAAATCTCAAATCTAAGAACCAGCATGTGATAGAGACATCTTGGAGCAGATCTGACCTCACCATTGCGTCCGAGAGGCTATTTCGGTTAAAATCGACTATAAACTCACCCATATCCGATGAAAGTCAAATCTGAGGCAAATGTTTTTTGCAAATCAGACCGTACGGTCTGATCTGCACCTCTGCGATACGAATTTTACAAAAAAATAATATTTTTTTAATTTCTATAATTTTATCAAAAAAAAATTTATGCAAAAATTTTCTTGGGCCTGGTACATGCCCTGTAATCTCTGTGTTCCACAGAGAATATTCTCTGTGCATTCATCAGAGTTAAGTCATCGTACAACACGCTCAATGCGCACAGGAGCACGGGTCTCAAGCCCAAAGTCAAGAAGCAGTCTCGATTTCTAATTTGTTTTGATAACGGGCCCTTTGCATTATAAAGACCACAGATTTCACAAACCCTAGGCATGTGGGATTAAAAATCCCTTCTCCTCCCACCCGAGCGGCTCCTCTCCTGTCCTCCCGAGCGGCTCCATGCAGATCCACCACCGCGCTGCTCATCCGTGCCACGCTAAGCGGCCACCACTCTATCGATCCACTTCCTCCTGTAATACCCCAAAAATGGGCTATAAGTTCATTAACCTCCTACATCTACAAATCGAACGAAATCAACATCGAAGTCCTAATCTAAGGCACATGTAAACATCATCGAATCATAATTAATTATCTTAAATTCTGCATCAGAGAATATTCCTAGCAATATTCCTAATTATCTTAATTATCTTTAATTTAATGATTATTTGGCGATAAATCACATTTATCCTAAGTTTGATTAATTGAATATTTTCATATTTAATTAATTAGATTTAATATCTTGCCACTTAATTGTGTAATTAAATTTAATTATATCTATTATTAATTGTATTATTTAATTTTGACAATAAATCCAATATCCTATGAATAATTGATTAAATTTTTATTTAATTAATTAAAGCAAGTTGTCATTATTTAATAATATAGTTTTTAATAAAAGTTTGATTAAATAATTGATTAACCCATAAATCAATTGTTTTATTTTTAAAAATCAGTTAAGTTGGAAATAAATCACTTTATTATTAAATTAATTCATAATTAAAACATGCACAATCAAGAAAAACAGACAACTATCAATTATCAATTAAAGCTAAACTCTATTTTGAGTTAAAACTTAGCTTTTGCATATTTTTGTGAGTTAATTATTCTTTATTTAAAAATAACTCAAAAATCAAGCTGAGTTATTTGAGTGATTTATGACTTTTATCCATGCACCTCTAAAGCCCTGAATTTCTATAAAAACAAGGCTCAGCTCTTCATAATTCATCTCTCAAATCCATAGAATCTCATATTTTTGCATCCTCGCGTTGTCGAATTGAAGGACGAAGAATCAAAGCTTATTGCGAATCAAGGCTATTGTGAGATCAATTTCATTTGCATTCATATCATATTAGTTTTCATTTGTTAGATCATTTAGCATATCATATATTTCATATCAAGTTTTCATATCATTGCATAGAAAATATCAAAAATATAGATTAATTGCATTCAATTCATATCTAGATCAATTGCATTCAAATCTTTCATTTAGGTGTCGTCTAGGTCACTGATCTCGATAGCAATCTGAGAACATAGATCTCGCACCTAATAGAAGGCAGTGGATCGCTTGGTTAGATTAGATTTAAATTTTGCATATTTTTGCTAACCTCTAATGTTTTACTGAAGTGTTGTGTCTATAAATTAGGTACAATTTTCACACACACATTTGTGGCGCCCACCGTGGGGCAACCCACCTTTACATGCTAGTTTTGATTTTTTGGAGGAGCTAAAACCCTAAAGTTTCAAAGATTTAATTTTATCTCTCAAAAGGCTTAGGTTTTTTTTTTGAAATTTTTTTTATAGGTTGGACACATATCAAAGAAACTACAGTAAAAAATTTAAAATTTTTTGAGATTTTTTGAATTTTTAATAATTTTTTCTTGAAATTCTAGAAAAAATTAATATCTAACGCAAATCAACATATTTTTTGGAAATTTTTATATTTTCGAAAAGCTCTTTAAAGTCTACATAGGGTCCATTCTTTGTGTTTTAAATTTGGATGCAATATAATAGCTCAAATAGTCAACTTACAAAAACTGGTCTGTTTTGATAAAATAGGTCTCTAGGGCACAAATGAAGAGATTTTTTTAAAAATTTTACATTTTTGGAAAAATCTCTATTTTTTAGTAGGGGTCTCTGTTTTGAATTTCTATTTTTGTGGCCAAAATCATTAAAAAAAAAAATCAAATCTTGTTGACTAGGTCAAATGCAGCAAAAAAAAATAAAGTTTTGTGATGGGTATGCACTTATTTTTTTTACATGGTTCAATGAATGATATGAGTTGTCATTTGGGTTAATTGCTAGTTATTATTGCTGATAATAATTGATTTTTAGAGCTAACCCTATGGTTTTCATAAGTTGAATATATGTTGCATATCTTGTTTGCTTGTTTGCTTGTTGGAGAGTTCGTCACTTGCTTGCATGGAAAAGCTCAACAAAAATTGCTAAAAATCAAGTAAAATCTACTAAGCACATTGTGAGGATCCCAGATATTATCTTTCATCTAATAACATTTTGATTTGGACTTAAAATAAATCTCTTATGTGTCTGGCTTGTGTGCATCTTTTCATGCTTTTGTCTATTTCTACACACTTGCATAATTGATACTAGGTTGTGACCCCTTAAGGATTCATTAAGTAGTCTTAGATACTTGTGATTGATATTGATTGCTATCTTGGGTTATTAGACTTGCTAATCCGCCAACCCCTCGTTCCACCCCGTGGTTGCAAGGTCAACACCGCATTAAAGGGGAGGGGTCAACAGGACAGAAGTGTTAAGTGTTCCACTTGGCAACCCATTTATGCTTTTAGGAACTCACTTGTTTTCTAAGTTGGGGACTCATTTTCAGCTTGTGTGAGGTGTTAAGTGTTCCACCTTGTGGACTTATCTCATATTCACTTTAAGCATTAAGTGTTCCTCTTTCTGCTTTTTGGGTACTTTTGGTAGATTTGCTTTTTGGAAACATACATCTGTGCTCACATAGTAATTAGGCCCTATGAACACTATTCATGATTCTTGAGAGATTGGATTCCTAGTGAAATCTTTCTTGATGACAAAATCTTTGTAGGTAGGGAGGATACTTAGTGTGTTTCACATTCAACTTGGTTAGTGCGTCTTCTCTTATTGATCGATACATTCTCTCTTCGAAGAGGTTGATAGATCACGTGGGGTTGACATCATGAGCTTTGGTGAATCAAAATTGGTTAGTGCAACTTCTCTTATTGATTGATACATTCTCTCCCCGGAGAGGTTGATAGATCATGTGGAGTTGACATCATAGACCTTGGTGAAGCAAAACTTTGTCTTAGCATGTCAGATTAATCTGCTTGCTTTGTTTGGGTTAAAAGTGAAAAGGCGTTAAAAACCTTGGATATGGAGCCAAGTCCCCTTGTGGTATACTATTGTGAGTTATCTTTAGAGAGGGTTAACCATAGCAGACATTCCCTTCACAGGGCAAACTGCGTTGATGGAACCTCAAGCGATAATAGCCATTTTCGTCATGGTAGTGATAACCGCTATATAAATATCCTTGTGGAAGAAATCTCCACGGGTATGGTTCATTGTTAGGTTGTCAGATCTCCCTAGCAGCTCCTGAAGATTAAGTTCTCAGACTATATCAAAACCCTGGTGCACTGGGATTGGAGTTCACCCCTTTGGATCATAAAAGTTGCAGAGTCAAACCATTACTAAAAACCCTAGCAATGCCAAATTTTTATTTTCTAGGGTATATGTGCGTCATTGGAAAACATTTTGGAACATACACAATTAGCACTTCTGAGGATTAGAACGAATAAGTCACTTGATTGTTCATGCGCAAGGTTGATTTTGCCCTTGTTCATTGTTTTCAGACATGCTTGAAATCACTTGCTTGCTATTTTGTGTGCTTGTTTATCTATCTGGTTATTGAAAATGGACAAATCTGTTACAATCCTCAAATCTGGACATTGAAATTTGCAAACAATTCAAATCTGAAAACTCAAAATTTGCAAAATCTGAAGTAAAATCCTTTTCTGGAGTCAAAAGTCATCTCAGGAGGTCAGAAAGTCATACGAGTTTTCTCAAAGTGTCATTTCATTACTACCCACTGTCGTACGAGTCTGCAGACTATCGTTTGGAATTTTTTTTGAAAGTTGTCAGAAAATTGTCAAAATTGCTAGATATTTAGATTTTTCAACCTATTTCCAGAATCTGTCGATAAAATCACTGTGTCGGGAACAAAGCAATAGCTATTGAGAATCCAATCATTTTCCTAAAGTGGCCTTTTGAATCTAATCCAGCTTTTTGTTTAATCGATTTGAGTCTTTTTCATCTCGTGTCAAAACCTTGTCATAACTATCAATCTTCAATCAATCATCAAAATGACTAAGTGTTGTGATATCTTGTCCGCTATCTTTTGGGAACCTACCCATACATCCAGGGCAAAGTATCCTTCATCTACGTCTAATCGAATCTTCAAATCAATCAAACCTTGACAAGGTTACGTCATCTGATCATCTTGATTCAATTCATTCTTCGGTTATCTGGATCTTATTCTTTTATTTCACTTGAGGTTGATGGTGGAGACTAGAGCTTCCTCTCACAAGAAATCTATCACCCAAACTCCAACTCTTGAGCAACTCATCAATTCTGGTCTTTACGAGGATGACGGTCTTAGCAAATATCGATTGAAATCTGGTTACATACCTCCTCCATCAACTCATGGAGGTACTCAACATACCCCTCATTAATCTAATCTAGGGAGTCCGCAAACTCCTACCATGTCTCAAGCACGGACAAATTTTGGCTCTCAAAGAGCTCAATCTCAACATGGTGCAAATCAGGACCCCACACCTGAAGAAATTGCTCAATATCAAAATGATGATAACTTCAAACGAATGATGAAGCATTTCTTGAAAGAAGATAGAGAAGCATACTTTTTACAATTAGCTCATCAAGGAGCTAAACTTCCTCCCAACTTTAATGTTGAAGACATCATTACACATGAGGAAAAAAATCCACTCACAGCTATGACGAAACAAATGCATGCTATACAAGTTGAACTTAACAATCTTAAGAAAGAGAAGGAACCTAAAGAGTTCTCCATGGAGGCTCTATGTCCTTTTCCATTTGACAAAGACTTATACATGCCACCATTTCCAAAAAGAGTGGAGATGCCAAAGTATGATAAATATGATGGGCACTCTGACCCTCAAGATCATGTCAAGGAATTTTTTACACAATCAATGGAGTTCATGCATGAACCGACCTACCTTATGCGCCTCTTTCCTAGATCTTTGGGAGGAGCATCCATTCATTGGTTTTCAAAATTGCCTTCTACTATCAAAACTTTTGAGGAGTTGATCAAATTATTTTATGAACAATACTCCTACAATATTCAGCACCCGGTCACCATGATCAATATTTGTAATCTCAAGCAATATCCAGGGGAACCATTCCTAACATTTCTCAAGAGATGGAGGAAGAAGTTATCTCTATATGCCAAACCTATTCCAGAAATAGAAAAATTGGAAATCTTCATCAACAACCTTGTTCTAGAAATCAATTATCCTCTACAAATGCAAGATCATACATCTTTTGATAAGATGGTGGATAATGCTATCAAAATCGAAAAAGTGCTTGTGAAAAAAGGAGAAATCACACTTCAAAAAGACAAGTACGAATCAGGATCCAATTCTAAAGACAAGAACAAAAATTGGAACAAGAACAAGGGCATCGTCACAGATGGCGTTGTTGACACTGTTTATGCCCCATCAAAGGCACCAGCCTACAATCTCACTCTTGGCACTCAAGCCATTAAAGCTTCAGAGTAAAAGTCTTCTGAACCATCTCAAAAGAAGCCAGAATACAAAAGATGGGATAAACATCGAAAGTTTACTCCTCTGGGAGAGTCTTTAGAATCAGCTATGAAAACTCTACTGGCTGATAACATCATCTCTTTACCACCCATCTGACCAAATGATCAGGACCCCAAACCAAAATGGTGGAGAGAAAATAAATTATGTGATTTCCATCAGAGTAAAGGTCACAAAACTAATAATTGCTACCACTTGAAGCATACCATTCAAGACCTGATCAATAGTGGAGACATCACAATTGACAATCCCAAGAGCAATAACGATCATACAACATTCACAGAACCATTTCTGAAACATGGTCAAGAAGTTTCAACTTCTCAGCCTAATATGAGGGCAAAAGTCAACTATGCCTACCCTAGAAATAATGTTGTCATCAATATGGTTGAACCATGTCTCTCTGAAAGTTGCAATGTCATCACAATTGTATGAAGAGATAGAGATCATTCCTTAGCTAATGCAATTACTTGATCACAAGCTCAAATGCATCTGAAAGGACAAATCCCAGATTCATCAAATGTTCCTAAGGTGCCCTTCAATCTTTCATTTGCTTCTAAACAGAAGGCTACTTCCAAATCTTCCAATCCAAAGGATACAAGGCCTACATCTTATAGCATTGTTCAACAACTCCAACACACTAATGCAAAAATCTCCATGTTTGAGTTGCTTTGAATATCTCCAGCTCATAGAGCCATTCTCGATAAAGCTTTTCTCAATTCTAATGTTCCTAATGACCTTGATTTAGACAGGTTCCAGACTATGGTTGGACATCTTACATCTCCGCAATATATCTCCTTTTCAAAGGAAGATGACAACTCCTTGAGTCACCTGCATAATCAGCCTTTGCATATAGAAGTCTTGATCTAGAACCGTAGAGTTAAACATATGTTGATAGATGGGGGTGTTGGCCTAAACATTTGTTCTTACAGCTTGATCACACAATTGGGATTTTCAGAATTGGCTATTGATCCTAGAAAGAAAATAACTATCAAGGCTTATGATGAACAAGAAAGATCTTCAAAAGGCACCATTATCTTACCTATCAGAGTGGGTCCAGTTATCAAAGATACCATCTGTCAAGTGCTTGATCTACCTTTGGCCTACAACATCCTTCTAGGGAGACCATGGATACATGAAATGCAAGCTATTCCTTTTGCATACCATCAATGTTTGAAGTTTCCTTATGAAGGAGTAGAGGTTACTATCCCCGCAGATCTAAATACAACTTGCAACACCTTGAAGGAAAGTGCAGATAAGCTTGTGCCTAATAAGAGAGACTCTTCCATTGAATCAACTAAAAAATCATCCACATCTAAAATGGAGGATCTTGCAAAAGAGGTTAATATCAAAGAAAATAGTATGGGAGAATATACTATCGAGCCAGTCTTATCTTTGACATCTCTCCCTATCTCGCCTAAGTCTTATGGGAAATCTTTAAAACAATCCAAACTAGACTCTAAAGAACCTCTTGAAGCATATAAAAAGAATTTTGTAGTAGAGTAAGTATCCAAGCAAGAATTTGAAGAGGATGAAGCTGTGCTATCATGGCTATACAAAGATGAACCTGAATCTCAAGTTGTTCAAACTAGTGACTCTACAGTATCCAAACTCCCTTCTAAGTTGTATGGTCCAAGAGATAAATTAATAGCTAAGATGGGATATTCAGGTAAAGGACCTCTAGGAATCAGAGGAAAAGGTCTTGAGGCACCTCTCCCACATACTAGTAGAGAAAATAAAAACAAAGTTGGCTTAGGATTTAAGAAGAAACCATATCACCTCAAAGGTAATTGTTCCCATGTCATAGAGCAGATCGCACTAGGAGAACCTCTTCTTAAGAAAGAAGAAATAGAACCATCAGATAGTGATTCAGACAGCTCAGAACTCATCCCCTATGAAAAATTGCCTAAGGAAATCAAAGACCTTCTTGATGATAAAGATGATCTAATCAAAAGAATTAATGTGGTAGAAACATAAGAACCAGCTAATCTTGAAAATAATCAAGAAGAGGCAAGTGGTCGTGATTCTGAGATAGATTCCCATGAGTATGAATTCAAATCAAAATCTGAGGGTAACCCTTCTTTGGGTATTCACCCTAACTTTACTCATGTTCTAAGATTTCCTAGAGATCCTGAATCAGACGCTGAATCAAATGACTATGAATGGGGAGCCATTCCAGAACCAAATGAAGATGAGCTTATTACAGAGAAACATGTTGATGTTATTCACCAATATGTACCTAATCCCAATGTGAGTCTAGAGCGAAATGATGAACCTATCGAGTCTGATCCACCTATGGCTGAATTGAACTCCCATGATGACATTGAGCCTATTCATGAATTGAATGTATTAAGTTGTAATATCACCTTTGAACTCGAGCGTCAGGTTAGGACCAATGATGACAGATCTATATCCGTAAAGACTATCTCCCAATCTTTTCCTACTTTGACTATCCAATATCCAAAACTTATTGATCAAACCTCCATAAATCTGAGCCATGGTATTTATACCTTCCTGAATGACTATGCCCTTGCTTGCTACCTCAATGCAGTTGAGCCTATGAGGACTTCCATCAGTGAACCGAGCGTCAGCATGACCGAGTCGAACATCAAATATCTTAGTCAGAAAAACAAGAATAAAAAGAAAAAGAAAAAGAGTTCTGAGGGTGAAAATCACTTTGTGGCAGTCTCAGAACCTACAAAAGTAAAAATAAAAGACGTATCCAAAGGTGAAAACCTCTCTAAGGTGCCTAAGGATGAGATATTTGATGTCCTTCCGAGTCATTTACAGGATAGATCTCCAGTTCTAATTGAGCCCACCCAATCCATCAATTTGGGTACAACAGAGGAACCACAATTGGTACATGTAGCACAATCATTATCCGAAGAAGAGAAGCAAAAATTTACAACATTCCTAACAGAGAAGAAGATCAACTTTGCATGGAAATATTTAGATATGCCAAGATTGGATCCTAATCTCATAATGCATCATTTATCTATCACTCCAAATGTCAAACCTGTCAAGCAAAAATTAAGAAAGATGCATCCTCATGTTGCACTCTTGGTAAAAGCTAAATTAGAGAAGCTCCTAAATGCTAGATTCATCCGAGTTATTAAATATGTAGAGTGGATCTCTAATATTGTACTTGTTTCTAAACCAGATGGCTCAATCAAAGTGTGCACAGACTTTAGAGATGTGAATAGAGCATACCCTAAGGATGATTTTCCACTGCCTAACATTGATATGATAGTGGACATGACTACGGGTTTCAAGATGTATTCCTTAATGGATGGTTTCTCTAGATATAACCAAATAAAAATTGCTCCAGAGAATCAAGAGAAAACTACTTTCACATGTGCATGGGGCACCTTCTGTTGGAATGTCATGCCATTTGGGCTTAAAAATGCTGGTGCTACATATCAGAGAGCTATGACATCTATTTTTCATGACATGATGCATCAAACTATGGAGGATTATGTTGATGATACTTTAGAAAAATTTATGATCAGAACTAAACATCTAAAGGACTTGAGCATGATCCTAGATAGAATGGAAAAGTTTAGTCTTCGACTAAATCCTAAGAAGTGTGCTTTTGATGTCACTTCTGGAAAGCTCTTAGGATACATAGTTTCAAAGAAGGGCATTGAAGTTGATCCAACTAAAGTCAATGATATAATAGAGATGCAACCTCCCATGAATATCAGTCAAATGAGGACGTTGCAAGGAAGAGTTCAATCTATCTGAAGATTCATATCACAGCTAGCAGACATATCACAGCCTTTTACAAAAACATTACATAAAGGTGTGACCTTTGCATGGAATGAAGAATGTGAGAACAACTTTAACCATATCAAGAATTATCTATCAAATCTGCCTATCTTGATGCCTCCTATTCATGGGAAGCCATTGATCTTATATGTCTTCACAACAGCCACATCACTGGGAGCATTGCTAGCGCAACATGATGAAGAGAAAAAGGAAAGAGCCATTTATTATATAAGCAGAACATTGGTGGCGTATGAAAAGAACTATTCTATGATTGAGAAAGCTTGTCTCACTGTGATCTTTGCATCACAGAAACTGAGACACTATATGTTAGCTCATACCACGCATCTAGTAGCAAAAATTGATCCACTAAAATACCTACTAAGCAAGGCTGCCCTCACAGGTAGACTGGCTAAATGGGTCATGCTTCTAAGCGAATTTGACATTGAATATGTTGAAAGAAAAGCTATAAAAGGTCAAGTTATTGTTGATCAACTAGTAGATGCACCCATGTTTGATGACACACCACTGCAAATGGAATTTCCAGACTCCTCTATTATGCACCTATCTTCTAGAGAATGGCAATTGTTCTTTGATGGCTCTTATACACATAATGGATTTGGAGCAGGCATATTGTTCATAACTCCTCAAGAATACTCCATCCCAAAAGCATTCAAACTAAAGTTCCCTTGCACAAACAATATTGTAGAATATGAAGCCCTTTTGAATGGTATGAAAATAGCAATTGAATGGAGAGTAACAGAGCTACACATTCATGGAGACTCTCAACTTGTTATTCATCAAGTCAATGATGTGTACCAAACTAAAGATGAAAAGCTCATTCCTTACAAGAGAATGGTAGATGATCTTAAGAAATATTTCATGTCTATCACATTTGAGCAAATTCCTAGAATGGAGAACAAGGCTGTCGATGCAATGGAAACACTATATACTTTATTACAACAACTTGAACATGAGCTACGCTACGAGTTCCTAGTGGAAGCACTATCTCATCCTGCATACGATTCCCCCAAAACCCGCATGATCTGCACTGTTGTAGGTCATGATTCATCCAGATACAAAAACCTATTTTCCTATCTCCAAGACCAAATCATTCCCGATACCTTCAACTACCATGACAAGAGATACCTTATCTGTAATGCCTCCTAATATGTCATCATTAGTAATGATCTATACAAATGAGGTCTAGATGGTATGCTACTTAGATGTTTAGAATGGGAAGAGTCTCAACGTGCATTAGAGGAAGTCCATGATGGTATTTTTGGGTCACACTCGAACGGTTTAACACTAGCTCGAAAACTTATTAGGGCTGGGTACTATTGGCCTGAAATGGAGAAAGAGGCTATCAAATTTGCTAAGAATTGTCAAAAGTGTCAAGTGCATGGCAACTTAATTCATGCTCCAGGGAGGGATCTAATCCCCTTTACAACACAATGGCCTTTCCATCAATGGGCATTTGATCTTATCAGGATGATTCATCCTCATTCTTCTAATGGACATACCCATATAATCACAGCCACAGATTATTTTACAAAATGGGTAGAAGCGGTCCCTTTGACACAAGCAACTGGAAAGTAGATATCAATGTTCATCTTGAACTATATCATATGCAGATATGGGATCCCTCATTCCATAATCACAGATAATGGTGGGCAATTCAGGAATAAAGACCTAGATGATCTATGTGCAAAATTCAAGATCACCCAACATTGGTCTTCTATCTACTATCCATAAGGGAATGGCCAAGTAGAGGCTTCCAACAAAAATCTATTGAAGATCTTGCACAGAACAGTAAAAAAATTGGCAGAGACTGGCATCTCATGATTAATCCAGCTCTATGGGCCTACAGAACAAGTATCAGAATGCCTACAGGGGCTATGCCTTTTGCTTTAGTTTATGGGTCTGAGGCGGTACTACCTATTGAGGTTGAAATCCCATCACTAAGAATCAGAATGCATGGTCTAGTAATTGATGATGACTACAGAGTGTCTAGGTTGCAAGAACTTGAACTACTAGATGAGTGTAGACAAGTAGCGTATGATCATCTCAGAGTATATCAAAAGAGAATGTTTAGAGGCTACAACAAGAAAGTCAGACATAGAGAATTTTAGGTTGGTGATCTGGTCTTGAGAGAAAATCCTAAAAATCAATCCCATCGAGAACACAAGGGGAAGTTCAAACCGAACTGGCTGGGTCCCTTTGTGATCACTGCTACTTTTGGCTCTGGTGCCTATCAACTCTCAACGACTGAAGGAGAACAGCTCCGAGAACCAATCAATGTTCTCCATCTGAAGAAATTCTACGCTTAAAGCATTCAGTCTATGGTAAAATGTCCTGAAAAAAATCTTTAAAATTGGAAAATGTCCTGAAAAAATGAACATCTTGGTGAAAACCTAGCAATAGGCACCTTGATGATTCACAAAAAAAAAAAAAAATATCAAAAATACAAAAAAAAAAAAAAAAAAAGTGCCTTGGTGAAAACTTGGAAATAGGCGCTTTGGTAGCAAAAATAGAATCTCTGCCAAGATGGTGAAAATCTGGCAAACGGGTGCCACTTGTTTCAATATGCTCCATCTATTAGCACAATCTTGGTCTTTCCCAGCTTTCAGTCTTGCTTTAGTTTGTACATATCTCCCGGTTTGTTTTTGCACAATCACGCTGGAGAATTGGAATTGAAGAATCAAAGCTCTTGCGAAACGACATCTTTGTGAGATCAATCTTATTTTTGCATTCATATTGCATATCATTGTTAGATTAACATTCATTGCATATCAATTTTCAATAGCATTCATAGCATATCAATTTCATCTAGCATAGATTCATATCAAGTTTTCATTCTTATTGCATAGAAAATCCAAAAAAATAGATTAATTGCATTCATATTTCATATCTAGATCAATTGCATTCAAATCCTTCATTTAGGTGTCATCTAGGTCACTAATCTCGATAACAATCTTTTACTTTAGTAAAACATTAGAGGTTAGCTATAATCGAAATCATGCAAAATTGAAAACTATCTAACCAAGCGATTTACTGCCTTCTAGTAGGTGTGAGATTAATGTTCTCATATTGTTATCAAGATCAGTGACCTAGACGACACCTAAATGAAGGATTTGAATGCAATTGATCTAGATATGAAATATGAATGCAATTAATCTATTTTTTTGGATTTTCTATGCAATAAGAATGAAAACTTGATATGAATCTATGCTAGATGAAATTGATATGCTATGAATGCTATTGAAAATTGATATGCAATGAATGCTAATGTAACAATGATATGCAATATGAATGCAAAAATAAGATTGATCTCACAAAGATGTCGATTCGCAAGAGCTTTGATTCTTCAATTCCAATTCTCCAGCATGATTGTGCAAAAATATGAGATGCTTGGATGCAAATTTGAGAGATGATTGAGAGATGATTGAGAGATGAATTATGAAGAGCTGAGCCTTGTTTTTATAGAAATCCAAGGCTTGGAGGTGCATGGGAAAAGCCATAAATCACTCAAATAACTCAGGTTGATTTTTGAGTTATTTTTAAATAAAGATAATTAAGTCACAAAAATCATGCAAAAGCACAGTTTAACTCGAATTAGAAGTTTAGATCCACTTTAAAACTCAAAAAGATGTTGAGTTTCAAAAAGCTAACAACTTGCATTGATTTTCCAATTTTGAGTTTAACTAGTCCTTGAATGTGCACATGGATAATTATGATTTAATAAATAAATAAAGTAATTTATTTCCAACTTAACTGATTTTTAAAAATAAAACAATTGATTTATGGGTTAATCAATCATTTTATCAAATTTTTATTAAAAATTATATTATTAAATAATGACAACATGCTTTAATTAATTAAATAAGAATTTAATCAATTAAAGATAGGAATTTTGATTTATTGTCAAAATTAAATAATACAATTAATAATAGATAGAATTAAATTTAATTAAACAATTAAGTGGCAAGATATTAAATCTAATTAATTAAATATGAAAATATTCAATTAATCAAACTTTAGGATAACTGTGATTTATTGCCAAATAATTATAAAATTAAAGATAATTATGATGATTAAGAATATTACTAAGAATATTCCCCAATGCAGAATTTAAGATAATCAATTATGATTCAATGATGTTTAGATGTGCCTTAGATTAGGACTTTGATGTCGATTTCATTCGAATTGAAGATGTAGGAGATTAATGAACTTATAGCCCATTTTTGGGGTATTACAGTTTCTGCATTTCCAATTTTTCAATAAATCAGTTTGTACACCAATCAACTCAAGCTTCTATATCCTATCAATGTTCAAACTTGGGGACAATCACAGTCAAATCCTATGGTCTCCAGTATATCTTAGACGTGTCATATCTAGTCAGAGTCCTTTGAAGATTCATGTGAGTCAGTCAGTCAATCTTGTCTCCAGAAAGGATTTTGCATTAACAACAACACAATCAAACATCAAACTGAAAACAATGTGTTGGAAATATTCAGGAATTAACCAAGTTACTGAGAGGGGAGGGGTGAATCAGTAACTCCAAATTTTCTTCTCTTTTAACATGTATTTTACTTTTTAACCTTTGCATACAGGAAGCATGAAACTTAAAAGCATTCACAATAATGACACATAGATTTGGTTACCCAGAAACCTTCCAAAAGAAAGTAAAACTGGGGTGGGGATGAAACCCACAAAGCTTTAATACTGCAGAATAAAGTTGGCCGGTTAAGGCTTACAATTTGATCACTTATGATGATCTGCCCTGTTAGGAGCAATAAGGATTGCTAAATCCACCTTGTTAAAGGATTTACAAACATACAGTGAAGTATGCACTCGGTAAAGAGATTTATACAAAGACTGTTAAGTCTACCCGGTTAAAGGATTTAGTACTGATTCACCTGTTAGAATGAAACAGTAGATCTCTGCTTTGCAACTGGATTGCTGATTGAGATTCTCTGATGTACTGATCACCTTGTGTGATGAATTTGTCTTTGCTGAACCTTATACTTCTGAAGCCTTCTGCAATTCGCTTATCTCTGCCTTTCTTTTTCTTTCACATATATTCTTCTTGATTCTTTTTCATCTTTTTACAATATAGTTTATATACAAGTCTCAAACAATTAATTACAATTACAATTATACAGTCGGCTTGACAAATAAACATAAGTGCTACTAAGTCGGCCCAAATATGGTTACCCGGTTCCTTCAAACTGACTCGGTGACTTTCTGATACTCGGCGTCCACTGCATTACTCGGCATCGTCATGCACTCGGTAGAAGTGAAGGCACGGTTCATACTGATCACTCGGTAGGTATTGAACTCGGTAAGCATTGGTGACTCGATAGACAAGATGTTACTCGGTTTACATTGTCCTGATCGGTTTGTACTAACTTGCTCGGTTTCCATTGTCTGCTCGGTTTGCACTGTCTGCTCGGTTTGCACTGTCTGCTCGGTTTGCACTGTCTGCTCGGTTTCCATCCAGAATGCAAATAAGTGTTGTCACTAGTGGCAATACTGCTTAATGCCAACAGTGAGTCAGTCAGTCAATCTTGTCTCCAGAAAGGATTTTGCATTAACAACAACACAATCAAACATCAAACTGAAAACAATATGTGCTTTTCATGCTTTTCTCTCCTTGTATGCTTACTGATTCGCATTGAGATTTTTGCATATTGTGTCCCTTCGAGCTCTTCGATGATGTCCTTTATAGGATTTAGAGAGTGATGACTAGGGGCATAATCTTTTCTTTATCTTCTGCTTGTATGTGAAAATCTAACATCTTTGGAAATTCTGGATTGAAATGGTGTCTGACTGTAAGAGCCTCTATCTTGAATTGGATGGCCATGCGTATCTCGACCATTGATACCCAAAAAATTCAAGGAAGTTTGATCTAACTATTATCTTTTTGAGTGAGTTCTTTCTCCTATTGTGAAATGTGATCTTACCTAAGGATGTGAATGGTAAAGGGTCACTACAGGTAATTCACATTGGATTTAGAATGATCTCTTGATTGTTTGATGTGTTTGCATGCAAGGTGTATTCAGGTCATCATGACGTTTATGTTTTGATGCTTATACAAATTGCTATATCAAAATGGACATGATATTTAGGTCATCCTAGCGTTTGTGCCTTGGTGCTTGTATCTAATCTGACATTCCAAAAATAAAACCAATATTCATATGTCCATGGTTGTTTGACCAGTGGGTGTTGTATTGGTTCTTGAGCGTTACAAATCAATATTCATGTCTATGGTTTCATGGCTAGTGGGCATTGTATTGACTTATTTGGTTACCTAAAACTTCAATGATGATAACAAATCGAGACATGATCAGTGAGTAGGTCCTAGGGTTGCATTATCATCCTGCATGTTTCTTTGCATTTTTGCACTTTGCATGATCTCACAAATTGCCTGAACACTTAAAAGATTCTTCAATCACCTCTTCAAATCTAACAAGAGCTGAATCTCACACGAAGGTCCATCCAATGAAATAGCAAGTAGAATCCTTTTTCGGTATCAAAATCAAAATCTGAGATCATTTATATTATTCACTACTTGCATAATCAACCTTCAATCATCACAGAAATCCAGTATTCAACTTAACTAATTATCTTACATCAAACTATCAAAATTTCAACATGGTCAACTCATGGTCTCACCTAGTCAAACTTGGTCTTTTGGACCTCCAAACGATGTAGAATGCATTCTCGAATGTGTTTAGCCACTTCTCAAATCAATTAACATGCTTCTAAACCATTCAACACTGACTTTTTCTTGTCAGATTTCAATTTTAATTCCGAAGGGGGCATGGTATTGCACATCATTCAAAGTCTATAATCTAATTTGAAATCATATCTTTATGAAAATTATATCTTCCTTAGTAATTAAGACAACAACCACGTCTAGTTACTGATTCATCAAAAAAGACCTCATCACTCGGGGCAAATCTATCATCACTTGGGGCATATCAGATTCATCGAGATCCATATCAATCTGGTATTCTCCTAATCTTGTAATCTGTATTAGCTTTTTGCAACCATCAGATCATAGTGTTCTTTTCTTGGTTCTTCGGCAACTGAAGGGTTTGGATGTGATACCTGCTAGTTCTGCTAAGACAATCGAGTCTAGAATCGGTCACTCACTTCTTCGCAATCCTAAGGTTCAGAATCAGGTGTTTTGACACTTTTTCGCAATCATTAGTTCATTGTTGTTATAGTTAATATTATCTTTGGTCATTCAAGACTTATTATCTTCATATCAAATCAATATCAATCAGCTTCTGTCTCATATCAATTATCAATTTCAAATCTGTTTCATATCTCTATCAAACATAGACTATCTTTGAACCACTGCACCTCGCACAGTAAATCACAGAGGGGCAAAATGT
Organism: Chamaecyparis obtusa; assembly: GCA_027943335.1. NCBI lineage: Eukaryota > Viridiplantae > Streptophyta > Pinopsida > Cupressales > Cupressaceae > Chamaecyparis > Chamaecyparis obtusa. Next base: position 74,127 of record BSBK01002375.1, read on the forward strand.
AATACCCCAAAAATGGGCTATAAGTTCATTAACCTCTTACATCTACAAATCGAACGAAATCAACATCAAAGTCCTAATCTAAGGCACATCTAAACATCATCGAATCATAATTGATTATCTTAAATTCTGCATCAGGGAATATTCCTAGCAATATTCCTAATTATCTTAATTATCTTTAATTTAATGATTATTTGGCGATAAATCACATTTATCCTAAGTTTGATTAATTGAATATTTTCATATTTAATTAATTAGATTTAATATCTTGCCACTTAATTGTGTAATTAAATTTAATTCTATCTATTATTAATTATATTATTTAATTTTGACAATAAATCCAATATCCTATGAATAATTGATTAAATTTTTATTTAATTAATTAAAGCAAGTTGTCATTATTTAATAATATAGTTTTTAATAAAAGTTTGATTAAATAATTGATTAACCCATAAATCAATTGTTTTATTTTCAAAAATCAGTTAAGTTGGAAATAAATCACTTTATTATTAAATTAATTCATAATTAAAACATGCACAATCAAGAAAAACAGACAACTATCAATTATCAATTAAAGCTAAACTCTATTTTGAGTTAAAACTTAGCTTTTGCATGTTTTTGTGAGTTAATTATTCTTTATTTAAAAATAACTCAAAAATCAAGCTGAGTTATTTGAGTGATTTATGGCTTTTATCCATGCACCTCTAAAGCCCTAGATTTCTATAAAAACAAGGCTCAACTCTTCATAATTCATCTTTCAAATCCATAGAATCTCATATTTTTGCATCCTCGCGCTGTTGAATTGAAGGACGAAGAATCAAAGCTTATTGCGAATCAAGGCTATTGTGAGATCAATTTCATTTGCATTCATATCATATTAGTTTTCATTTGTTAGATCATTTAGCATATCATAGATCAATTTTCATATCATAGATTTCATATCAAGTTTTCATATCATTGCATAGAAAATATAAAAAATATAGATTAATTGCATTCAATTCATATCTAGATCAATTGCATTCAAATCCTTCATTTAGGTGTCGTCTAGGTCACTGATCTCGATAGCAATCTGAGAACATAGATCTCGCACCTAATAGAAGGTAGTAGATCGCTTGGTTAGATTAGATTTAAATTTTGCATGATTTTTGCTAACCTCTAATATTTTACTGAAGTTTTGTGTCTATAGATTAGGTACAATTTTCACACACACACCTCCGCGCTGCTCTCTTCATGCCACCGGTGCTGGTGGTGCTCAAATCTGAAGTGGCCGCCACTCATTCCCAGTAGGCCACCACCGCGCCTCTGCGGGATCATGCCATCGCGGCCTCCGCCACTCTTGCAGCACTTCAGATCTTCGCGGCCACCTCCACCACCATGGCTAGCTCCTCCCTTTCGCTGCCACATAGCCGACACGTGGCTGAACTGAAGCATGCCATGCAGCGCCACCTACCGACAACGTGGCACCTAGTCAGCTGGCCCCACCCAGTCAAGACAACCCAGTCAGCTGCCTACTATGCATGCCACATCAGTAGACGTGGACAAACCCAAACATGACATGTGGCACTCTACCACACATCTACCTAGTTGACCACCATGTCACCAGTCTGTATAGTACAGACGTTACATTAGCCCCATAAGCAAGTGACATGGTGGTCAACTAGTGGTCTACATCAAAGGCTTCTAATGGAAAAGGAAAGAAACACAATAAGGATCCTAAGCCTCAAGACAAAGGTAATGAATCTTCTTCACCAAAAAGTACTGAATCCAAGTCCTCTTCAAGAGAGGAATCATCTAGAAGCAAGAGAGATAAATGTGCATATTGTCAAAAGTTAGGACATGATGAGCATAAGTGTTTTCAAAAGAAGATTGATGAGCTAACTCACATTATTTAGAAACACAACATTAAGTTGCCCTCATTAGTGTCTGCTCCTTCTAAACATTTTGTAGCTTCCACATCTCCATCATCATCCAAAGATAAAGGTAAAGGACAAGCACTCGTGGCTTCCACACATCCTGAGTAAGGTAAATGGCTTCTTGATTCAGGTGCATCACATCATATGGCATCTTCTATGGATATGTTTTCTTCTATTGAGCCCTATAATTCTCCTAATATTTTGATGGGTAACAACACATTCATGAGAGTTTGTGGGAAAGGTTCTATTCCTATGGGAGAAGGGACATTTAATGATGTTCTTTGTGTACCATCCTTGACCACTAATCTTCTTTCTATTTACCAAATTACACATGGGGCACAAGGTCAAATTGTTGAGTTCACTCTTGATTATGTCTATATTAGGGACATGGAGACTAGAGATGTCATAGCTATGGGAGTTGTTGATCATACATCCCGCTTGTATTCTTTTTCTAATTTTGTTGATAATAATGATGATATTCATGATGTACTCATCCCTTTGCCAAGGGATAATTATGAGGAGAATTTTGGGCACTTGAATCATTTTGCTGTTGAGACAAGTGTTGATCTTCCTACTCCTCCACCTCCTGCTTCTTCAAACATGGGCTCTACTATTCAGCAGGATGATCATAATGTTTCAGATCTTGCAGAGTGTGATGACTACTTGGATGCATCTTCAACATTTGTTGATTCTCATGATGCAGATTTGGAAGACATACATGAGGGGGTTTCTCTTTCCCTTGATGACAGTTTCATTATAGATGGGGACACTTCTTCACCTTCTTTGGAGATTGGTGTACTTGATTCTTCTCCTTCTTCACTTGATTTGTCACATGAAGTGATAAATTCTTTGAGCTTGGAGATTCCTACTCAGTCTTCAGAGATTCATGCATGGAGACCTACATCTTCTTCCTCATTCCATTTGCACAAGGATTGGCTTCTTCATAATCTGATGTATCTATTTCTTCCTAAGGGAACACATGTTTTTTGTAAGCATTGGCTTATCTATTGTTTGCAGGTACTCTTCATCAACATGGGTGCTTCTACATTATGGGGGGGATATCATGTCTCCAACTATCCTTCTTATGGGGGGATACTTCTTTGTATATACATGATGTATGTAGTTCTTGGGGGGTCTTGAGCACTCCATCCATGCATCTTTTTTTCTTCTCTCTTTTTAGGGGAGGGTTTTTCCCATGAGGTTTTCCCTCTTTCTCCACTTTATGAGAGTTTTGCATTTCATGTATTGTATTTTGTACATGGGTACCTAACATGGCCTAGTAGTCGGGACCCATCTTGCATTGTGAGTTTAAGTGCAGTCCCCTAAGTTGCACTTAAGGGGGGGTGTTGGTGTAATTAATTCTTCCTAATTACACTTTACTTAATCTTACTTAGGTTAATGCATTGCATAGTAGTTTGTGATTGAGACACCTAGGAGTGTGCACATCTATTAAGCACATGGTGTAGGAGAAATTTCAATTTTGGTGTGATAGTTGTCTTCACATACCTCGTTGTGTGTGAGATCCACCTTTCGTGCCCTTATTAAATTATCATCCTAATTCAATGCACATACTTTATTGCATATTAGAGGATGATCCACATTTGGTGGACATGTGATTACACCTAGCATAGGTGATAGCTTATTAGCTCCTTATCATTCTCTCATATCGCCTTTCCTATATAGGGAGGCCTATTATGTAATCATTTCATTGAGCATTTCATTCATCAATCATTGAAGGTGAATTCATTGGATCTATTCAATCCATCCTTGCATACATATTTTCTCTCTTGTGCTTTTCTTCAACCTCTAGATCTTTGGTTCAATATTTGCTATTTGCAAATTCTTACAAAATGGTTATCCTGGGCGAGCAGAATTGTAATGATCAAAGCTACTTTGGTTACAATCTCTATATATCTAATGTCTTGCATTTCTCTCCCCACAAATTGTTACATGGACGTAATCAAGAAAACAAGGAATTTTTTTGGCAGGGCACAAACACAAATAGAAAATTCACTCTCATATCTTTGGACAAGATTTGTAAACCAGTAAATGATGGGGCACTAGTATCAAAAACCATCTGTGGCAGAATCAAGCACTAGGAGCTAAACTTTACTGGAAAATCATGAAGGATCAAAACCTTAAATGGGTTAGAATTATTAGGGGGAAGTATCTTGGCAATAACATTGAATCAAAAGTCTCTCGAATAAAGGACTTTCCTAGAGGATCAAGAATCTGGAATTTCATCTCCAAGTCAAGAGACATTGTGGATAATAACTGTAATCACCAAAAATTGCATAAGATCAATCAAGTGAATAACTAAGGCAAAAATCAAAGCAATTAAATCAAATCGAGCATTTATCAAATCAAAATTCAAATCAAGCCTTAATTCAATTTAATTAAAAATCAAAATTCATAAATTCAACTTAAATCAAATAAAGCATGATAAATCAATCAATTGTGTAATTAATCTAATTAATTAAATAGTTCATTTAAATCGGTACACATGGCTAAAGATATTAATTAAATCCTATTTTCCCTTAACCACCAAATGGGAGGGAAATTCATCAACCAATAGGATTTAAGCATTGAGCTCACATGGATCAAGCCTAAATCAAATCTCAATCACTCACTTGGAGAAGGCATCTTGTCCACTCATTTTGTCCTTTGGTCCCAAGCTTTGAGGACAAAATATTTAAATGGTCTCCAAAGATGGAATCATGGACTCAACTTTGACCTAACCTTGATCAACTCAACTACACCCCCTATCCTTCCCAAAATCTATAAAAGCAAGGCATAATTCACTCAATAATCATCCACAAATCTGAAAATAGCATCAAACTTCTTACAATTTATAGCTAGAAAGGCAATTTAGAGTTAATTAGTTGCAATTTCATTTGGAATTGAACTTTTAGCTTTGTTTATCATATCATTCTCATTTTAGGACTGTCACTGAGGGAGGCTTGCTGAGAGCTTTACATTAGCATCCCTAAATAGAGATCCATATAGTGCTTAATTGTTCTTTATTTGTTAAAATAGCTTATTCTTTTTGGTAATTTAGTTATTTTATTCATTTATGTACAATACTAACCCTATGAAGGTATTTTTTTTAGTACACACTTCTCACAACTCTTCTTGCTTTTCTTGGCGTAGCCAAAGTAGTGTTCACCTGAGAAGGTAGTGCACAAATGGGTAAATGAATAAGAAAAAGAAATTATTTTTATAGAATGGTTATTCATTCCAATGTTGTGGATTGTCATGATCGGATTTGCATGAGTAGGGGAGCCTTCTTTCATCTAGCTAGTATCCTAAGGCTGAAAGGAAGCTTGATAGATACGATAAACTTGAAGTTACAAGAACAACTTGTGATGTTCCTCCACACCCTTGGCCACAATCTGAGGAATTACAAGATTGCCCACAACTTTGGGCACACAGGAGAGATAATCAGCTGATACTTCCACAAGGTGTTGAGGGTTATCTTAGCACTCCATGAGGATTACTTTATACCACCTGGTCCAAACACTCCTCTTGAAATTAGTGGGAAGGACCATTTCAATCTGTTCTTCAAGGTAATTTTTGTGTTGTTACAAATTTCTTGTATGGATTTTTATCCTTATCATATTATTGGTTGATCGTACAATTAATGATTATATCATATCATATGGGATTGTGTTGCAGCTATTGATGGAACCCATATACCACTCACCGTCGATGTCAACATGCAGGATAAATATTGTGATAGATAAGGCAACTTGTCACAAAATGTTATGGGTGTGTGTTCCTTCAATTATAAGTTTCAGTATTGCCTTACTAGTTGGGAAAGGTCTACTATGGATAGTCATGTTCTAGCTTCAGCTCTGTCAAGAGCAGATCTACTTGTCGTTCCCCCTGATAAGCCAAATCATAGTTTAATATACTCAAGGGTACAATCAATGTTTCAAGTTTTAACAATCTACTTTATTTATGTAGGAAAATATTTTCTAGTGGATGATGGATATCTCATTGCACCTAGATTTATCACTCCTTATCAATGTACACGCTACCACCTAAAGGATTTTTCAAGAGAAAATCTAATAAAATCTTGACAAGAGTTGTTCAACCACTGACACTCCTCTCTTAGAAATGTAATAGAGCATACATTTGGTATTCTCAAGTAGCATTTTCCAATCTTGATGCATGCCACATTTTATTCTATCATGACACAAGACCATATTGTATTAGCATGTTACATACTACACAACTTCATTATGATAGAGGATGGCATTCCATCAGAAATTGGTACTGAAAAGGAAGATGATTGTGATGGGATAGATGTACCAATGCTTGAGACATATGGGTTGTCTCAACATGATAGAGACCAATGGGCATAGTTTTGAGATGATATAGCAAGTAGAATTTGGGAAGACTACAGATCCTGAGAATAGTTGTACTTTTATGGGTCAATGTGTTTTATTTGAGTAAACTGATGTATGCAAATACTTTGATATACATGATGGTTTCCTTTTTCTTTTGTTTGTATCTGGAAGTATTAGACATGTTGGTTTTTTATTTACTATATTATACTGATGTATGTAGATACAATGATACAATGATATGTCCGTAAATATGTTCCATGTGATATATTTATACCATTAACAACAATATATTTATATCATTAACAATAATATATACTCTGTGAACAACTGATCTAGACCATGGCATACACATAACTAATGATGAGCATGGATGAAACCGATAACATGAGCTAGATATCTTCTTCCTCAAAGAAGGTAATGTGGACAAAAGATATGGAACACAAGTTTCTAGACTTTCTCCATGAGAAAGTACAACTTGGAAGAAAAGGTGATGGGGGATTCAAAAAAGAAGCCTAGACCACCATTGAGAGGAGGTTCAACGCAGATATTGACCTTTATCTAACAAAGGACAATTTAAAAAACAAGCTAAAAATATGGAAGCTTGCATATAGAGTGATGAAAGAGTTGGAAATACAAGTGGTTTCACTTGGAATGAGGCAACTCAATGCATGGATGCTAAGGATAGTGTGTGAGGTAAGCTTCTGAAGGTAGGGTGGTCTTTCCAGTGTTTTAATTGAAATAATATTACCTTCTTATAAAGTTAATAATGAAAGACAAAGAACCTAATCCATTTATTTATGCCAACATGTAGAGAAGATAATTCAAAAATGCCAAAGTGTATAAGAGGCAACCCTTCCAATACTTCAATAAATTGGGTGTAATCGTGGATAATGACATTGCTGAAGGTAATGTAGCTACAATGACCCATGAGACTAAAGAAGGGAACCCTATGGAAGAGGCATTCGATGTGCATGATGAAGAGGATATTGGTTTCAATATACCTCTTGACAGTGTTACTGATTTGGACGAAGACCTTAATCATTCCAATCAATCCACTACAAGTGGTAGAGGATCTCCTACATCATCATCATCAAGGATGGGAAAGAGGAGGAAGGCAAGTATGGTTGGTTCCTTGGATGTCATCTGTGAAACAATCAAGAAAATAAAAGATGGCCTTGACAATGTTCACCTTCACAAAATTGATAAATCTAATGATGACAATGTTTTAATTAGCATGTATACCACTCTCAAATCCATCCTTGAATTGAGTCGAGGTGTTTTTGTGAGGGTATATGACACCTTTGTGGTTCAATGTAAAAGAGCCAAAGGGCTCTTGCTAATGAATGAGGAGGAGAGAGTGGAGTGAATTACAATAAAATTTGGTGGATTATAGTTATCTTCTATCACTTTGAAGACTTCAAATTTGATCATAGTTCACACATGTTGATACAACTGTGTTTTGGTTGATGATTTTTATGTTGATACTTAGTGTTTTTGTTATTGCACTTTCCTCAACACCTTTCTCAGTTCAATATATCATGTAACTGTAACTTTTTGAAGCTTTCTATTTACATCCACTATTTGTACACCTGCTCCATACCAAACAAAACAACAAAACAATTATACATATCAGAAACCAATTAAAAAGGCTACATTTTAAGGTTTTTGATAAATGAAAAGAAAAAATTGTCCAAATATTTCTTGATTGCTTTCTAGTCAGATATATGTGGATATTTTTGATGTTGTAGGATTTTTCTTTAATGGTTTATAATATTAAAAAGAAAATAGGGAAGATTTTTCATGTTAGAGAAATTAAACATGGGCTTTATTCCGCTGAAGAAAACCCCTGGATTGGCTGTGCAAGTCAGCATGTTTGTGGGGTTATTCTGTTGATGATCATACCTAAGTGCTTGGAATTTGTTGTTTCTATGCTGCTTTTTCATTTGAAAAAGCAATTATCCCTATTTAGAATCTTGAATTTATTAATTTGGCTTTTTCCTTTGGTTGCTTTAGGACAGATAAAGATTGGTAAAGATAGGTAGTGACTTGCAATGTACTTCAAGATTGGACAATTTCATCACTAATTGCCATATTTTTCAAATTGGTCAAGTCCTTTATTTTGCTTTATGTGGCTTCAATTGTTTTATTTGTAGCAAAGTTTGTGAGCTTCTTTGGTCTGTATTTACCTTTCTCCTGCAATGATATCATACAGGACTAGAACTCCATAGACAATAATGTCTATGTGCCAAGAGTTTTCATTGAATGGCCTTTCAAAATGATCTCATCCAAGAATGTCATATTCTCAGTAAGTTTCCCTATATGTGAAGTTGTATAATTGAAAGAAGTGGTTCATCCTCTAAAAGGAATGAAACTTCAATAGATGCACAACCATTGGATGTGTCATGTGATACATTACTACACTCTATAGATGCTAAAAGGTGGTCTTTTCTACTACAATTCACTTGGTCCACAAGACACCCAAATGATAGATCTGCAACTCAGTTGGAAATTCAATATATGCAAACTGAAATCACTGCAACCAAGAATGGTTTTGGCACTCATGCACCTGATGAAAGTGAGGTATGTTGTCAGTAAGGAATATAAGTAGGAGGTTTTGTTTTGGTTACTTTTGTAATTCACTGAATAACAGACAAAACTATATTAGATAGTCTTCCTACTTAGTACCTATTGCCCATGATATTTTTATAAATACTAGTGCCATGCATGCCAGAAATAGAAAGTTGACCAGAAGTCATTGCAAGACAACAATGTTGCTCCATTAGCATTGCATGGTGATGAATCAATCACTATTGTTGGAGAATGTAATAACAGTTCCTTAGCCACATCAATTAGACATATTTTGTAGGATACTGAGCTTCCAGGTTAGCAATAGTCTCAAGGAGCCTTGCTACCTCAAAAAACATGTAGAGCATACACAAGACTCATTGATATTTAAACCAAATGATATAGAAATGTTATAATCATGGCACAAAGTTTAAGGTACATTAATAAGTTAAATTTTGTGAATTCCCAAACCATAGTCAAACACATGATAGTTTGTAAAGTTAAGGTTACTAGTCAAACACATAATAATTTATAAAGTTAAGATTTCATGATTGCAGATCCTGCAATTTAGGTCTTTGGGGATGCACTCTTTCTAACAAAGGAATAAGGATTTATGTGATGTTCGCCTGACATGCGTTTGAGGGCCTTTTTCACTTTGAGGTCACACCCTTCATAGTCCATCTGGGTCACCTTCAACTCAACTGTTTGCATTCCATTGAAGAACCCTTCCATTAATCACCATATACATATCATAGGCTCATCTTTTCTATTTAGAGGGCCAATAGAGGGGAAACAATTTCTTAAATAAAATGTTGTGTGGAAAGTGTTGCACACACTTTTTTTAATTTTAGAGATATATTTGTAAGTTATTATGTACATTCAAATATTGCATAACATATGGTCTATTAATAGGAATGACTGCACACATCTAGCACTAATTTTAATTTTATGTCTTTTTAAGCTTACAATATTCATTAGGATATAGTGAATTCAAACTTTCATGGACCAAAAATTTTGTACTACACTTTCACCTGCAATGACCTCTTCTAGTTGACATCATTGTGAAAAGGTTGTTTTCTCATTGCTTTTCATTGTCTTATCAACAGTCCAAATCCACATTTTATCAAATTTGATAAATTGTGGATTTGGAGTGTTAGTCATACATGAAATAGAAACAAAGATTATTGTTCTTCTTTCATTTGTTAGTCATGTTGTTTTTAACATATTTAAGTGGAATACACCAAGGAGTACCACATGATGAATGCTTAATTTAATGCATTACCAAGGTGTACTCTCAGAACTGTCCATTTCTAGTTCTTGAGAACAAATGGTGATATAAATGTGTTTTGGTATATGACTATATTGTTCATGATTATGTCCCATGTTATATGTATATACCTGTTTCATTTGTTATTATTGTTGCATTAGGAAATTAAGTGGAATACTTCTACTTTGTTCAATTCTCTATTTCATCTTGAAATTCTTTTGATATTTCATTCATTTTTCAAAACCACATGATAGGTAAAGAAACATAAATGGATAGTTCTGAGACTACACATATGATGATATTGTGAGATACACATATGCTAATATAAAATATATTTGAAATAACTTCTAGATTCGATTGTGTAGATATTTTTTGCATCAACATTTCTGATCACACTTTGTGATCCTTCATCAAGATGAAATAAAGAAAAAGGATTGAAAGAAAAGTCCATCATTTTTCTCTCTTTCAATCATTTTGCTCTCTTTCATCCTGATGATGGATCACAGAGTGTGATCCGAAATGTTGATGCAAAAAATGTGTACACAATCGAATGCAATGAGCTATCTAATTAAAAAAATCTAATGTACACAAACGTGCGAGACTCCACATATGTTGATAAAAAAATGAGCTATTTGATGATTGTTTATTGTTCATGTTTGTAAACGGTCAATATTTCTTATGGTACTCCTTGGTGTATTCCATTTAAAAATAAACAAGTATTAGTTTTTCTATCATGTTTGGTTTGTATATGCAGGATTGACCATATAACAATACAGACAATAATGGGAAGAATGAGCGGGATATGAGACAGTTGCTCGCCAAATGTGGGGCATAAGGGTGTAGAGCGTGGATTTCCCTATGTTTTCTTATTTAATAGTGCGTTTTCACACCACCATTCAGTTCATGGATATTGTTCTTTCCCATCTTCTATCTGATGCTATAGATGTTTCATTATATTTTTTGTATAAATTTGTAATATCAACATAAATGAAACTTTTTCATTTTGTACTGATAGAAAATAGTCATGTTGTTATATGAATGTTGCTATCTGTCTCCAATAATAAGTTTGGTTGCTTTAATAGTATGAATGAATTAAAATTTGTTTGATACAGTGGTGATGGCTATGATAAATGTCCCTATGTGTGACTGTGGTGATGGAGTGCAACGTGTGTTGAGGACGTCACACAAAGACACTAATCTGTAGCGTAGATTTTGGACTTGCATAAATAAGAAAAAGGTTGTTAATTGCACTATATTTAATATTTACAAAGAGTAAATATTAATCATTATAGCAATACTAACTTAGATTTATATTGTAGGATGGTGGTGGATGTGACTACTTTCAGTGGGCCGATGATGCCCCATCTCTGTCTACATCATCTGCACCATCTACACATATATCTGTTGTGGATGATGAGTGCAAGTCTTGCAAGACGCTCAAGACAACTATTGTCACCCAAAGTACATTAATGGAAAAAGCGAAGGCTACCTATAAAGTTGATGTCATGTTTCTATGATGTTTTCTTTGTGCAACAATCACACTACTTTGTTGGATCATTATGCAAAAATAGCTATACATATACTGTGATGTGGACTATAAGACTTGTTTATATTTTGATGCGATATCGAGCAATGCAATGATTATTTTCTTGTTATTTGTTTGTTTATGATAATCTATAAAATTATAAAAAAGTTAAGTTTACTATTCAAAATATAAGTGAAAAAAAAACTTAAATTTCAAAAAATTAATCTTGTTTATGATTTACTATATAAAAATATAAATTAAAAAATGACAAAATAAATTAAACATTATTCAATAATTTAAAAAAATTAATTTTTTTTGTCAAATTCCAATTCCACTTCAAAATGTAGAACCAAACACAGAAATGAATAATTAAGCCGATAGGCTTTGTGTGGGAGCTTTGCTCCCGGAAATGACTTTTTCCTCCCGAAAAATTGTCAACCCTCTACCGGATACTTTTTCTTTTTAGACTACAGAACACCTTCAGCTTTTCCCCTCCTATTTTTCATAGGAAATTAACATCAGAAATAGAAAATAATCTTATTCATTAATAGTGAACAAAAAGTCAGTAATCTGAGTCGAAAACACAAACAGAAAATAGAAACAACAAAAGATCAAAGTTAATGTATTTTATATTATTATTATTAGATTAATCATTTTAATGGAAAATGAAATTAAAATCTAGAGTTTGAAATTTTTTAAAGAAGAAATTAGAAAAAGTCATTATTAAATATGGCAGAAGAAATCCCTAAAATAACTCTTTTTCATTGCATGCGGGAAACAAAAGATTTACTGAGAATATAAGAAAAGAAATGTTGGTTTGAAAGGAAGAGATTTCCTACTTTGGCAAACTATTTTACAATGAATTATTTATGTTAGGCACACGGAAGAAAGAAAAGGTTATTTTAGACGAGCATTGGATTCACCAAGAAAGAGTACGAAGAGTTTCAGGTATGGGCTTTATATTTGATTAATATTTAACCACATTTGAATATTGTAGGATTTGAGCAATACAAATCCACAAAACCTGAAGATCACCTGCATACAAAAACATGTTACAAGGAAGTAGAGATAAGAAGAGGGCAAGGGTTTGACTCAAAAATATGAAGAAGAAAATATCCTCAAAAAAATGAATTAATTAAATGTACAATGGATCATCCTTATCAAGGAGATTGAAAGCCTTGAAAAGGAAAACCCTAGTGCATGTAATAATTAGTTTAACTATTACATGACTAATGCATGTGCATTTAACTAAAGAAAAATGAGTTGACATCTTAAGAAGGGAGTAAAGTTAATTAATATAATTAATACTGTAGACACGAAAAATTGGTCAAGTGCTTAAATCAATCAAAAGGTGCATCAAATCATCAAAATAGCACGAAAAATCAATAAATGGAACAAAGGCAATTCAAATCAAAGGAAAATTCAATTAAATGATTAAATGAAGCTTGAAAAGGGGAAAAACACTACGAAATTGATTAAATTCAATTAATGACATAGTTGTTGAAAGCAAAAGTCAAAATGAACCTCTTACCCTTCATGGCTAAATTTAATTACTTTAATTAATTAATAAATCATAATTTCCCTCAATAAAGCAAATTGGAGACAAAATGGACATAAATCACTCACTTTTGTTGAAATGGTCCAGCCTTTTGAAACCATTTAAATGATTGTCCCCTCCTTGTCCCCCCATTTATGGACAAAGCAAAGCCAATTGACCTTACCCAAGCATAACCATGATCAACTCACTCTACCCCCTACCCTTGGGAAAATCCTATAAGTAAAAAGCATTTTGAGGCATTAAGGATCCAGTCCATATCTTTGAATTGCAGCAAAGCTCTTGCAATTTGCATCCACACCACTCACTTGTCAATTTTAATAGCTTAATTGCTTTGATCATAGTAGATTGTTCATCAAATAGAGCTAGAATTTGATTGAATAGATCTTAATTGCATATCATATAGCTTAATTCTCATCTTTAGAGTGTCACTAGTGAGGATCATAGTTGAGAGCCTCATTTACCACTTTATTTTAGAGATCCATGAGATGTTGATAGATTAATTGTGCATTGATTAGATTAGTTCTCACTCTAATTCTTGTTGTTCTTAGTTAATCTTGTAATTTCATGAAGGTGAATAATATCATCACACAAATACTTTACTCTAACACCCCCCCTTAAGATGAGCAACAAAGCAAAAAGAAAGCAAAGGAAACTACAATGCTGAAAGCATAAAAATGGGTCCCGACAACATGGCCTGATGAGGTACCCAACACAACCAAATCTCTATAAAATGGAGAAATAGAGAAAACCTAGTGGGAAAAAACCCTACTCCAAAAAGAGATAGAAATAGAAGGAAGGAAGGCCTCATTACTGAGACCCCCCAAGGACAACTTCCTTCACCCCAAGCATAGAACGCAACTGAAGATATCATGGGGATGAAAAAGGTTTGGTGAAGATGTTAGAAACCGACTCAGCAGTGGGAATATACTCCAAACTCAGAGAGCCATCCTGAATCAAATGTCGAATGAAGTGCATATGAAGCTCAATGTGCTTGGTCCTATGATGCTCAATCAGGTTGCGGGAAATATGTATGGCACTCTAATTGTCACACCAAAGAATAGTGAGAGTATCAGGAGGAAAACCAAACTCTGTCATCAACTGGCAAAGCCATAAAACCTCTTGACTAGCTTGTACAGCTGCACAGTACTCTGCCTCTGTAGATGATAAGGCATGAGTTGTCTGCTTCTTACAAGACCATGTGATAGGACCAGAACCAAGATAGAAGACAAAGCCAAAAGTAGATCGTCGATCAATAGTATCACCAACCCAATTTGAGTTTGTGAAACTAATAATGTGAGGATCCCTTGATGTATAGTGAATGCCATAAGAAGTAGTGCCCCAAATGTACCTCAAGATACATTTGGCCGCTTGCGAGTGACTCTCATGAGGATCATGTGAGAATTGAGAGACAAGGCCAACTGCAAAGGAAATATCAGGATGTATGTGTGTCAGGTACAAAAAAAACTACCCACTAGTGCTCTGTATAATGTAGGATCCATGGTAGGAGTAGAGCAAGTGGTAGATAAAACAACACCTGACTAAAAAGGTGTGGGAGCAAGCTTGCAATCAAGCATGTGGAACCACTAAAGCATATTGAGAGCATACTTCTCCTGAAGTATGGAAATCCCATCTGAAGACTGAATAACCTGTAGCCCCCAAAAATAGTGCAAAAGTCCAAGATCAGTCATCTCAAACTGCTCTCTCAATGCGTGCTAAACACTCAGAATCATAGAGGATGAGCTACTTGTAATGATGAGATCATTAACATATAGCACAAGTATCAATAGATCAGCCCCATGACATTGAATGTACATGGTAGGATCAGAATGATAGCGTGTGAAGTGTGAGGTAAGCAAAAAAGAATCCATCTTCTCATACCAAGCCCTAGGGGCTTGTTTGAGACCATATAGAGACTTCCGAAGTTTGCACACCATAGAAGAGTCTTGCACAAAACCTTGAGGCTGCTCCATGTAGATCTCCTCCTGTAGGTCTCCATACAAAAAGGCACTCTTTACATCTATCTGATTGACTGTCCATCCCTAAGAAGCTGCAAGTGAAAGTACAAGGTGAATAGAATTCATCTTGGTGACAAGAGCAAAGGTTTCGAAGTAATCAATACCCTCCACCTAAGAAAAGCCCTTTGCCACAAGATGTGCCTTATACCTATCAATAGAACCATCAGCAACATACTTGGTATAGTACACCTGTATGCACCCTAAAATGGTTGCCTAGACTTTGGGCCCCCATTCAACAATTTATCAAATCCCTGAATCAATATTTTCAAAAATCAACATTTTGTCAATTATATCAATTTCCTTGATCAAGTCCTATTTTATCATTTTAGATTATTCCTTGGGCTAACCATTTTATCCTAAAGTCTTTATTTATTTAAAAGAAATATTTCCTCCCCTTTTAATAAATAAAAAGCCTCCACTTTTCCTCTTATCCTAAGTTGCACAAATAAAATATTATTCCTATTTTATTAAAAGAAGAAAAACACTTTTTGTCCTATATGGACACAAAAGTCAACTCTTATTTTCTCATTGGAGGATATTTGTGCACATGGATTGCTCCTCTTTGATGCTCCACCCTTGATTAAATCTTTTGCCTCTTAATTTCCATGGTCCATTCTTTCTCATTTCCTATAAAAAAAGAGCTCTCTTCCTCATTTTCATATCCATCTTTTATGCTAATGTTATGCTGTAGGTTTTCTAGGTCACTTTGGAGCTTTTGAAGGTTTGGAGCATTCTTGGCTTTTGCATCTACATTCCACTCTTAGTTTCATTCATGTATAGTAGCTTCATGTTTATGCTTTCATAGTTTAGATTTTCTTTCAAGCTTTAGATTACTTCATCTAGTTTAACTAGGAAGGCTTGGTAATACTTGTACTTTCATTTCCATAGCTTAGCTTGCACCTTTCATTTTTAGCTTGCATATTCATCTTAATCTAGTTTCCATTGCATTTCATTTGATTCTTGAGGATATTGGCATTCTTGTCCTTGTCTCATTGAATCTCCCATTGCATGATTTATTAGCAAGGTTATTGGCGTAATAGCTCTAGTTGAGAGCATTCTTAAACACCCTTGCACTCCATGCCTAGGGAGATATGGATCAATTTTTGAGACCTCATTCTTGAGTGTTCTTAATTGTAATGATTCATAGAAGTGCACATCTTAGTGTGTACATTTTTGGCGCCCACCGTGGGGTAGAGCTTTATGGTTTTGCCCTTCATTTCATGCATTTTAAAAAAAAAATCATCGTAGTTTAGCGTCATTTTTGACTCTATGTTTTTTTGTCTCAGAGTGTCGTATGACAGTTTTCCAGTGTCATGTGACAGTTTCTTGTATAGCAGGGTGAAACTTTACCAGTTAAAAGTGTCGCACTGTTTGACAAATAATATTGCACTATTTAGTATAAACTGTCACCTGCAGGTCAACGAACTATCACACGGAGATAAAATGTCACCCACGTATACAAAGAAGTGCCGCACAACATTTCTAGTGATTGTACTATCACATGTACCTGATAATGGGTTGTTTCTTAGCTTTTTTTATTTTTTGAAAATTTTAGCACTCTGGAAAACTGGCACTCATTTTTTAGAAATTTTCACATATGGTATCAAAAATTTAAGTGTGATATATTGTTGGAAAGCTCTTTCCAAGTCTAATCCAACCATGTTGGTTTCATTTTCAAATCTTTCCATTTGATCAGCTATTTTCCTTGCAGATTATTTGATTTTTTTATGTGCTAACCATTTTGGGGCTAACAAGTTGTGCTTGTAGGTGCTCTCATTGCTTGAAATATTTTGCCAAAAGAACGCATGTCAAAGTTTCAAATGCACAAGAGCTACTAATTGTTTTTGTAGGGTTGCCCAAAGCATAAAAACCCAATCAAGTGCTTGTTATTTATTTCATTTCAAGTGTGACAATTACTAGTTGTTTCATTTCTTAGGCACTTAAGATCTTGTTGTAGGAATCTTTTGGTGGTAGGAGAAGTATGCTCTTCACCCTTGTGGTGAACCAGAAAATCTTGACCCATATTTGGATTTTGAAAGCAAGAGGGTAATTGAACATTTGTTTGGTGTGTTTGGGAGAAAGCTTTGGGATAAGGGGGTATGCTCTTCACCCTTGTGGTGAAACAAAATTCTTGAATCTCATAAGTTGATCCATTCTTTGTTTAGATCTTTTAGAATCCTTTAGCGGGCTTGCTCTTGAGCAATCAAGAGGAATGACCCAAGTGGGGACAAGCTAATACCAAGCTATTCCAACCCACTATAATCTCAAGGCTATCAAGGACACAAAACCTTGGTAGACGTAGTGCTTGTCTTCGCTTGATGTGAGTACTTGTGGGATTGTGACCATGAGAAAAGTATTGAGCAAGAATGCTTAAGGTACTCTTGAGGCCGCGAGGTCCATTACTTGCCGCAAGGTAAGGAGTCCCTTTGGGGAGCAAGAGAGGTACTACAAACGGAAGCCATTACTAAGAACCATAGGTAGAGGCCACCCTATTTTGCTGCTCAGCTTCTTGGTGCAAGGATTGATCCAAGTGGAGTAACCCGGATCACCCCAAGATTACTCACCATCTGTGTTCCTTTGGTTGTGTCATTGACACCTCCATGACAAAGCCAACATCTATTTTGGGCAACCACTTTGTGTGAGGCAATGGGACATCAAGTGTGGGCCAAGTTGTTAAGTATTGAGCCATTGACTTTTTAGGCTATTAAGTGCTTGAAGTGTTCTCATTGTGATCTACCCATGTAAACATTCTCAAACATCAAACATCACAGTAGCATTCATAGGATTTTATTGCTTTGATATCACAATTACTTATCTTGGCAAGGTTGCTTTTGCCCTTGTGCAAGTGTTCTATGACATGTTTGATCACCTACTATTTGCAAACTTCTCTATTATCTGCTATTAATGTATTCTGAACTGTGAAATTGTACTTGTCAACTTACAACATTGACCAAATTGCTTTCAAAACTAAGTTTTTCATGTTCACTAGTCAAGAGTCACACTGCTTGCCTAGAAACTATCACACAGAGTCTTTTTGCTGTCTCACTGCTGCTTGCAATTTGAAGTTGATTTGTGTCACTTCTAGTCTTCCTTGGTTAGTCCAGATCTCAGATCTTAGGTGTTGTGACATGTTGCTCAATATCCAAATGAACTCAAATGGTATCAAATTTCACAAAATGACTCTTGGTCACCTTTCTTCCACATCTCCCATGTCTTCCTAGTCTTCCATTTTCATCCTTTCTCTTCTTTCTTCATGATTCTTCCTAAATTCTTCATGTCTTCTAGATTCCTTTCCTCTTATTATCTAGTCTATCTTCTTCTATTCATTTCTTCCATGCTTGATTCCTTCTCTTCTATAACCATGAATTTCAATTATCTTGTTATGGAACCTCTCTTGAGAATAGATGATCTAGAACTCATTTCTTAATTCGAAGAGTATTATTCCTCCAAAAATCTCATGGGTGATAAATTTATAGCAAAAATAAAAGAAAAGATGATTGAATCAGATGTCTTTGCTAGGATCATAGACATGATCATATCACAACCTCCTTCTTCCAAACATTCTTCATCTTCTAAGTCTTCTCATTCTTCTTCACATTCCAAGTCTTATCATGACTCTTCTAGACATTATTCAAATTCTTCATCTTCCAAGTCTCGCCATGGTTCTTCTAGACATTATTCGCATTCTTCATTATCCAAGTCTACTTCCTCCACTAGGTCTTCATTTTCCTCTTCTTCATAATCTCATTCCTCTTCTACTTCTCCCAAGAGTCTTACTTCTCTTCTCGAGACATACCATGATGAGCAACATGATAATCCTTATGATACCTCTTTCACGAAGAGTGACACGCCCGCCTTTGATGACTATGATGACTATTATGATGGCTATGATGATGAACCATATAGTCATACCTATGAAACCTCTATTCCTAAGAGTCCTCCTCGTCATGTGCTCGTGCTTACTAAAGGGTTGTCCCATTGGATAGATCATGATGGTGATCCATATGATTCTGATTTTGAAAGATACTTTGATAATTTTTGTGAACAATACCTTGATGATGATCCATCTACTTCTATTGAGGAATATAAAATGTACCACACTGATTTGAAACATAAATATTATAAGAATCCTTCCTTTAAGAATTCTCATGCTGAAAATAAAGATTGCACTCTCAAGCAAGATCATGTTAATGACGAACCTTTGTCTTGTGATTGTCCCCTTCCATCCTCTACTTCTTCCAATACCCATACATTTCCTAAAGCTTCCAAGTCTTCCAAATCTTTCACAAATCCTTCATCCAACAAAGATCCTAATGCTTTTCATGTAGTTCTCTATAGTTATCCTTAAGGGATATCTCTTAAAGAAACTCAAGCTAACCTTCACTTGGCTGCAAATACTTCTAATAATGCTACACCTAGCGAGCCTAAGTCTTTATGTGCTACAATGCCTACTTTAGCTAGTCCTTCACTATATCTTCCAAAGTCTTCCATACAATTCCAACATGCTTCCTTGTCCTTAGAAGTGGCTCCATGTCAAGAGGACTCTAAAAATGATAAAGAAAAGAACATAAAGAAAGGTCAAGATCAAGAACACTCCATGTCATCCAATCCTTTTCATGATGTCTCTAATCTGCTTCATGGTTCTTTTGATCGTCTACACTCTTCTGCATTCATTCCACCATCTCCTAAGCAAGATCAAGCTACTACTCACACCATTGAGCTTATTGACAATCAAAATAACCTTACTACACTTGTGCTTTCTAAAGATGATACTTCCATTAAGGTTATTAAAAATGGTGTTGTTACTTCCAATGTTAAGCCTATTTGAAATCAAGAAAAAAATGACGCACTTATGCTATCCAAAGCAATTTGTCAAGATCAAAGTCTTCCATCTTCTTGTTCTACCACTCCATGTTCACCTCCACTTTCTACTCTTCCTAAGTCTTTGCAAGCTTTGAAAATTCCTATTGAAGAAGTTGCTCCTATTCAAGATGTTCATGATCCTATTGAAAATCCTAATGCTCACTCTAAAGATGCTGATGTCCTTGGCTGTCATATAAATGCTGATGAATTGGTTGATTATCCTTTTGTGTCTTCCACATCCATCCTTGGACTTCCTCCACCAATACCAAAGACTTCATGTCTTCCTTCCATCTTGGGCCCTTATGTCCCTTCACTTTACCCTCCTAACTCTCCTAATTCTTCATCCATCTTGGGTCCTTATGTCCCTCCATCTCCTATCTTCCCTTAAGATCAACATAGATGCATACCCTTGAATATTTTTCATCCATCCACCCATCTAAACTAGTCATATTCTCCTTCTTCTTCCACAAGTCCCAAGTCTTTTAGAAGTAACTTTAATGTTCAATACAAGAAAAAGAAGCAATACAAGAATCCATCAAAAAAATATCATCATGTCTACTCTAATCGACGTGGAAGCATAAAGTCAAAAGAGATATCTACGAAGAAAACTACAAGACAAGTATGGGTTCCAAAATCTATCATTGAAGATATTCTCTCTAAATCATCAAAAAGAAATGAAAATCCTATGGCTATATGGATTCCAAAATCTCTCTTAAGAGAGTCTAATATTGAACAAAAAGTGAAGTTGACATTCAAGCTTCCAAAGGCTTCCATTTCATCTTCTTCCAAAAACATTCTTCCATTCCATGTGCCTGAACCGCAACCTCTGCTAAATATTTACCATATTCCTTCTCGTATTCCTTCATTCACATTTTCTCCATCCTCTCGCCACCCTTCAAGGTGTGTGTTGATGTTGATCTTGCCTTCCTTTCCATCTACCCTTTTGCAATCATTATCCTTCTACATTCTATCCTTTTTCTTCATTTGCCTATTCCTCCTATCTTCCAACCTCACTCGCTTTACATAAAACCTTATCCTCCATTTTTCTCTTCCATCTTCTTTTCCCTATTAGCATCTTTGAGCATATCATTTTGGATCCTTGGCATATCATGGTTTATCCTTTCAAGGAGCATTATCTAAAAAGCTTGCCTTCTTCCAAAAATTAAAAAAATTAAAAAAATTAAAAAAATTTAAAAAATTAAAAAATTGAAAAATTGAAAAAAAAAATTAAAAAAAAAAATGAAAAATTTGAAAATGTGCCTTGGTGGAAACCTAGAAATAGGTACCTTGGTAGAAAAATTAAAGAGAAATAAATTCATCTTATGGTGAAAACCACTCCCTTGTGGCGCCTTGGATAAGTACCATGATGAAAACTGGTAATCAGGCATCATGCATAGTTCTTCTACATATTTCATCCATTTTGTTTTCTTTCTTTGATCTTGGCAATGTTAACTTATACACGAACATTTGGCTATTTTGTGAGCTATCTTACGATGATCTTGCTTTCATTTCATTCATGTTTAGCCTTCATATTCATTTTCCTCCATTCATTCTAGCCTTTCTCTATCCTTTTCCCTTTGGTCTTGATCTAATAAAAAAGAGTAAAACACGATGCTATGAAGCCTCTTGACATGTCTACTCCTTTGGACTGCATCCTTTCCTTCTTTTGCATTACGCTTTTGTGACTTATCCTATGCTGGCCTTTCATTGCTTGTCCAAATGTGCTTTGCATGACATTCTTTCCCTAGCTTGGGTACTCTTGAGGAGTTTTCCATTGAGGATTTCTTTCCTTCATTCTCCTTCATTCTCTTGTCTTCCATCTCTTCCACTATCTTGCTATTCCCTCTTGTCCTCCACCTTGCTAGAAATTGGGACTACACGATGTGATCTTGCTTGGGAGTTTGATGCCCATTCTGTCTGGGGGCATCCTTTGTACATATTCTTATTGATCCTAAAAAAATTCCAAAAAAATTCATATATGATGTTGAAAAATTCCTAAAAAGCATAAAAAGTCCCTAAAAAATACAAAAAAACAAAAAATTTAAAAAAATAGAAAAAGTGCCTTGGTGAAAACCTGGAAACAAGCGCCTTGGTAGCAAAAATACAAAAAAATTGAAAAATCAAAAAATAATAATAATAAAAAATCTATCAAGTGGTGAAAACTTGGAAACAGGCACTACTTGAGACCCTTGCACCTATGTCTATCAGTCTTGCGTAGTGCTCCTTCGCTCTACTTCTCGCTTTGCCTCTCCTAGCTGGGAATTGACTCTCATCTTAGTCTAGGGGGCATATGTTGTTTTAGCTTATCTTGGGTCTCTTTGTGCGTTCGGGTTTCTTGGGCCTCTTGGTTCCAATGGTGTTTTTCAACACCACCCCAATTGTGTTTTTCAACACTTTCCTAGCATCAAGTGTTTCTCAACACTTATCAGATATCCTACCCGTAGTCTAGAATGATGCGATATTTCCACTGGCTGATGCGATACTCAAAGTTTGACTCTATGACCTACACACATGCAGTTAAACACTCGACTTGCTGAGATTTGTTTGACTTTATTTTTTTGTGTGCTGTCTATGATGATTTCTTTGCTTAGTGTTCTCTCCCTAATAGTTTTCGATGATGCCGAGCTAGAAGACTGGGGCATGAGGGCATGTTTTATTTGCTTTCTGCTTGTGGGTATATTTTGTTGATCCTAACTATCATTAGCATTTATGCTTGTTCCACTTGACATTGGGGTCTACAAGGTATTATCCTTGACTCTCTTTTTTTTTGCAAGTGCATGCTTATAGTCATCTTGACTTTTTTGTATCTCGATGTGAGCATAATCTTGCTATATCAAACTTAGGTAATCTCATTGCACTAGTCATCTTGACCTATATGTCTTTGGTGCCTAGGTGAGATTTCCACATATTAATCTAATATAGATCATATTCATATACCCATAGTCATACTAGTGTGTATTGTATGATCTTACAACACTACCAATAAAGTTCGATGATGAATATTAGAGTCTAAAAGTTTTGTGACCTTGCAAGTAAACCACTTTTCATAATAGCTTGCATTTTTTAGGTTCATGTTAGATTAGTTTTGCATTTTTCATATGGAGAGAGCTCTCCTTTCATCTTTCGAGGACCTATTGGTCAACTGCGCTCACCTTTCCTTTCCTCGATCATGTCTTTCACTCTTTATCTTTCACATCACATCCTTTTCCTGTCATCACAAGGGGTTAATGAATTTGAAAATGACCTTTTTACCCCCTTTTATAGCATTTTGACTTTTTGACCTAATTTTCAAAACACCCCAAAATTGTGTGAAAATTGCACCCTAGATAATTTTGACGTCCTGGATCCATTTTCAGACTCAAAATCAAAATTTGAGTTAATCTTGATAGTCAAAATCGCATTTCAAAATCTTCCCCTTCTTCTGCGCAGTTGGCTGACCTTTTGAGGCCTGATTCTTCGATCTTCATTGGGGCACCTTCATTTCTTCACCCCCATCTCTTTCGACCTCCTAATCTTTCATTCCATTTCACTTGCTTCATTTCTCTGAGGTTTGACTTCATTTTTATCCTATATCTTTCTCAGTCAAACTGGGGCATGTCTTCACTGCTTAATGGATATCCTATCATTCTTCATCTTCAACTATGATTTCTAGTGACTTGATCAAGTTTATCGATTTGTTGTTTCTCCTCTACTTGATTTTGATTTTAATTCTGAGGGGGTAGTACCTATCAGCTTTAATATGTGATTCAGCTTTATCATTCAGTTCAGCTTGAAATTCTTATTTTAAGATTTGATTATCACTTAATAGCAACAGTGTTGATCTTGTCTTTTGATTTTTAGACTTGACTATCACTTAACAACAATGGTGTTGGTCTTGTCTTTCAGCTTATGCTTATGCTTGTCCTGATGTGTTCCCATCTGTCGAACACACATCTGAGTTGTTTTGTGATCCCAAATCGATCTCCCATTTCAATTCTTCTTTGACCACATGTGTTCCTAGAATGATCACACATTATTCAAAGAGGGGAAAATGTATGCACTCTAAAATGGTCACCTAGACTTTGGGCCCCCATTCAATAATTTATCAAATCCCTGAATCAATATTTTCAAAAATCAACATTTTGTCAATTATATCAATTTCCTTGATCAAGTCCTATTTTATCATTTTCGATTATTCCTTGGGCTAACCATTTTATCCTAAAGTCTTTATTTATTTAAAAGAAATATTTCCTCCCCTTTTAATAAATAAAAAGCCCCCACTTTTCCTCTTATCCTAAGTTGCACAAATAAATCATTATTCCTATTTTATAAAAAGAAGAAAAACACTTTTTATCTTATATGGACACAAAAGTCAACTCTTATTTTCTCATTGGAGGATATTTGTGCACATGGATTGCTCCTCTTTGATGCTCCACCCTTGATTAAATCTTTTGCCTCTTAATCTCCATGGTCCATTCTTTCTCATTTCCTATAAAAAAAGAGCTCTCTTCCTCATTTTCATATCCATCTTTTATGCTAATGTTATGCTGCAGGTTTTCTAGATCACTTTGGAGCTTTTGAAGATTTGGAGCATTCTTGGCTTTTGCATCTACATTCCACTCTTAGTTTCATTGATGCATAGTAGCTTCATGTTTATGCTTTCATAGTTTAGATTTTCTTTCAAGCTTTAGATTACTTCATCTAGTTTAACTAAGAAGGCTTGGTAATACTTGTACTTTCATTTCCATAGCTTAGCTTGCACCTTTCATTTCTAGCTTGCATATTCATCTTAATCTAGTTTGCATTGCATTTCATTTGATTCTTGAGGATATTGGCATTCTTGCCCTTGTCTCATTGAATCTCCCATTGCATGGTTTACTAGCAAGGTTATTGGCTTAATAGCTCTAGCTGAGAGCATTCTTAAACACCCTTGCACTCCATGCCTAGGGAGCTATGGATCAATTTTTGAGACCTCATTCTTGAGTGTTCTTTATTGTAATGATTCATAGAAGTGCACATCTTAGTGTGTACAACACCCACTTGCACCGAACCAACTTCCTTCCTTTTGGAAGAGGACAAAGATCCCAAGTGTGATTCTTCATCAAAGAAGAATACTCCTCATCCATAGCCCTATCCCACTCAGGATGACCTATCACCTCTAAAAATTATTGTGGATCATCTAAAATAGCATGACTTAGTAAACCAGTACCAGATATCTGAGCACAAGTGTGACGAGTATCTAAAGGATCACTTGCCAAAGATCCAACTGCATCAACAGTATCACGAGCCCATTTGGGCACATGTGGAACAACATGTGGAGGTGGGGAAGGTGGAGCATCATCTAATTCTTCCTTAGAGGAGAAAGAATCATGTAGAGGAGTAGATGAAGAACTAGGTAGTGATAAAGAAGCTGATGATGGAGGATCCATCTAAGGATAGCGCTCATCAAACTAAACATCTCACCGAAACAAGACTTCTCTGAAATTAGGATCAAACAACCTGTACACCTTCACATCCTCATAGTAGCCAACAAATATGAGTGGTTGGCTTTTCCTCTCCATGGTTTTCCTCTAAGCATCTAGAATAAATGCCCAAGCCTCATACCAAAAACTCAGAATGTAGAAACATCAGGCTTAACATGAGTCTAAGCCTCCTTAGGAGTCAAATGTCTTAATGCTTTATGAGGCATCTGATTCTAAATATAGTTGGCGAAATTGATAGCCTTAGCCCAAAAGGAAGCACTCATAACTCGTGACTGTAGCATACAATTAGCCATCTCCCGTAATGTTCTGTTCTTTCTCTCTGCAATGTCATTCTGCTAAGGGGTATGAGGAACTATGAACTGATGTTGTAAACCATGCTCAGTGCAAAAATCTATGAAAGACTGATTCACATATTCCCTCCCATTGTCAATGCGTATACGCTTGATAGAAAGACCAAATTATTTCTCTACAAATGTCTTAAAGATTTGAAATGAATCAAAGACATCAGACTTGTACTTCAAGAAGTACACCCATGTGCGTCTAGAGAAATCATTAATGAAGGTGAGTACATATCTAGCACTAGAAAAAGAAGTGGGAAATGACATAAGATCACTATGTATCAACTCCAAAGGTGCGAGAGCATGTGAGGATCTACTAGACGGAAAAGGATCTCTGTGATGTTTGCCAAGCACACAACCTCGACAAACACCATCAGTACAAGAGATCTGAGGTAGCCCAAACACTAGCTCCTATGTACTCATCTGCTATAAATATCTGTAGTTGACATGGCCAAAACGCTCATGCCAAAGCTTGCTCACTGTGTCTGCATGGGCAACAAGAGAAACACCAGTAGAATTGGAGCTCTCAAAGCCATCAAACTGGTATAAGTGGGACTCTGAATCAACAATCCCAGTAGTAATAACCAAGTTAGGATCATGGAGGTCTCGAATAACCACATCATGTGGTGAGAACTCAACTATTTTACCAGAGCCAGAATGACAAATCTGATAAACAGACAGGAGGTTCATAGAAATGGCTGGAACTAAAAGAACATCCTGGAGAGAACCACCATCTAATGAAAAAAAGCCATAACTTGAAACTGAAAGTAGTGCTGAGTCACCAACTGCAATTTGTGTAGTAACACTCTAAGCAAGTGAGGTAACCATGTTGGGTGAGTGTGTCATATGGTGCGAAGCACCTGATCAATGATCCATGGAGTAGTGGAAGTCAAAGCTTGAGCAGAAAGAGCATGACCTTTCCTGGTGGGAGGAGGTAGAGGCTTCAGAGGAGCAAGACTATGCTTCTGCATGGCTTCTTCTAGTGCCTCAAGTCATTTCCAACACCTAGAAACTAGATGCCCTTCCTTGCCACAAAAACTGCAAGGATCACCTATGTACTTCGTAGTCTTGGAGGAAGACTCACCAGACTTAGAAGATTTTGCTTTCGGAGTAGATTTCTTTGGATCTGATTTTGGAGGTGGCTTGGAGGGATTCTCACTGCCAGTTGAATCTGGTTTAGGCCTGGGCTTTTGCTTCTGCTTTCCCTTGGATGGCTGGGCAACCAGTGCTTGGTTCTTTGATCTTATTCGAGAGTCCAACTGACTAAGTTTGGCCTACTCTCTAGTCAAACGATCACATAACACCTCAAAAGTGGGCATGGTGAATGCAGGTCCCAAAGCGTCCATGGTAGAATGAAAGGTAGAAGAGAAGATCTGAAAGTTTCCCCTAAGCTTAGACAGAATTAGATAAATGCTCTCTTTATCAATCTTTTGCTTTCCACATCCGTGTAACAAAGATCTCTACTATTTGAACTTCATCAGAAAGTCCTTAATAGAGGGAAAAGAATAAGGTACAAGAGAGGTAAGCTCTGCCTTAATCTGAGGTGCTCTGAACTCATTCACTGTACCAAACAAGGTGTTAAGCTTGGTCCACATGGCTAGAAGGGTATTACACCCATCAAGATGAAACTGCAAGCTGTCTGATACTTGTAAAGCAATCAACCCCATAGCCTCATCCATCTTGTTTTGATGCTGCATGATCTCAAAGGGCCTCTGTAATACTGGTTGCACTACATCTAGACAAGACCAGAGCCCTTTTGAATGGAGAAGCTGTGTCATTAGGGTTTTCCATGTGTGATAATTATGTGGGGTCAGAAGTTTTAGACAAGAAGAGGTATCGGCCATATTTTTTGGAAAGGGTTTTGTTTTGATAAATATATGGTTTAACTAATAGAAATAAGAAAATAACACCCCCCACAATCCAAATATTGAACCCCTAAGCCTAAAATGATATGCTTTATCAAGAGAAGAGCAAAAAGGCTTCAGATCTGAATCTTGTGTACCTTGAAATTTTTTTGATGGTGCTCAAGAAGAGCTTTCCGGTGCTTCTTCCGGATTGAAAAACTGAGCTAATTTGAGAAAATTAGCCCCCCGGAATGCAAGAAAGAGAATCTATCTTTGATAGCAAAAATAGCAAGCTAGATGACAAAAAACACTAGATTAATATCCATGAGAGCGTCGGGCTTAGAACCAGCTTTTCGGTGATATCTCATTTGTCGAAAAATGATGCATGGAGCTCCCAGAATACCAATTTTAGTGAAAGATGCTCCAAAAGACAAACCCCCCCCCCCAAAAAAAAAAATAAAAAATAAAAAATAAAAAATTGGAAGAGAGCGCCAACCCCTGGTCACATGCAAGCCCCTGGCGCTAGCGGCTGGTAGTTTTGGGCTGACGGCTAGCAGTTTCCTCTCACCGCTGGTGGGTAGGGAGACTGGTCAGTAGTGGCGGTCCACTATCAGTGTTGGTGGTTAGTTGTCAGCACTGGCAGTTCCGCTGGTGGTGGTGGCTCCGTGGCTGAGCATGGGCGACACGCTGGTGGCGTGGTGGCAGAGCTACCAAATTTATTTATTTTATAGATTTTTTTTAATATCGTGCTTGTCTTGGGATGCATGTCAAGCCGTATGACCTGGTAGGCAAAATTTTTTTGCCTCAAAAGCCAACTTGTCTAAAATCGACAAGTTTTATATGAATTTTGACTATCTTGGGCCTTTCAGACGCAACGTGAGGTCCGTTTGGGCTAGAAATGCTCCAAGAAACAAAAAATAACATCCTACAGAGAATACTAGATCTGGAAACTATAACCAAAACCTCTCAAATCAGCCAAAAAATCCCTAAGTTGAATCCTTTAAACATGAACAAGCTGTACCAGATTAGGCTCTGATACCATGTAGGATTTGAGAAATACAAATCCACAAAACCCAAAGATCACCTACATACAAAAACTTGTTATAAGGAAGTAGAGACAAGAAGAGGGCAAGGGTTTGACTCAAAAATATGAAGAAGAAAATATCCTCAAAAAAATGAATGAATTAAATGTACAATGGATCATCCTTATAAAGGAGATCGAAAGCCTTGAAAAGGCAAACCCTAGTGCATGTAATAATTAGTTTAACTATTACATGACTAATGCATGCAAGTTTATATTTAAAACAACTAATGCATGTGCGTTTAACTAAAGAAAAATGAGTTGACATCTTAAGAAGGGAGTAAAGTTAATTAATATAATTAATACTTTACTCTAGCAAATACTTTCTTGCTCTAAAATCTAATGTGATTTATATAAATTCTAGGTTTTATGTAGGCTTAGGAAAAAGGAGTATAGATTCGTTTATATCTCCTCCATTGCCAATGTCTCCACTCTTGTGTAGGTGATTCTGGCTTCCAAAATTGATGCCCAAGTTTTTATTTCTTTTCACCTACATTTTTATTATGTTATATGATGACATTATAAATTTATATTTTTTTAGTATGTCAAGAGTAATTATACAATGACATCACTATTGGAATTTGTGTGATTAAAAAAAATTAAGATTGTTGTTTTATGTTTTATCTAATAAAAAATTTCTTCTTATTATTAATTATAATTTTCTATGTTTCTATAAAAAATTAATATTTTTAAACTGATTTGGTCAAATTCAATGAGCATTTCGATTTCATTTCTTCCATTACAACATTTTTAAGTTTTATTTATTTTATTTTATCATTGTGGATTTATGTTTTGGGTTTTTTTTAAGCCCAACTCGATCTCTGAAAATTCTTTATGCTTTCAAATTTCACGTGTTTTTGTGTGTGGCATATTAGTCAGGTTGAAATTTGTTTATAATTCATTTATATTTTTATTTGCTTTGTTCATTTGATACTTGAATTTATATTGCATGTCTATCACTATGTTGGTCCAAGCAGTCATTGTTGTGCATAAACGTAAGGATGCTAATTATTATGATTCACAGGTAGTATAAGAGATATATTTTGTTAGATTTTGTTCTTTGTTTTTCATTAAGGTAAAAATAGGCTTTGAATGGAACCTGAAACCATTTACATTAAAGCATAAAGATAAAGCATGAAAGTTATCCAAAAAGAAACACCTGCTGGAAACACAAAAGCAGGACCCAAAACACTCCTAGATATGACAACAAAGAAAAGAAAAACAATAGCTAGCACTACTACCAACAACACCCAGCTACCAACCAGACCTTACTAATTGCTTTTTATCATTTTCTCCGCCTTCATCTTTAGGTCCTCCATCTTCTGGATAGCATCTTTCAAGTCCTTCAATTCCTTAGGCTGTTCAGGGATCTTCCTCTGAGTGCAGCCTCTAGTTCTTGTTCCTGGACTAGCATTCCCAGCATCCTCCTCAATAGTTATAGTTGTATTTTCCAGCTGGCTTTTTTCCAGGTAGTTGTGTAGCATATTGAGGTTCATGACAGCCACACCAAGTCCCTCATTACTGTGACTCAGGACTTCGTTAATCATGTTCCCATTATTACTAACTTTAGCCTTTTGTCTTTGACTTTGTTATCAACTATCTTATTAACTTCAACAACTATATCCTCATTCCAGTTTTTATTATTTACCTTATCCAAAACCTTGTTCTCCAGCTTCTCCATCTTAGTGGTTAGGGTAATCATAGTTTTTTCCATGGCCTAAAGGTGGAGTTTCATCTCCTGCATCTCCCGCTTGATCCAATCCAAAGAAGTACTCAAACCTTCAGCTTTGTTAACCTCATCCCACTTAGTAGCACCCAACAGGGGATCTAAGTTGTCCTCCTTGTAGCTCTTACCTTCCTCAATGATAACTTGGTCCAAACTCGCATCATAATCATTGTGATCCTCTTCTTTTTCATCCACTGCAGGGGGTTCTGACCAACCTCCATTTCCTCTTCATCCTGGCCCTCCAGGAGGCCCAAATTTTCCCCCTTTTGGTTTTTACCATCCTCTTTACTAGCCGGGTCTATACCATCCTCAGTGTCAAAATGAATTTCAATTTTTTCTTCTTCAGTAGGGAACTCTAGAGCGTCATCCTTGACATCCTCAGTAGGGGAGTCTTGGGCATCTTCTTCCTCCTCTTCAACTCCTTCCTCATCTTTTTCTTCCTCTTGATTATCCTCATCTTTACCTTCTTCTTCTTCCTCCTTATCATCTTCCATGATGTCATTCATTTCCTCTTCCTGCTCAGTATCATCAATATCCCTGCCCTCTTTTTCCTGGGCTCTCTCCTCATTACCAGAATCCACCTCCACATTTTCTTCCTCAGCAAATCCCTCTCCCTGAGAAAGATGGTTGTGTTCATTAGTGTCATCTCCGCTGACCCCATCTTTTTCCTCATCTTTTTTTTCATCTTCCTCACTGCTGTTAGGGATTTTTTCTTTATTTTTCCTCCTCTTTTTGCCTTCTTCCTCACTACTTTTTTCCTTGTTTTTCTTCCTCTTCTTGCTAGGTTCAGCCTTTCTATCAACCACTTTGGACTCTTTCCTTTTTCCTATGACTCTTTTAGGAATTGGGTCCAGGATAATATCTTTGGCATAGTCAGAAATGAGGAGGATCAAACCCTCATACAACACAGGGTTACTCGATTTCTTCCTATGCTCTGTTATGCTATTGTTCAAAGAGCTCATAAGAAAGTACGGGAAAGAAATCCGCTTATTATGCCTAAAGTGATTAGCCATGACAAAATGCAAGTTGTAGATTTTGGAATAGCGCCTATCGAGCATGAAGTACTTGATCATAACCTTTAGCATTTTGGCCCATAAATCCTTAATTTTAGTAATATCTACATAATCCCTTTTCCTTTTGTCATGAGAGCTTTTTCATCAATAGTTTTTGGGAAGAGATTAAAAGCTTCAGAACCAAGCCTATGGTTGCCTCTATGGAAATGAGTTCCCTCCATGGGTAAGCCAGTAATCTTAGCCAAAAGGGAAAGAGTAAGGGGGAAAGATTTGCCCCATATATTGACTTTACCTCTAACCCATCCATCAACGAACAAGGAAGTTACTTGTTTGTCATAGTCATGGAGCTTTTCCATGTACTGAGAGACCCCTCCTTTTATCAGCTTCTTCCATACCTTCCTCTCTTGTCTCCATTTCTCACAGTCGGCAGGCTCCTCTCTCCTCAGACCTCCTCCCATTTTTTGCTTTCTGCTACTTTTCTGGTTCGGCTCCTTACCAGTAAACTTCTTCTCACTACAATGCTTCCTTTTGTTTTCCTGATTACTTAAGATAACCCAGGATCCATATATCATTAACATCAAAATAGTTATCCCACACTTCACATTACATGCAGCCCTCCTCGAAAAATGTTTCATCCTTGTCATCATGATATTAAGTGATTTTCCCTTCATTGTGATATTGGGTACCTTCATTTTCCAGCTTGTCCGCTAGCTTATTACCTTCATTGTAAATATGAGTGATGTGGCATTCCTCAAAGGAGTTGATAATCATTTTGATTTTGTTTATTGTATGTGCTATAGTCCAGGAGCTGATTGAATTCCCTTTAATACAGTTAACAATGTTGAGGGAGTCACCCTCGGGCCAAAGTTTTGAGCATCCCATATCTTTGGCCAACTTAACCACATAGAGAGATGCCTCAACTTCTTCCACGTAGTTGGTTTGAGTCCCCAACATAACAACAATAGCTCCAAGGTAATTTCTTGCCCAGTCTCTTATGAGACCTCCTCCTCCAGCCCTTCCAGGGTTTCCTCTAGAATAACCATCAAAGTTCCCTTTTAACCATCCCAAGGGAGGAGCAGACCACATAACATTCTCTCTAAGATTCAAATCATTTTTGCTCTTCAAGATCTCCCATGAAATGGTATTGTCCTTTTTAAGATTAGGGTTCCATAAGTTGGTATCCTTCTTACCAATACTTTTGTAGTTCTCCATAATGCTTCTGGAAACAGAGTTAGCAACCAAAAGGGGGGGAGATTTTTTATCTCTAAAAATTCTGTTGTTCCTCTCCTTCCATATCTACCAGGTAAAATGAGGTAAAACAAGTTTCCAGAGATCCTTAGCATTTTTGTCATGAAAGGGGCTCTGCCATTGTTGAATAAAGTCTTGGATATTGTGAGGTTTAACCCACTTCAGATTCAGAGACAAAATGATGGAGTCCCAGACCTATCTAGCAAAGGAGCAATGGATCATTAAGTGGTTATAAGACTTAGCTTCTTCATAGCACATGATGCATCTATTAGGCATTTGGAACCCTCTTCTCATGAGGTTATCCATAGTAAGGATTTTGTTCTGGACAAGCAACCAAAAAAACATGTTAATTTTAGGGATAAGATCTTTATTCTATACTTGAGCACAGAAAGGTTGATCCTCTGAAGGGATGAGAAGAGCCGAGGTAGAGGCAACCGAGAAATTTCTAGAGATAGCACGACCCCAAATCAGATCATCAGGCTCATTTTCTCTAATAAACTAGTTGTTTAGCTAATTATTCATCTCTTTTAATATGATGTCCCTCAAACCCAAGTCGATCCATTCTTCATTAATCTAGTAGTCACTCACTTTTTCCCCAATGGTCTCTTTACATTCTTGACTCACATAATTCCACTCCTCATTCTCTATAAGAGATTTATCTGAGAGCCATTTGTCATCCCAAAATTGAATCTTCCTACCATTTCCCAGCTTCCATCTAACCCCTTTATTGATTAGGTTCTTACCCTTGCTTATGCTATTCCAAACAAATGACCCCTGGATATCGTTTTGAGATTGAAGAATTCCTTCTAGAGAAGTGAGATGGTATTTGCTTTTGATTATAGCATTCCATTATTTTTCCTCTTCAAATATCCTCCAGCATTGTTTAGCTAGAAGGGCCTTATTAGTATTAGTAATGTTTTTGATGCCCAACCCCCCCAGCTTTTTTGGTTTACAAACCTTCTCCCAAGCCACCAAACTAAGTCTCTTTTTCTCTTCCACACTAGTCCATAGGAACTTTTTTTGAATTTTTTCAATAAGGTCAATATACTTTAGAGGAATTTTGAATAGACTTAGAGCATAAACAGGGAGGTTTTGAAGAGTAGCCTTCAATAGTTGAACTTTTCCATCTTGGCTAAGAATCGCCCCTTTCCAACCCGCCAACTTTTTGTGGAATCTATCAAGAATTTCATTCCAAAAATTGGCCTTCGGTTTCAACGACAATCCTAAGTAAGGGGCAGGAAGCCTCCCTATCTTACACCCAAGAATGGAGGATATTTTGTTCATTCTAGCTTTAGGTGTGTTAAAGAAATACAAAAAGCTTTTCTCCCAGTTAATTAGTTGACCTGTAGCATTAGAGTAAACATTGAGAGCTTTTTTAATGTTCCTCACCTCTTTGACAGTAGATTCCCCCATAAGAATCATGTCGTCAACAAATTTTTCATGAGAACATTTAATATCTACCGAAGAGGGTTGCAGGCCATTGATCTGCCCTTGAGAAACTTGGTTCTTATTGAATCTACCAAGACTTTCAGCCATGATGGCTTAGAGGATAGGGGAGATTGGGTCTCCTTGCCTCAACCCCCTAGAAGGTCTAAAGAAGGGAGAGGAGCCACCATTCACAATCACAAAAGAGGAAACAATAGAAACCAATTGCATAATCAGCTTGACCACTCCATTATCAAAACCAAAAGCCTAAAGAATTTTGGAAAGCAGCTCCCAGTCCATGCTATCATAGGCTTTAGATAAGTCAAGCTTCATCAGGAAGCCCTATTTTCTTGATTTCTCCAAAGAATGGATATTCTCATGAACCACCATTATGGAATTTAGAATTTGTCTCCCCAGGACAAATCCATTCTGTTGAGGAGAGATGAGATGAGGGAGAAGCTTTAAAATCCTAGTAGTGAGAACCTTAGACATAATCTTGTACAATGAGTTACAAAGACTGATAAGCCTGAAGCAGTAAGCAACATTAGCTCTCGGTCTTTTTAGAATAAGAGCTATAAAGGTAGAATTAAGTTCTTTTAGAATAGATTTAGAGCCAAAGAATTCTTTCATAGTACCGCAAACATCTTTCCCTATGATCCTCTAGAAAGATTGAAAGAAGAACATTTGGAACCCGTCTGGACTAGGAGATTTTTCTCCTTCAAAAGAATGAATAGCCCTTTTAATTTCTTCATCCTTAGGGATAGACTTAAGAAAGTCATTATCCTTAGAGTCCAATAGTGAAGGAATGGAATTCAGTAAGGATAGTTGGTTCTCTTGATTCAGATCTTGCTCTTTGGAAAGAAGAGAAGCAAAAAAGTCCATCATTTCTCTCCTTATATCCTCCTCTTTAGTTAAAGTACATCTGGTAGTAACAAGAGAATTAATTCTATTCATTGCTTTATGCTTCATTGATGTAAGGTGAAAAAATCTAGTATTCTTGTCTCCCACTTTCAGCCAAAGGGATCTAGATCTCTGTCTCCAGTAGGTCTCCTCTTTCGATGTGATATTGTGATAGTCAACAAGAACATGATTTTCCTCTATTCTACTTTCTTCAGTCAATCTAGAACATTGTATCTTATCTTGGACTTCTCTTAATTCAATTTGAATCTTGTTCTTGGTTTGGATTATATCGCCAAAGACATCCCTATTCCATTGTCTTACTTTTTCTTTGACATTTGCCATTTTTTTTGCCACTTGGAACATAGCTTTTCCTTCCACTTTAATATTCCACCATTCCCTAATTATGTTTTCAAAATCTGGGTGGGCTAGCCACATTTTTTCAAGTCTAAAAGGGGAATGTCCTTTCCCACTGAGAGTATTAGCAAGAAAGGAAATGGGGTAGTGATCCGAGCCAATACGGTTGAGAGAGGAGAGAGTGCAAGAAAACTTAGCAAACCAGTCATGAGAAAGGAGAACCCTCTCAAGCTTAACCTGGATAAGGTCAACATCCACTCTCCTGTTAGACCAAGTGTAATCAATACCTTCGAGGTCAACATCCAATAGGCCTTCATTGCTAATAAATTCCATAAGGTCCACCCTGATTTCCACTTGAGTGTTGTTTCCACCTCTTTTTTCAACTTCTTTCAGAGGAGTATTAAAGTCTCCCATCAACATCCAGTTCTCATCTGGATAATCATTCCTAAGCTCATGAATCTTTTTCCAAAGTTTGAGTCTACCCGATTTAGTATTAGGAGCATACACATTAATCAGAGTCCAAGAGAAGTTATCCTTAATACTGCTAACTTTGGTTGCCAGAAAGTTCTTATCCTCTCTCAGTAAGATGCATTGAAAACACTTAGAATTCCAATAAATAGCCAATCCTCCAGAGGCCCCTTTTGAGTCACTACCAAACTTCTCACCATTTTTAAGCATGTTGATTTTAGCCATCTTGTCTTTAACTTCTCTTGTTCTTTGTTTCTTCCATTTTATTTTGATATTTAATAATCCTTTTACATATATTTAGAGTTTTAATGTATGTGTCGAGCTTTATAACAAAACCCTTTTAGTATATTCTTTTTTTGATTATAAATAATGTGAAAAGAAAAGAAAACTAAAATTAACAGTTTAGAATTAGCAATTTAGAAAAATTAGTAGTTTAGAAGTCTATTTGTTTGAAAGTAGAAACAACAACCATTTTTTTAAACCAATTTTTTGATTGCACATATGATACCATTGAGGCCATTGAGAGTTGTGCTTATTTAAGAACAACAAATGCATTGGACACTTAAAAAGAATGGTCTGTACAAAGCAAAGGAGAAGTATCTCGTTGAGGGCAAATAGAAGCACACATCCCAAGGATTTCAAAGCACAATTTCATTTCATATTTCTATGCCTATTGAGCTTGATATGTCATCCTAATCATCATTTTAAGTTTTTTTTTTTTATGATCTAGAATCTCTTTGCATGCATGAGTAGTAGTGTATTATTTTTTTAGAAATGCATCTCTCATTACTTGTTTGACATTTTAATGAATTAATTAAATTTCAGATGATTTTGATTTATAATTGCAAATGATAGGAAACTGACGATTGAAATGGAAGAGGGAAGAGGAAAATATCAATGCACATTACCACATAGGGGAAGTGCACAGTGTGAAATACTAATTTAAAGTACATTTAAATTTTTTTTCCTGTAGTTAGTTTGTATTAGGTTGTAATACAAATGGCCTGCCTTTTTTCATGATGACAACATATTTAATTTTTAAATGAATATTGAGATTCTATTTTTAATTGTCTTAGATCTCATCTATTTAAATATATTTCTTGAGAGCCATCTTGCAAATAAAGTGTAATATTTTTATTTATTTTAAAGTTTAAAATTTGTCAATAGGTCTTTGTTCTTTTCATGAAGTTGTCCGGTTTTAAATGAGCCCTTGAAGTTAACCCTCACCTCTTGACTCTTAGCCCAAAAGAGTTCTAAACCTCTAACTAAAATACCCAAAAAAATAAAATTTAATTTAATACACAAAAAAATATTTTGTTTATATCGAAATAAGTGTTAATGATTTAAAACAAATTGAAAGTTAATGAAAACCAAAATTCAATATCTACATATATATTTAGAAAGGTCATATTTCTAAATTTTAATTATGAAAATATAAAATTCTAAAATTTCTAAATTTTTATTTTCAATTTAAATATCAAAGAGTTTATTGAATTTAGTAATTTTATATTTTTAATAGATACAAATATTTATTATCAAAAGTTCATCCAAATTTATTACATGCTTCTGATTTTATAATTTATATCTTAATTGTGTTATATTAGTAAAGTTTAAAATTCTAATTTTATTAAATTTAATTATAATTGTTTTTCTATAAATTTTTGAATTGCAATTGTTTTTCTATAAACTTTTAAATAAAATTCTTGAAAATTAAAATAATTTTGTTAAAAATTTAAAAGATTTTTTTGAATATTTGAATAAAATTCTTAAAGATGCGAAAAGAAATAAAATAAATTAGTAGTTTAGAATTAGCAATTTAGAATAATTAAGAGTTTATAAGTTCATATGGAGAGAAGCATTTTTAAGTGTTTGCATTAACTATGTCCTAAGGTAAGTCATTTTCTCATTAAGATTTGTTCATGTTGTGATTTGAGTTTCTTTCCCAAAATGAGTTTACTTCCTATCCACTCACGAAGCATGCAATTGCTGGTTTAATTCCAATTCTAAATTGATCTTCCGAATCAATCAAACGGTCCAAACTGTCTTCAGAATACACAAAACCCAAATTTCAAAACCTTAATTTAAAAATCAGATTTTGAATCAAATTCTAATTCCTCAACCAAATTTCAAACTTAATTTAAAAATCAGATTTTGAATCAAATTCTAATTCCTCAACCAAATGGGGCCAAGGCAAAATGACGATAATGTACATTGGCGTTAGTGGGTTCCGCAGCCGTTAGTGTATAATGACGGTGTCCGACGGAAAACAATTAAGCCAACGATAACAACGAAATTGGACGGTCAAAAGTTCTGCAATGGTCATCTAAGATTTTCCACCGTAGATGTCGAAATACAGGTCGTCCGCCTTTAAATAGAAAACGCCTTCGGCGTATGTCGAAGAAAGTTCCACTGAGTTCAGGGAGACCAGAAAACTACTACCACTGCCATTGCTCTAGAATTTATAGGCGCAGAGAAAGTGGAGTGTCAAATGCAGAGTAGTTGGCCATTGCAATTTCTGTTGGACGGAAGTTATTGTTTACCCCTTACAGTTAATACTGCAGTGCACTTAAGTTACACTTGATCCCTTTTAATTTTACGTCATTCCTCAATTACTCCGTGTTAAATGTAATATATTACATTTGGATGAGCGAAGTTGTGTTAAATCATTAGTTTGATATGAAGTAAGGCTGCTAGAACAACCAGGTATGCTTTTCCCTTTCTTGGTTTTGTTTTCCGTCGTCTCTATTTTGAAAATGCGTTTATGTGACTTATTTTTTTAAAAGGTTAGGTTTTTGAAAGTGCGACGAAGTTAATTATTTTCTTCAATGGTTAGGTTTTAGGTTTCTGTACACATGTTTTTATTGGGTTTCTGGATTGCATTTTGTAAAATTGGAAGGGCGTTATGATGAAATGAAGTTTTTGAGGTTTTTAAATGTAAAGTTGGGTTTCTAATTTATATGATCAGTTGTTTTTCTAGGTGTTGGAAATTGGAATATTAGAGTATATTTATACTGGATAATAAAATGGAAGGGGAATCTGGTTCGTCTTCCCAGCAAGGGGCAACAAATATTCCTTCAACGGCTTCTTTGCCCTCCTCAACAACCCCGACCCCGACCCCGACCCCAGTAGGGGTGTCATCGACAATTGGAACCCCAACACCCACTGTGGCTTTTACTCCTCAAAACCCACAGCAGAATTCCGTGCAACTGGGAGGAACAGGGATTGTTGCGGGGCAACATCAACAACAGCAATCATCACCTACTGTATCCTCAGGGCAGCAAACACATCAACATTTTGTGCCCACATCATCCAGTTTTCATCCAGGCCAATCAAGGCCTGGAGTGGGTGTAAACAGAAGCAGGCAGCACCCGACAACTTACACACACTTGTCACATTCAACTGCAATGCACCAGCAAAGAGGGGGTGTTCAAATGCAAGTCATGGGAAGTCCGCAAAGGCCTCAGACTTTGGGAACACCCTCGTATGGTTACGGTATGTCGAGGGGAACCATGATGGGACAGACACAAGCTACTTCTTCAATGATACCTGCTGGACAGACGGACCAAGCTTCCAATATGCAATCACCATATGCAGGTCAACAGGTAATTTGTTGTACGATATTTCCCGATCTATTTTCACTTATTCCTATTGTCACAGTTCTGTATTGTCTTTACCATTTCTGTTTCCAGCAATACCCAATGTCACAAGCAAAGTGGAACGGAGCACAAGGATAAAGATTACGTCAGTTTAATTCTAAAA
Source organism: Chamaecyparis obtusa (assembly GCA_027943335.1). Lineage (NCBI taxonomy): Eukaryota > Viridiplantae > Streptophyta > Pinopsida > Cupressales > Cupressaceae > Chamaecyparis > Chamaecyparis obtusa. The sequence continues at coordinate 113,800 of BSBK01002375.1, forward strand.
TTACAATGTTTAATTCCTTTGCGAATGCTTTGAATTGCACACGTTTGGCTGAGGACTGCAATATTTATTTGAATGTCATATATCTCTTCTTCTCGCATATGTTACATGGACGAGGAGGATTAAAATTGTACATTTACCTGGTGGTGAACAAGCCACGTGTTTGAGAATTTGCATTTTGTTGATGAGCAAGAAAAAAGATGTTTCTAGAGACTAAAGAACTTGTCATTTCTTTATCTGCTAGCTTTTTTCTATGCTAATCTGCTTTACCTTTGACCTTCATATCTGCTTCATCCTTTCATGTGGCACATCATTTTTTTTTATAATTATTGAAATGCTCATGGTTGTCCTGTTGAAACTTTACAATAATAGATGCTGAAGTTTCTGTATTCAGCTAGTTTTGTATCGAATTTCCCTCGTTAACCTCTATTTTAATTAAGTTTTTGTTGTTTCCTTTGTTTAAATGATATAGTTTTATGGAGCTATTTATTGTGCTTATAAGCAGTGACAGTTTTAAAGCTTCTGGCTTTAACAGGGTAGACAGAAGCCGGGATCTGTTCAGGTTCCTCCATACCAGCATCCAGCATCTTCAGGTCAGACGCTGCCAGTACCATCAATGAGTACAGTAGGTTCTCAGATGAGACCAATTGGTGGTTTTAGTCATGGTCAACAAAGGCCTGTTCAAGGGCTGTCAAGATCACAGACTCCTTCTCAACTTCAACCACTCACTCAACAGGTATTATGTCACCAATATGATTATAAACAAAAACCCCTAGCTTCTTATAAGGGGTAAATAGAAAACATATCTTTGGCTTTTGTAAAACTTTTTGAAAAACAGAGAGATAACTCTTGTTGCTGACCAGAATTTCGCTACATTGCCTGAGGCCCTAATCATTAACTGCCCTGGAATGTAATCTAATGTATGATGCTATCAATTGGCATGAGATTCAAATGTGTGGCACACAGTTGAATTAGGCCCCCATTCAAGTGGTATTGCATTAAGTAATAAGAGAACACTAATGGATGATGTGGTTTGATATAATATGTCTTGATGAATGTCTGATATCAGTTTGACTTCCCTGTTATCAAATGTGTTATTGCATACTAGAAATACTGTTTCGAGTTTTGTGTTCCGAAATGATGACTCTGGCAGGAGTGATCCTTTGCTCTATGAATTAAACTCTTTGATAAGAACATGTTGGCCATGACACTAGCAGGTATCTGCAAAACAAAACAGGCATGAAAGAAAAATGTTCTTGGATGATGCAAGATTGATTTTTACACCCTAGATGATCCTGCATCATTATATCTTTTCTTACAGTTGGAAGTATGGGTTCAATAGTTCCGTGGTCCTTTGTATTTCTCAAGAGTGATGTTCCCTTATATTGTTTAAAAATTTAAAGCTTTACCCATGTCTACTCAGCCATGATCAATCTACAAACTTAGGCTTCATTAAGGTTGTGCAAAAACATCCAGGATGTGACATTCCAATCCCTCAGAATAATGCTACCCCTCAAAATAACAGTATTTTTAGGGCAACTCCAATTGGATGAGGATTGTGCCTTTTGATTTCTAGTTTCATTCCCAGGTGGTAGTATTATGCTTATAATGCATTCATTTTTCAGCATCCCTCTGTATTACCCAAGATTGATATTCTCCATCTAGAAGCATGAATTAAGGTTAAAATATCACATAGAATCATATAAACAACAAAACTACCCTAAACTTGAATGCCATTAAATTTTAAAACATGCACGATAAATATTCTATGTTCAAACTTCAAGTTCAATAGTAAAATAATAGTTTCAAGTTCAAGTTTCAACAATTGGAACTTTTATCTTTTTAGTTTTAATCTTCAAATGGATTCTCCAAATCATCATCATTGACATTAGATGATGTTGGAACATTAGATGAACCGCAAGCAGTGCCAATGTTACTTGCACTAATAGTATGCTTGCTTTCCAAGTCAATATGCTCTGGTCTTTATCTCGAATCTTCATTTCCCCTTGCTTGTAGTCATGTTGTTTGTGTGAAAGGAGATGCAAGTTGGAATGCACATATACTAAGTTATTTGCTCTTTTTGAGTGCAATTTATTGCGCTGGATTGAGTGGATGAAAGAATATCATATATGTGCTCCAATTCCTTGCTGATGCAGATGAACTAGCAATCTATGAAGACAAAGTAAACAATTAATGTTTTACATTTATTAATAGAATTTAAAAAATAAAAAAAAACTATAAAAAAAACTTTGAATACTAAAAAATTAATATTCATTAATTGTTAAACTTGTGATAAAATTTTGATGGTGAGGGGCTGCAAGTTTTTAAAATTTCCTTGATTGCAAAATAAATATTTGTTTCATACATGCTTGAAAAGTTGCTGCCACAATGGTAAGACCAAATGGCATCGCCAAAACTCATAATGCCCAAAATGACATCTGAATGCTGTTTTATGCACAGACTCGTTCCTCACCTTGATTTGATGGTACCTGAACGCAAATCAATCTTGGAGAAATATCTTGCCCCATGCAACTCATCAATCCTTGGCATAGGGTAGCAATTCTAAATAGATCTTTTGTTGAGTGCCTATTAGTCAATGCACATCCTCATAGTTCCATCTTTCTTCTTGACCAACACTACAAATGATTCAAAGGGGCTGGAGCTAGGCCTTATATGTCCCATATCCAAGACTTCTTTGATTGCTTTTCCGATCTCCTCCTTATACACCTTTGGATGATGATAGGGTGTGATCATTACTGGTTTTGCTCCTTCCTTCAGCTCAACTATGTGCCGAGAACCACTATTTGGTGGAAGTCCTGGGGGTACATCTTTAAACTCCTTTTTATGCTTGTTCAAGATAGACTAGATCTTAGCATTGTTTTTGGATGGTGATACAATGTGATCATTACTGGTTTTGCTCCTTCCTCCAGCTCGATTATGTGCTGAAAACCACTATTTGGTGGAAGTCTTGGGGGTATATCTTTAAATTCCTTATTATGCTTGTTCAAGATAGTCTAGATCTTAGCATTGTTGACTCCCTCATTCCTAGAAAAGTGTTTATTGGTAATTAAACATTCAACTGCCCAAGCTTCTGGACTTTTGCGAAAAACTTGTTCCATCCTCTTAGCTGAACTTCCATATGCCACTTATTGGATAATCCCAGGAAGGACTGTCTTGTTGCCACTGTGTTGGAAGGAAAATTCTGTAGTACAATGGCTTGTTTCATACTTATCGATTACATACAGCTAGTAGACTCCCATAACTACTCCCATATCCATGCTGATTATATAGAAGTCATCCTTCATTTTGTGTTCCCGCGTCTTTAATTCCATTTGGGGCACCTTTTTAATGCATGGAAGAATCGTCCCATTTGCAACCTTCACATCAAACCCTTAGATTTCCTCCATATTCAATCCAAGTATTCTCACCACTTCATCAACATAGTTGTAAGTTGCTCCACTGTCAAAAAGGATTGTTACTTTCTGCTCTTTCAAGACTCCTCTAAGGTGAAAGGCATTATACCACGGTGCTCCTCAGTGCTGCAAGAGTGTCTCTTGAAAGTCCTCCTTGGTGTGTCAGCTCCTCACTTTCTGCTTCATTTTCAAGTTCAGGTTCATTGCCTTTTGTATCTTCATCAAAAACCACCTCAATGTAATGTGTTTTCATAGAAGCATAAATCTGGAAAAAATCCCGATTATACCTGATTAATCCTGAAGCCTAGAGCCACCTGATTTTTTCCCTGAAAAAATCGTTGAACAATCATTGACCCAATTTTCAATGACCTTTTTGCTTTTAAAACACATTACAATCATATTAAAATCCCTGAAAATGGTAAAAGAACATAAGAAATCATTGCATAAACCTACAAAAGCATACAAAAAACTCATGAAATTGACAAATCACTCATAAATAGGGTTGATTCCAGGACAAAAGTGAAGTCAGTGCAGAATCGGCGTGGAAAAAATTTGTAATTTTTTTCCTTCAGTTTTCTTTCCAACCTCTGGAAACCCTAAATAGAGGAGTGGGAAGAGCAATGGAGGTCATCAAAGGGCCTCAATCATCCTATATTGTGGGGGCATGTGAGATAGTGTCGAAGCAGTTAAGAAATTTGTTCTAACTCGCGATTTCAATATGACCTGAGCTCTCTACACGCCTTGCCCCATGGATTCTGATGAGATCAAATATATAATTAATATTATACACTAATTTTAAAATTATAACTATTATGTACTATTATAGATGGCCCTTTAACGAGGAAACAATGAACCCCTATAGTTTATAATTAATATTACACAGTAGTTTCAAAATTTAAATTATTATTGACTATCAATATATATTAATAGCATAGAAGCAAAAAATGACAAAAAATCATAATTATGCGTGATTAATCGGGAATTAGCATGTGCAGTGATTTATTCTCCAAAAAATGGGGATTTTTTTGGTCAGTGACTTTCAACATTTTCTTTGCGATTTATCACCAAAAAGCGATAGTTAATTAGCAAAAAAAACTGCAGGGAACTAGCTGAAACTCTAAAAGCGATGCTGATGAGAAAAACCCGCAAAAACGTGACCTGATTCTCTATGAAATTGACATGCAACATTGAAGATGCAGCTGGGAAAGTTGGATCAAAAGGGTTGCAAAGTCCCGAAGTGTTGTAGAGTCGGGAAGTAGCATGAGAGATAGGCGATTACAAACAAAGTTTTCCTCTCTTTCTACATTGAATATATTGCATAGCTTGATTGACACTATTTCTTCTTTAACATTGATTTTGTTTGTATAAATTTCAAATATTTAAATTGTTGCAATATGAAACAAAAGGCCATAACAAAGCTGCCTTATTTATTTGCTGCGATGTGATCTAAAAGAGCAGGGTAACAAAGTTTTGTCTTATTTATTTTGGAGAAAACAAAGAACCCTACAATAATCATTACAATCATTTTAGGCTTGTCAGTTATGACATATAAGTTCTTACGATTAATCAAATTGCTAGATATTTAAAACTCTACTCAAAATTAAATTAAATAATTCATGCAATTCAGTCTCTAAGTTCAACATATATAAAGTTGTTTTGGTATATATGTGTGTATATATCACTTCACATATGTGTATATCATGCCAACTTTGTATATAATTGTTTGTTGAGTATATATAATAAAAGGAACTTGAGAGAATTCTAGAAAATTAATTCTACTTATATGAATATGAAGATTTGCTTTTATTCACAATATTTTGCAAAGAAAGCTTCATTTTGATTTTTTTTTTGATTGGTAATATTCGCTTTTGACTAGAGCTATGAACCAGTGAGGCCACAAATCTAAGGGGCCTCATGCCCATTTGACTCCACCAGCTGAAACCCGCAAGCACGGAAGCCCAGTCGGGACATCGCTCCTGAGGGGCGCAAGAACACCCACCCACTGTGGGATTGGCACAGGGACCGCAAGCACTCCAAGCCCAAGCGAGGGTCAGATAGGTGGAACAACATTCACCTCCTTTCTCTGCCTTCAATCTCCATCTCCATCCATGATTCCTTTCGACTCCCATGAACAAATGTGTTGAAAGACGATTCATTCCGACTCCTGTCTCGTTCGAACCATATGCTTATGTTGAACAACAATTCCTTTCGACTCTTGTGCTTAGCATACATCATTGTGCCATTCCGGGGATTCGAACTTTGCACCTCCCTATTACAAGCGCTCGCAGCAACCGCTGCGTTATGAGCTCATGCTCTCTTCATTCTGATTTTGAAAAATAAGAAAGCCCACATTATATTTTGGTGCTACTTCAAATCATAGCTTGGTTGAAATTTATACAAACAAAATCAATGTTAAAATTTTTAGTCCTTCAAGTTAAAAATATAGTAGGAGGAGGTTGTGCAAGTGCTTTGAATCATTTATATAAGTCCTTTATCATCTATGCTATGGAAATGTCCTTTAATTAAAAAAAAATAGTTATTGATTGTTTTTCCTCAATTTTTCACATTTTTTTGTAAATCTAATTTTTTCCCAATTTTTTTCAAAAAATCCTACTCCTCTAGTCTGCCGATTTATGCCCCAAACAATTTATGCTTCTATGGAATATACCCTTTACCAAACATCTATGCCTTTGCTGCCAAGATTCTTGGCATGAGAAGCATAACTTACTTCTTCGCAATTCATTCTTAGATACATCAACTAACTTGCTTGGGTTTGGCTGGTGGTGTCTTAAAGAACATTGTATTTTCTTGTAAGGGCCTCTTGGGCAGCATTGAAGGTGTTGTCCTCTTCCTACTAAAGCTGTCTCTAACTGTTGAGTCTTCTAAATTGAGAGCTTCTGTGATGGCTTCTTGTAGTTTGATCAGATTGAAAGCATTAAGTAACCTGTTAAGAGGTTCAACTAATCCCTCAACAAAGAGCACTACGAGTCTCTTTTTGTCACATCAGGCACCATTACATCAAGTTTTTGAAACTCTGCTACATAATCCTCCACCTTACCCTCTTGTTTCAGCTATGCTAGATCTCTGAAATTGATATCTGGGTCTTTCCTATCAAATATTTTCATCAACCTTTGACTGAAATCTTCTATAGTAGTAATAGATTCATGCCATTGGTTACCATACCGTGATACCACCATTCTTAAGGTACTCCCTTCAAATGCAAAGTGGCGAATTTAATAGCTTCTTCTTTGAGCATTTGATTCAAGGAGAAATAAGTATCAAGTTTTTGTAACCACGATCTTGCTGATGTATTGCTTGTCCCATCAAAATTGGGGATTGTGGTCTTCCCTAAATGATGATGGATATCCTTCCTTTCATCACACCCCTTGCTCCTATACCCTCCTTTTGTTTTTAGTCCACAATATTCAGTGAAGGTCGTGTTATTTTTTACTGCTTCACTCAATGGACTGTATTGAGCATGAAGGCGGTCCATTTCATTTGTTTGATCAAGTTCAGTTTCACCCACATCTTTTCTTGACAGGAACTTGGCTCTGAATGACCTGGTATTTGTTGATGATCATTCACCTTCTGCTGTAGATTTCTCCCAATTAAAATTGCTATCTTCACACTTTTCATTTGCAGACTTATCAAAATTCTTATGCTGATTGAAACCTCTCAGCAATTGGACCATTTCCCTCCTTGTCTCAGTCATGTTAATATGGAACTCCTCCTATTTCTTAAAGAAGGCTTTAGTTGGGTCATCGTCTTTGTCTCACATACTAGTACCCTTGTTCTCTCTCTGTTGGTACCTTTCACTCATCAATACACCCTCAGGTTGGCAGGACTAAGACTCTGATACCACTAAAAGATGATAAACAAATTACTAAACACCAAATAGTTTGAATACTGTTATATTCAATACTAGAGAGAAATTTACAAGAATTTATCTTAAATAGGAATCAGATAGCTAGGATTCGATCAGAAATTTGCATCCACTACACAAATGAAGTTTATATCAAAATTTGCAGAGATCTCAGTCCTTGACAATATAAGGCAGGTCCAAACTTCTAGTGAAAATGTCATACCGATAATCTGAGTGTGAATACTCCTAAGCAGGCTTAAGAAGATTGCGATACTAGGCTTGCATTCCCAAGCGCAAGCTACAGCGATTCTGGACTAAGTGCGACCGACTCCAAGCAAACTGCAGAACTTCATCAAGGATGATGTCCTTGCTTCAGTTGCTATCAGTGCTAATCTCTAGCTTTGCCCTGTTAGAGACAAAGGCAAAGATAGATTGATCACAATTCCCCAAACTCGCAATTCAGACTCCTAGTTGTGCTGATTAGTTGATTCAATGTCCTCCTATGATCTTAAACTTCCTGCATGTAATCTGCAATTGGAGAATTATCAATATCCTTCCTTGTGATGCTCAATCAGAATGAAAGGCTGGCGTCAGATGGTCATTCTGCCTGGCAGTGACCATGGGGTTTGCGTCCCAGCAATCTGTGCACTCAGAGGGGATTTCTAGTCAAACAAGCATGCTCAATACCTTAGGCCAACTCTCTTTAAATAGAGAACTAGGTTTATTGGTGATTAAGTCACCCTATAATAGAAATAAAAGTTTATTAATATTTATTATTGCAAAAACAAGAGAGGTCGGCCCAAGCGAGTAGATATTTGCAAATTTATAATAATTTCATTTATTAAAATTTTGATTTATTAATTTATTACTATTAAGGAAAACTCAAATCAAGTGGGTGTTAGATAAACCGCATGGCTGGCCGACTAGCCCCATCAAATCATCAAGCTCATCATGGGCCAATACTTATGTTTTGGTCTTCTTTGATGACATTCTGATTTATAGTAAGACTTGTGAACATCATTTGAAGCATTTGGATGAGATGTTGAGATTATTGGAGCAGCATTCTTTCTATGCCAAAGCATCCAAGCGGGAGTGTGGCTTGAAGGAAATTTTGCATTTGGGGTTCAAAGTTGGTGCACAAGGGATGAGTGTGGATGAGGAGAAAATCAAAGCTATCCAAGAATGGCCTAGACCCAACAACTTAATGCAGTGAAGGGTATTTGTTGGGTGGTGCAGCTATTATAGAAGGTTCGCGAGGGGATTTTCACAATGAGCTGCCACCTTGACAAATCTCACAAAGAAGGGAGCGTTCCTATGGAACCCAACATCCCAACAAACTTTTGACAAACTCAAAGAGGTAAATGAGTTCATGCCCAGTTTTGACAATTCCAGATTTTACACTTCCTTTTGTTTTGGAATGTGATGCTTTAGGTGAAGGAATAGGGGTTGTTTTGATGCAATATAAACACCCCATAGCATATGAGAGTATAAAGCTCAAGGAGGCTGAATTTAAGTTCTTTATTTGTGATTAAGAAATGCTGGCCATAATGCATGCTTTAACCAAGTTTAGGCAATACTTGGTTTGTGGTAAGTTTTTGGTTAAAATTTATCTCAACAGCTTGAAGTACTTTCTTAACCAAGCAGATTTGAATGATAGGGATAAAAAATGGGTAAGCAAAATTCAGGCTTATGACTTTGGTATTGATTATATAAAGGTGAATAATAATATAGTGTCTGATGCACTGTCTAGGAAACCACATCTGAATTCTATTACTAATATATCTGCTGATTGGAGGTCATTGATTTCAGCTGAGTATGGGAAGAATCCATTTGCTGATGATATTTTGGAAGTGAAAGTGCAAGATGATAGGTTTAGAGCAGCAAATGATTTGATCCTTTACAAGGGATGTGTGTACATCACGCCTGAGTCCAAGATGAAGTGAAAGATATTAAAGGCTTGCCATGCTACCACCTCTGTCAACCATCTGGGCTTCTACAAAACATACAAACAAGTAAGGTAACATTTTTCTTGGAAAGGGTTAAAAATGGATGTAATGCAACATGTAAGAGAATGCAAGGAGTGTCAACAAAACAAAGTGTAACATATTTTTCTGGTGGGGTTGTTGGAGCCTTTGCCCATATCAAATTAGAAATGGGAAAGCATATCGATGGACTTCATCATGGGATTGCCAAAGGTTCAAGGTAAAGGTTGTTTATATGTGGTGGTTGATAGGCTTACATAGTAAGCACACTTTTATGCTATATCTCTAAAATTTAGAGCACCCCAAGTGGCAGATTTGTTTTTTACAGAAATTTTTTAGACTTCATGGCTTGCCAAAAATGAGTGTAAGTGATAGGGACAACAGGCTTCTTAGTATGTTTTGGCAAGAACTCTTTTGTTTAACAGACACGGAGTTGACTCCTAGCACTAGCTATCATCCCCAAATGGATGGACAAACTGAAATGGTGAATAAGTGGATTGAAGGCTATTTGAGGAATTATGTTACAGGTCAACAAACATCATGGGCTAAATTGCTGCATTTTGCCGAGTATTGCTACAATGCAACACCATCATATGTTAGTTGGAATGTCCCTCTTTAAGGCACTTTATAGCTATGATGCTATTTCATTTATGGATATGATTTTGACTGATAGTAGAATTCCTAGTGCAAAAGATGTGGTTCAACAAAGCAAGGACATTGTTGAGATTCTCAAGGAGAACTTGTGAATCAACAAAAAACTACATGCTGATAGGTACTGTATTAAAAGGACATTTGAGGTAGGAGACATGGTGTTTTTAAGGTTGCAACCTTACCTACAGTACTCAATTAAGGGAAATGGAGCAGAAAAGTTGAAACCACATTTCTATGGACCTTGTCAAGTTGTAAGAAGGGTTGGACAAGTTGCATGAGTTGGAATTACCACCTAACAACATGATACACAATATCTTCAGTGTTTTGTGCATTAAGAAGGTCTTTGGACAGAAGTTGTAACCACATTTCTATGGACCTTGTCAAGTTGTAAGAAGGGTTGGACAAGTTGCATGAGTTGGAATTACTATCTAACAACATGATACACAATATCTTCTGTATTTTGTGCCTTAAGGTCTTTGGATAGAAGATTACCCCTTTAATGGCATCTAATCCTTAACCTTGAGACCATGTTGAATGTGGGGGAGAAGAGGCTAAGGAACAAGTTGATTCCAAAATATTTGGTCAAATGGAATGGGCTACCACCAAAAGATACGATGTGGGAAAGGATAGGGATCTTTGAGCATCCCAATCTTAAATTGCTTAAGGTCATGCAATTAGAGGATTGAGAGGACTACAATGAGCTTGATAATTTGAAGGGTCTTGTTGACCAGCCGTGCGGTATTATCTAAGACCCATTTATTTTTAGTTTTCCTTAATAGTAATAGATTAATAAATCAAAATTTTATTAAATGAAATTATTATAAATTTGCAAATATCGGCTCGCTTGGGCTGACCTCTCTTTCTTTTTAGCATAATAAATATTAACAAACTTTTATTTCTATTATTGGTCGACATAAATATCAATATACCTAGTTATCTATTTAAGCAGAGTTGGCCAAAGGTATCAAGCATGCTTGTTTGATTGGTATTTGCCTCTAAGCGCGCATATTGTTGGGATACAAACCCATGGTCACTGCTAGGTAGGACAACCACCCTATGCTAACCTTTCATTCTAATTGAGCATCACAAGTAAGAATATTGGTAATTCTTTGATTGCAGATTACATATGGGAAGGTTAAGATCATAGGAGGACATTGAATCACCTAATTAGCGCATCTAAGATTTTGAACCGCGAGTTTGGGGAAGAGTGACTAGTCTATCTTTGCCTTAGTTGTAATGATCCCAATTGATGAGTCAAGTGAATTTCTTCAATTTCTCTTTCTTGATGAATAATATGATCAATATGACTTGCTACTCTCCATGCAACAATGTTCCTTATTTATATTTATATTGGATGTCTCATAAGATTGATCTGCAGAACAATATTTGCTTGATATATCCCAAGAGTTACACTACTTTGCTTTGTAGTAATTCCCATTATATGAACTTAATGGTGATAGAATGTTCGCTGTCCCAAATACGAATATATAATGATATGTAAGATAATGGAGAGTATCTATTATACTTGATAATCCTTTGATTCTTTGGTTTTTTTCCTTACGAAGATCATATATATTTGATATGGTATATTCTTGTGAATGGATGGCTGAAGTGAGTTTTGATCGCCAACTGTAAGAAAGGCTATTTATATGCTGACCATATTTGCTCCTCCTATCGCTGACTGGATTAGAGTATGGTTCATATTAAATGCTGATTGGAATATATTAGCTTTCGACTAGTCTACTCCAACTACTGATGTGTAACAGATCACCATCTTCTAACCTTCCATCTATGCTGATCTGTACCCTTTACTTGGGTGCCGTTCTTGTTTCTTTTTGCTGATTGGATTAAAATATGTGATTGCTGTTCAATGATTAAGGTTTTCTGATTGCTATCTCTTGTACGTGGGTTTGGTTGTCAGTATTGTTGCCGACTGTAATAGATTATGCTCTCCAGTAATGTTGATCCCAATATTTTCTCCTGCTGTGTATCCTTCATCTTTTCAAGATAATTTATATTATAGTTTCTATTGTTCGTTGTCTGTCTGATCTATATGATCAGTCTTGAATATATTTCCTAATTCCCTATTCCATGATGGTGATCTTCTGATTCCCTTCTCTTAATCTCCCCCCCCTTTTTCTAGACTTGAAGACTCAATGTATATACCCGTGCGGGGAGAGGTCACGACTCTTGCACCAGCGTCTGAATGGTAGTCATTGCTTAATCACAAGTCGATTAATATTATGAATAATAGTTTGATTCATTATATATATTGATTTATATCGATCAATAGATTGTCTAATACGGTATTATTAATGACTTATATTAATTGATAATTTTATATTATACATTAATGTTATATCGATTATATTAAATTATATTAATATGGATTAATATCAATTACTCATTAAATAAAGAATCAATTATTATTTATATTGTTAATTATATATAATTATGATCTATATTGTTTATTATAATATTCACAATAATTAACAATATCATTATCTCAATAATATATTATTATATATTATATTAATATTTCAATAATATATTATTAATAGTAGATTTACTATTATTAGTTTACTTATTAACATTTGAGTTATTTTTATTTTCTTTAACTTATTAATTTATTATATATTATAATATTTTAATCATATAATTGGTATATATTATAATATTTAATATTTTACTTGTATGATCGTTATTATTACTAGGTTCTATCCAAGAAGGGGTCATGACATTAGTCTCCAACAGGGCAAAGGTAGAGTTTAGCATTAGTAGCAATTGAAGTAGAGACATCATCCTTGAAGAGTTATGCAAACTAGCTTGGGGGCAATCACGCTCAGTCCAAAACTGTTGTAGTTTGCATTTGGGTATGCAAGCCTGGTATCGTAATCTTCTTAAGCTCGTCTGGGAGTATTCACACTCAAAAAATTAGTATGATATTTTCAATAGAAGTTCAGGCTTGTCTTATTTTGTAAAGGACTGAGATCTTTGCAAATTTTTTATATAAACTTCATTTGTATAGTGGATGCCAATTTTTGATTCCTGTTTAAGATAAATTCTTGTAAATTTCTCTATGGTATTGAATGGAATAGTTTTCAAACATTTTGGTGTTCAAAATTTTGTTTAGCATCTTTCATGGCCATGGAAGTACCGCCGATCATGAGCATCCTTCTTAAACCTATCACGGAGAGCATCAACACTTTGACCATTTGAGGGCACAAAATCTATGAACTTATATTTTAATTGTATCTTGCAATTCATCTACAAGGAAGAGTTTGAGGAATGCTTCCTTGTACTTTTCAACCGATTCAAAATCTTCTAAATGTGTAGTGTCCCTAATTTGGGGTATACATGATTTTTGTCCAAAGTAACAATTCTACAACATAATTTGTTTATAAATTGTATTCTATAATTAAATCATAGAATAGCCGTTGAACTTTTTGAAGTTAATAAGCAATTAAGTTAAATATTATCACATACTTTAGTCTATAACTTTATTTCCAATAATGAACTGTAGTAGGGATTGGAGAGGAGAGCACAATAGGGTGCTTGGAACATTTGCTGCAACTAAGCCCAGTGGCACGATATAACACCACTGGGCCCACAAGTTGCAGGAACTCTTGTCCATCCAACATCGAGTGGCAGATTCATCTTGTAATATCCCCATTTGGGATTGCCCTAAATCTTGCCTTTTAGTCCGTTGTTACAATTTAGGTAGATTTGACTTTATGCTGATTCCCTCTTTGGATGCTGATTGCTGCTCTTTGGATGAATGGTTATGCTTACTGGATTGATGTACATGCTTGATTTTGGAATGATTACTTGATCTCCTTGATTGCTTTGAATGATTTCTCTTTAATACATTATTGATAAAAGGGTCACTGCCTTTCATAGAATCAAGTCACTACTTTTCATTGTTGCCTTTGCGAATAATATATTATTCCCCAAATTGATCTCCCTTGGATGTCCTCCTCAAATGAAACCTTCTTCCCTTTATAGCTTCCATTGTGGGGGATAGTCACACCTCATCATCATGCCCACCCTTTGCAATGGTCACAACCTTTAACAAATACCAACATTTGGAAGAGTCACAACCCTTCATCATTGTTGCTCTTTGGAAGAGTCACAACCTTTCAAAATTGCCACCCTTCAAAAGTGGCACAACCCTTCATCATTGCTGCCCCTTTGGAAGTCACTTCCTTCTTTTCCCCTTCCTTTCTTCTTCCATTAATCCTTAATTCCCGTGCTCTTCTTTTTTCTTTTCCCCCCCTTTCAAATGAAGTTCTCTTCTCCCTTTTTATATCTCATGTTTGAGGGAGTCACAACTTTTCCTTTCATGCCTTTTGACCCTTCATTAACTTAACTAAATTTAATTATGATATGTTTTAATTTTATTTTTTTATATTTTAATGAAAATTTTATTTTTATTCTTTTATATTTTAATTTCATTATTATCATTTATTATTAAATCCAATTTAAGAAAGGGGGCATCATAGTCTGCCCTTCCCAAAATTGCTTGTTCTCAAGCAATGATTGAACGATCATGGAATCCCATCCGTAATCCACCTTCCATCGTGCAACTTTGATATTATCATATATGTTTTCTCCCTTATTTAGAATGTGTTAATTGCAGATTTTGTCCTTATAAAATAACCTTTAAAAATAACTCCTTATGCTCAAAATGAAAGACAAATTAGAAACCAACAGTTGGAGAGATCTCCATTCAATGGATCTATCTCTGAATTTTAGAGGTACAACTCCCTCTGATGATATAATTAGTTTTTAGAATATGCTTTTAACCCGAAAGCAGGAAAGGTAAACTAACATTTGAGCATAGCTATACTGCAGATGCAAATAACAGACTTATAAACAAAGGGATACAAAGACGCATGGTTCAAGGTTCACTTTCTAAGTATCCACAACAGAATATCAGGAAGATGACGGCAATTTCCCCCAAGGTTGTATGAATATCAAAGACCCAAAGTTCATAAAATAATCACACTTGTGATTTAATGCATAGAGAAAATCATCTGAGGATAGCTGCAATTAACATAAAAAATAACAACCAGAAAGCAATACAAAGAACACAAAGTTTCAGAAATCGCCCTTTATTCATCAGACAAAAACAAAGAGCTCAAAGACTCAATATCTCTGTACAAATAGATCATATTTCCCCCTCAAAGAAAAACATACCGATATCTCCCCTTTACAATGTTAAAACCAGAAAAAGACTCTTACCCATGAGCATAGGCTTCAGAAGAAAAATCTGCCCCCCTTATGTCTGACTGTTTTTTCATCACGTATCTAAAGACGCTTTCTTTACAAAGACCTTTCGGTTATGTAACTGTTTCTTGGAAATTAATCTTCCCTGTTTAATTTGACTTTTGGTTTCTTGTAACGGACCCTATCAATTTTTCACTGTAATATTTTATCCCCTTGGCCTTCAAAGAATGTAGACATATTTTCATTTCTAAATGCAACATTCTCTGGCCGCCTAAAACTCAAACATAGCATTGCCTTATTTGGAGTTACATCCCGAGCTTTATGGACAATTGGATCCTCTATTTTGCTCATCAAGGCTGCTGAATGATTGTTGCTTCTGTCTCATTTGAAGTATTATCACGTAATTTTACTAAGGTACTGTCTTCCAGACACTGTACATTTACAGTTCTGCAATCTTTGATATGCCCTTCTGCATCAGGCTCACTATCTGTCTTCTCTGTCAAATCATGTATAAAATCCCTCGCATCCTTATTGAATACAGAAATTCTTTCCTTCACCTTGTTTTGTTTTGCATTGATGTGCAAATAGTTTGTGCTCTTTGGATTCAAACCATTTGCATACACAATGCAACCTCTCTGTGCTGCAGGAAAAGCAAAGGAACCTATACCGGCAAACATGTCACAGATGATCTGCCTGGGCTGGAATTGTGTTATCAACCACTTGTGTTCATGTTCTAATCTTGAGCTCCAGTATACCAGCCCATAATCCATCTGAAATGTGGCTCCATATAGCTTAACCTCTGTGATCAAATTTCCTTCACTGCCAAAAATTTCAAAGGTAGGCACGTGAAACTCATTACAAATGGTCCCAACCTTGTTTCCAATAGTTTTGATCCTTGGCTGATTTCTATCAAAAATTACTTTTGCAATAGCATCTTTATATGGAAGCAGGTTCTCACATATATTCAAATGAGCAATATGTCCTATGATCAGCTGTCCTGTATATGTATCCAAGTACTAGTGAATATGGAACCACCCTAATATCACACACTTTCTTCAAAGACTCAACTTTATCAGCTGCCACTTCAGATAACCTTGGATCTTTGATGCTTTCTGAACTTTGTCAGAGACTTCATGTGCTGACATTTGCTTCATGATATTTTATAGGTGCCGATTACATCAATATTTTTATTCCCTTTGATGTCGGAGAGTTGGGGAACTCTATAAACTATTGAACCACAATGTTTGGTTTGAGAGTTCAGGGAGAAGCCCGACATCCCAACCACTCATGGGCTTCAAAACTAAATAAAAACTTTCTTGATACTCTTAGTATCGGCATTAGTTTCTGCCTCACACATATCTTGTCTTCCATTTTCTAGTTGTTGATTAACACTTGTGCATAAATCATTGTCGATGCTATTTGAGCATTCTTGGACACCTGCAGTTGCAATATTGTTACCAGGGACATTTTTTTTAGGAGGATCTAAAATATCTGTGTATCTTTGCATGGTCCAAGAATCCACAGAAAGCTTTATTCACTTCCCATTTTATCATTTCAAGTTTGAATTGACCCATTCAAAATTACTACAAAATGGCCCTAGAAGAGGCCGTATTACATCTTCATATCCACGCCAAGTGCAAACCTTTCTGGATTTTTCCACTGAGTGCTGGAATTACTTTTCCCTTGTGATTTGCATTATTGACATTCCTTAAAGGTGAGAATAATGCATTAATAAACATAATCCTCTGCGATCATCACTTAATGCTGAAAAGCCGACTTTCTCAAGAGCTTCTGATAAAGCTTCCAAACTTTTGAGACATGCTCTGTCACGATCTGAGGTAACTCAGCTTCCAGATTCCGAGGAAGACAGAATATAGTCCAGAACAACTTGTCAAAGCTACTTCTGGTTTAGCTTTTTGTTGTCTGGATGATCAGGCTATGCTCCATATCGGGTGGTCGGTGGGAACTTAAAACAAAATCTTGAACTGTGTCGAGCTTCCAGGGTGATTCAAGAACTGCTGTATGACGCTTGACCAGCTTCTTTTAACTTTGCACATTCACCTTATCATATGGCGGCTTCTTCAATTATGTTGCAAAGTGATTTATCCTTTGAGTCGGTAGGTCGGGGAGAAAAGCTAACTTCCATACCATGCTTGTATTTGGTAGTCGAGGTCGAGGGAGAGCTCGACTCTTCGACTATAAAGTGGACTTCAAACTTCTTCATAACTGCCCCATAGATTTGTTGGGTCCGATGACCATTTAGTGTGTTATAGCAACACATATTTGATGAGCAAATAAGGGACAACCAGAGGTTATTAAATTTTAATTTACACCTGCTTATTGCATTAATGATTGACCCCCTTTTAAAGAGATTTAAAACTTTGTCAGAGACTCGGTTTCAGAACTTTTGAGCTGGACTGGAGACTTGACTGATGCAAGGATGTTTCATACAAAGTACAAAAAGTGAATCATGTCTTGGTCTTAAAAGAGGGGAACCAAAAATTTTAAAATTCGAGGTAACAAAATGTAAATTATGATTGATAGTAGAAAATTGGAAAAGCTTAACTTAAGACAAGTTTTCTCTCATATTCCAAAGAAAACAGTCAAGGCCATCTCTTAATGGTGCCAATTGAATTTGCAAAAGCCAACGTTTGTATGATAGCATGCCTCAAATTCATATCTTTTGGTTCACTCTTAGTTATTCTCTTCTTCTAGATCAACTAAAAATATAGAGCAAAGCACGGAGCATACACAAAGTAGATACATGAATATATCCA
The DNA here is from genome assembly GCA_027943335.1 of Chamaecyparis obtusa. Lineage (NCBI taxonomy): Eukaryota > Viridiplantae > Streptophyta > Pinopsida > Cupressales > Cupressaceae > Chamaecyparis > Chamaecyparis obtusa. The sequence continues at coordinate 131,711 of BSBK01002375.1, forward strand.
GACACAAAGCATATACATGGAAACGTAGAGCATACACATGAAAACAAAGAGCATACCCATGAATATATGTAGACATAGTTCACTTGGCCCACAATATACTCTTGAAAACACAAACTATACACATGAATATATGTAGACATAGTTCACTTGGCCCACAACATACACTTGAAAACACAAAGTATACACATGAATGCATGAAGACATGGAGCATACATGAAGTAGACACATGAATATATCTAGGCACAAAGCATACACATGAAAACATAGAGCATACACATGAATATAAGTAGACATAGTTCACTTGGCTCACAAGAGATAGGAGGGGCCAACCAGGACAAGAACCATCTCTTGGAGTAAACAATCCACAAGAGGAAGGAATGTCCAACCTAGACTAGACCCATCTCTTGGACTAACCAATCCACAAGAGGTAGGAACGTCCAACCAAGACCAGATCCATCTCTTGGAGAAACCAATCCACAAGAGGCAGAAACTTCCAACCGGGACCAAATCCATCTCTTGGAGTAACCAGTCCACAAGAGGCAGGAATGCCCGACTAGCACCAGATCCATCTTTTGGAGTAACCAATCCACAAGAGGCATGAACGTCCACCCAAGACCAGATCCATCTCTTGGAGTAACCAATCCACAAGAGGCAGGAACGTCCAACCAGGACCAGATCCATCTCTTGGAGTAACCAATCCACAAGAGGCAAGAACGTCCAGCCAAGATCAGATCCATCTCTTGGAGTAATCAATTCATCCCTTAGCCCACAAGAGGCATGAACGTTCAACCAAGATCAGATCCATCTCTTGGGGTAATCAATTCATCACATAGCACACAAGAAGCAAGAATGTCCAACTAAGACTAGATCCATCCCTTGAGGTAATCTAGCTTGCTTCACATCTCAGTCATAGGACTGTCACTTCTTATTACCCATTGATTTAATTATCAAAAGCTTCGTCCTCTTATGTCCTCTTCTTGGTTTAGACAGTCATGAATATCTCTTTTGGATTGTTATACCATCATCCATGCAACAGAGGGTTGGCTTTTCTCTATCATGTTTTATGGACTGTCATCTTATCTTTCAACTCTACCTTTGATATAAGTCTGCAACTATGTTCTTGAAATTTTATAGACCAAATCCTTGGATTGTTCCAAGGGTTTTAGATTGTCCCAGTGGTTTTTATTCACTGTAATAACTGATATGTCTCCTCCAAGAAATAAAAGGATATATGATTGATCTCCTTCTTCGATTAGTTCTGAAACTCCTTATCACTTTGCTAAAAAAATTGCTTCTTAAACTGCTTATAGTCTACTCAAGGTCTGCTCATATCCGCCCTTAAGATCTGCAACAAAACACTTTCAAAATCTTCTTAATGTTCTTCAAAAATTTCTGCTCAAGAGGGCCTGATACAATCTAATAAATCTACTTAAATCTGCTCACGAGACTGGAAAATGTCTGCCAATAAATAGAGGGCCGGGCACAGCAATTGTAATATCACCATAGAACATTGAAATTGTGCGAAACTTTCAGTGGAGTCTTTTAATAATCTAATACACCTTGCTACTTGGTTTCTGTTCATAATTCTTTTGTTTGACCCTCCAAGGACTAAGCAGATCAGTCAACAGAAGGCAGTATTTTTGGCATAATATTTTGATGACATTGAAATTGAGTGATTCAAAATGGAGCAACAGTTATAAAGCTTTGCCAGACTTCAGTATTTTCTAGAGTTTAAAGAAAGTGGAAGGTCTGCCAAACTTCAAATTTTCTAAAGGCTTTAATTTTTTCTGTCATGAGTGGGAAGTTTCACTTTCATCAGCTTCATTTGTGGGTTTTTGTATTCTTCAATAAGACTTCTCTTATATTCTTTTGAAAATATGATAACTTGTTCTACGAAGTTGACAACTTCCTTCTGCCAAATCTGATCATCTTCTGTAGTCAGTTATCCCTTATTTATTCTGCATGCATTCTTCTGGATCATGGGTACTAGATACACAATTGTCTTGTTCACGTGGCTCTTCTTGGCATCATGCTGCTTATTCCTACTGTTATGACCTCTTCCAGCGTTTTTCAGTCATGCTAACTGAGTCTTATAATAGCTGTGCTCATTATCAGCTTTTGAATTGGCGCCAACTCATTCTCATAATAGCTGTGCTCATTGTTGCCCCTCCCTTCCTCTTCCGATTTCATGATGACGTGGTCAATTGACATCAGGTACTTAGTTCTCTAGTACAAGAGAAGCTTCCTTGTAGACCATAATGGTGTATGGAAACCTTTGTTTTAATGCTGTGATGTAGCACTCCCCTAGTTGTGGTATAATGATTTCCCTAATCTAACCTTTTGAACTTGCTTCTTTTGTGGCAATTCTTATTTGCTTCATTCATAGTTAAAGGGGCTTTAAGCATCTTGAGCATTTTGGTTTGTTTTAAGTAACTGTGAGAATTTAGAGGCTCTATTATTACTGTCTTTTTCATTGATGAAATATGTGCAGTAATGCCCTTATGGATAATTTTGTTTCATAATGCTCATTTGAATTATATATAAGGAATTTTATTCTTGATTTAACTCATTTGAGCATCTTGCATTCTTAACATTGGGGATCCAGTATTGCTGGTACTGTTTAATTAATGCCTAAGAGGAGATTTGCCATTTTGGCAAAGCTCCAATTTATTAGTACTTGTTAATAGCATCCTTACTTGAGTGGGGTTTTACTTTTGAGGTCTGGTTGACAAATGTGTGGCTTGGAAGTTAAGAAAATGAATAAAATTATTAGAAGTGTGGTCATTCTAAAAGTTAAAACTCTCCAGTTTATTAGTACTTGTTAATAGCATCCTTACTTGAGTGGGGTTTTACTTTTGAGGTCTGGTTGACAAATGTGTGGCTTGGAAGTTAAGAAAATGAATAAAATTATCAGAAGTGTGGTCATTCTAAAAGTTAAAACTCTCCAGTTTATTAGTACTTGTTAATAGCATCCTTACTTGTGTTGGGTTTTACTTTTGAGGTCTGGTTGACAAATGTGTGGCTTGGAAGTTAATAAAATGAATAAATTATCAGAAGTGTGGTCATTCTAAAAGTTAAAACTCTAAGCTGTATATGTGATCCAATCTACTGCCAGGATTTTCCAATGTCTCCGCATAATCCCTGAGTAAATTCAGAGTCCCTGAAGTAGGTCAATGCTACCATGCTCTTAATATAGTTTAAAACATGCCCATCATAACTTAGACAATATGTATGGTGCCTCTAAAAGAGATGGCTTTAGATTTTGGGTGGCCCATGATACAGAAAAGAATCCGTCCTTATCTTCATTCTAACTAAGGCTTCAGACATATTTTTCTTCACTGGTTTTCATTTTTGGGAGAGTACCTCCTTTATAAAGTGCACAACACTTAGGGTGTGTAGTATGGCTCCTAATTCTTATCTCTCTTGCTCATTTACATTGCTATGTTCTTCTGGCCATGCAATTAATCTGATCCAGGATGAAAAAATGACAAGAATATATAGTTAGCCTCACGAAAGGGGGCAGTTCAGCTACTGGAAATGAAGAGCAATAGGTGGCTGTTTAGAATGTGCAACCATCAAAGTGAAGGGATAAATGCAAGGTTTGTGTGTATGTGAGGGGAAGGAAAAATTTGCATTTGGAGCACTTCTGAGCTGCAGAGTTCAGTACAGAAGTTCTTGTACAACATATATGAGTGGTAGGGGCTTATTGTTGACTCCTACCCACATACTGGTCATGGCTGTGCGTTGCATAAGCAATAAAATGACTTGTAAGCTTGCTTGACTGATGTTTCTAAAAAATTATTCTACACCACGTCTAGTGTCTTTATGTGTGTATGTTGTTTCATAGCTGTTCTGTATTCTAAGTTTTTTCCCAGGTGCTACTGAACATCTATTTATGAACACATTTATGCAAGTGTATGGAATTATGACGACTGACAAAGTGAATGATTCATTTTATTTTTTAACTTATAATTCAGGACTTCCAGCAAAACCTTGATTAGTAATTATCATTATGTCCACAAATATGCCAAAATTGCCTGTATACAATGTTTATGGCACCTCCATCAAGAGATATGGCTTAGATCTTGGACGGCCCATGGCTAGGCCCTTTTCTTCTTTTTATCTATTAATTTATTCTTGTATCTTTTATCAATTCTTAGCATTTCTTTTTGGGGTCACAGAGTGCACCATAACTCATAGGGTGTATGTAGGGTGGCTCCCGAATCTTACTTTTCCTGTGTAAACATATTGCTATATTATTGTTATATTTGTGCTTAGCATGAGACCTTTGAAATCTTTATTATTTGTTCAATGTCTTTTGATATTGATTCACAGCAAGTTGACATAGCTACTAGTTGCTTTATTTTATATATATATATTTCTTATCAAATCCTCTTTTCCATGTTAATCTAAATACTGATCGTTTTTGGCAAGTGAAGTTTGTAAACTAAAGTTTAGGAGTTCTGCTCTTTTCCAGAAAATGCACTCACCAAATTTTCAAAGAAACACAACTGGGGGATCACTGGGCTCTAAAGCTCCTGGCATATCACAAGGTGGACAAGCTAGTGTGGCTTCAAGTACACTTTCAAATCAGCCTCAGTGGATGCCATCTCAAGGAAAGCAAATGCATCAATCTAGCTTGCCTCCTATAGCTTCTCCTTTTCAATCAAACATTAAGCAGCAAAATATACAGCAGAGATCACATGGTCAAATACAGCAGCAGCCATTGCAGGATCAACAAACTCAACAATTTCAGCAGCAACGGATGTCACAGCCTTTGCATATTGCATCACAGCAGCATCAGCTGTCTCGAGTGGCAGGAACACCAACTCAAAACACTTCAATACCAGCCGGAACTCAAGTTGGTACATCTGTACCCGGAAATGCAGTACCAGCTGTAAGTAATGATCGGGCAACTGAAACAAGTAATAAGATACTTGAGAAGAGGAGCATCCAAGAGTTAGTTGATCAGGTGGGGAATTGCTATGTGATTATTTTAGCTCTGCAACATTTGATGGATTTCTCTAATAATTAGTTTGTTCAATTTAACACGTATGAGTTTTAGTAGCTATAAACAAAATTTATCATTTACAACTTTTTGTGGAGAAATAAAGTTTCTTTTCTTCAATCCATTTAAGCCAATATATATTTTTCTTATTTGTGGATTTTAATGCTTGCATTAGTTCAGTTTCTCTAATTTCTACCTAGGAATACCAAGGGTGCCTTGTTTTTAACTTAATAATTTAGGACAGAGGATAGTTCTGTTTTAAATACATAAGTTTGTCTATTGATGGATGCAGATTGACCCTCGTCAGAAGCTAGATGGTGAAGTTGAAGACATTCTTATAGAGATAGCAGAAGATTTTCTTGATAGGGTACAATTTTATACATACTTTCTTTTTCTATTTTATTTGCAACATCTTTACATTGCTTGTTTGGTTTTCTTATGAAATTCAAATAAGTGTCAAAGATTGCTAGAACTGAACTAGGCTTCATCTTTATTATTGACATTTTCCTACTTTTCACTGTATGCTTGTTAGTTCCTTCAATTTCTTTGCATTCACCTTTGTTAACTATTTTGTGTTTTATATCTTTTGAAAATGCTCCTATGTTCTTATACGACTTGGTTTTTAGAATTTTCTAGAAATTAATTTTTTTGTAGTCCTAAATGAAGTTTTATGGAGCATATATATGTTTTTCTGATGAAATTGGCATATATATGTTTCTTTAAACATGTTCCTCTACTTGTTTTCTTATGACTTTGAGTCATTATGAAGCTTAATCTTAAAGCTACTGACTTTGGTTCCATCAACTTATCATTTGTGAAAATTCAATGCTTTGTTGAAACTTGATATATTTATTTCAGAAAAATTTAATATGCAAACTATCAATCACTTCTCTCCATGTTGCCATGTTGATTTTTTTTTCAGAGGTCAAAAGGGATAAGGAAATCTATTAATTTTGAAGATTACATGTATAAAATCTTTTAAACACACTTGTACAGAGAATTCTAAATTCCACACTATTAAAAACACATCCAAGTCATTGAGGGGACTTGTGGGCTGCGAATTTAATGAGTGCTAACTGTCAATTTATAGTTTCTAAAAAATGTTAAAAGCATCTAGCAAAAATGAGTAAACTCACCAGGAAATATCCAGTTTGTGATATGTGCAGAAGCATAGTTACCAGGTTCAAAAAATTCAATTCATTAATGAGCCAAAAAAATTGTTAAAATTTGTAGAGGAATTGAAAATTCTGAACCAAATCAGACAATTCTGGCTGGTACACAATATTGAGATCGGGCCAGATTTGGTAAGTGTCCAGGAGACAGCAAAATTGGAAAAATAAAGCTCTAGATAAGATAGTTTCTGTTATTTTGTTCGGACACAGATTTAAGAAAATGAATCTCCTAAATTTATGACTCGGTAAAGAAGCGTCAACAACATATTTTTCAGATTATAATTAGTCAGTGATTTGTATCTGTAGTCTAGGAAAGGATGATTAGACACGTTTTTTGTCATTGTCTACAATGCCAACATGTTATATATTGGATGTCATTCAGAGTTTGCCAAGACTGGCTTTATCCCAGCCTCCTATGGAATTAGTACCTGTCTTGTCACTTTAAATCTCTTCATACAATTAATGGCTATTGGTCTCAACCCTATGCTTCTATTGATGTTCAAGGTTCAGTGCATTACTTCTTGTCTAGTCACTTCAAACTTATTAGATTCAACAAGAACCTTAATCAAATGTGATTTGCAGCCAATAATTTTTTAAAATCTGTATAATTGCACTATTTACATATGTTCTAATTTCTTGCACTGATACTTTGTGCTCAAAAGAGGGTCTGCTGGACCACCTGTATTATTCAGACGACTTTTATAAATGTTTATATCTCTGTTGTATTTGCTTTTAGTTATTGGCCATCTTCTGCCAAGTATTATTTCTTCAAATCTGTGCCAATCTATATTCAACATGATCTGGTTTTGTTGATCAGGTAGCAACTAGTGCCTGTACTATGGCAAAACATCGGAAGTCAGAGTACTTGGAACCCAAGGATATATTGCTCCCTTTAGGTAAGTTTTGAAGTTTCATGTCTTGTGATATCTAATGGGGGTTGGTTTTGATCATTCCTGAATTCATTTGTATGTGGAGTGAGTTACTGTACATTATTTACTAGCGTTTGCTTCAGGCACAAGGATGTCATTTCTCAATATCTGTGGAAAATTTTATCATGTTTGATGCATCAAATTATGTTCTCCCATAATTCTCATCTAAACAGAGAATATTTTTCTGCAGAAAGATATTGGCATATAACACTTCCTGGCTTTAGTGGTGATGAATATAGAACCTACAAGAGGCCAGTAAGATCTCTCTCAGATTGTTTGCCAATAGCTATGTAGAAAGATTAACCTGTTTTGCATTGACAATGGAAATATAAGTAGCAGGAGCTGTCATTTTAAGCCTTATGTTGAAAGTTTTGTCATTTTGTTATAAGAAATTTTATACGTGCCCTAGTTTATCTTAAATAGGCTTCATGGCTAATTTATTTGAATTAATCGGTAGTGTCAAAGGAAGCATTGGTCTACTTATTGAAGGCCTCAGTGCTATGCAGGACTCTTCTCGTTCTTTACCAGGGAATAAAAATATTTCTCTCTGATCACGTGCCTTTTATTGATTGGTTGGGGTTATTGCGTGCAGTCTGTGAATGAGAATCACAAGCAACGACTTGCTGTGGTATAACTCAATACAATACCTTGTCCTTCAGCCTTTGTCTATTAGCACTTATATTATAACATTCCTTCTAATGTTATTTCATCCATGTATGGTTGATTTCAAAGATTTCTAGAAGAGGTGGATAATTATATTAGTTACTGGTTAGCTGACATAAGCAGGTGTCTTCAGATTCGGAAGTCGGTTGCAACATCACAGACGGGAAATGAAACAGGAAATGCCAAAGGCTCTTCGGGACAAGTTACTGGAAATGCTAGTGCTAAAGGTCCTGGAACAAAGGGAGCACAGGAAGCACCTGCTACAGGAGACCATCCATGATCGGAGTTGGCTTTTGTGCTAAGGTAAAATTTGTACATATCAGTTTTAGATTTGATCAATATGTTCATCACAACTGGATTTTCCCAATTCTAACGTTTTTTATGGATTTCACAGAGCAGGGCTGTATGGGGTTTGGCAATCAATTGTTGGTCAACTGTTGTTTTTGTTGTATGCTGACCCAGGATTTGAATATTACGAAGACCAAAAATTTTGCTTCAACATTCATATTACAGTTACCAGCAATTGATGTGTTTGACATTCAATGACAATATTTCTTGAATTTCTTTGGAGCATGGACCCAAACAGCATCTTCTGGGAGAACTGGACCATTTATTGTAAAAGTACACGACTTATTTTATTCTCAAAAAAAGAAAAAGGAACGTGGATTCACCTTGTATTTTGAGCTGCAATGTGAACATATGTTCTACCATTTTATGTTATAGAAGCACAGTTGAGCAATTTTCTCTGAACTAGGGGCAGAAAATGTGCACTTGCGAGGAACAAATATAAACATAAACTTTCAATTTAGGCTACATGGAAGGAAACTGTTTTATAGATTAATCTGTTCTTATAAATTGAAGCCAGACTCTGAATTTTTTGAACATACCCTTTTTTGGTTGGTGGAAGACATATAAATGATTGATGTTGGGGTTACTTTGCAATTTCATTATGTAGGTTGTCTTGTTTTTTCTGAAATCCAGTTAAAACATAAATAATTCTAGCATGGCTATTAAATTGCTCTCAAAGCAGTTGGGCATCCGGCAAATATGCACATGATTTCATTCTAGCATGATCTCAAATGCATCAAAGCAGTTAGGCATCGAGCAAATATGCACACGATTTCAAAATTTGAGTTGCCCACTTCTTTTTAATTCTAACCTACATTGTTGTGTGAACTAGGGGAAATATTTACATTAAAGTGACAATAATCTATGAAGGCATCATTTAAGACTGCGATTTGCACAAGTAGACCATGAAATTGACTATTTTATCCACATTAGTTTGCTTCCTGTATAAAACTGTTAAAGTGTTTTGAAATTTGATGATTTTGACTAAACTACAAGATCCATCATCAAGACTGTATTGTTTTCTGTCCGACATATTGGGTTTTCTGAAGTGAGATTAGAAGGGGTAGATGTTAGATCCAAAAATATTAGAATGCAAATCCATGAAGTGAGACTGGAAGGTTTAGATGTTAGATCCGAAATATCAGAAGTAATGGAGGATAATACAGAGCATATAAGCATAAATCTGCAAAATATCCTGATTATACCTGATTAATCTTGAATCCTAGAGTGAGCTGTCTTTTTCCCTGAAAAAATCGTTGAACAGTCATTGACTCAATTTTCAATGACTTTTTTGCATTTAAAGCACATTACAATCATATTAAAATCTCTAAAAATGGTAAAATAATGTAAAAAATCATTGCATAAACCTACGAAACCATACAAAAAACTCATGAAATTGACAAATCACTTAGAAATAGAGTTGATTCTAGGACAAAAGTGAAGTCAATGTAGAATCAGTGGAATTTTTTTAAAATTTTGTTCTTTTAGTTTTCTTTCCGACCTCTGGAAACCCTAAATAGAGGAGTGGGAGGAGCAATCGAGGTCATTAAAGGGCCTCAATCATTCTAAATTGTGGGAGACATGAGATAATGTCGAAACAGTTAATTAATTTGTCTCGCAATATCATTATGACCTGAGCTCTCTACACGCTTTGCCCCATGAATTTTGATGAGATCAAATATATAATTAATATTATACACTAATTTAAAAATTATAACTATAAAATTATAGCTATTATGTACTATTATAGATTGACCCTTAAATGAGGAAGCAACAGACCCCTATAGTTAATAATTAACATTACAAAGTAGTTTCAAAATTTTAATTATTATTGACTATTAATAGCATAAAGCAGAAAATGACAAAAAATTGTGATTATATACGATTAATTGGGGATTGGCATGTGCAGTGATTTATTCCCCCAAAAATGGGGATTTTATTGGTCAATGACTTTCAACATTTTTTTTTGGAATTTATTAGCAAAAAATGATAGTTAATTAGCAAAACACTATAGGGAACTAGCTGAAACTCTAGAAGCGACGTTGACAAGAAAAATCCGCAAAAATGTGATTCCATTCTCTATGAAATTGATGCGCAACACTGAAAATGTAGGTGGGAAAGTTGGATCGAAGGTGTTGCAAAGTCCCGAAGTGTTGCAGAGTCGGGAAGTAGTATGAGAGAGACAATTACAAACAAAAATTTCCTCTTTTTCTACATTGTATATATTGTATAGCTTGATTGATACTATTTCTTCTTTAACATTGATTTTGTTTGTATAAATTTGAAATATTTAAATTGTTGCAATATGATCTAAAAGAGAAGGGTAACAAAGTTTTGTCTTATTTATTTTGGAGAAAACAAAGAACCCTACAATAATTATTATAATAATTTTAGGCTTGTCAGTTATGACATATAAGTTCTTATAATTAATCAACTTGTTAGATATTTAAAGCTCTAATCAAAATTAAATTTAATTCATACAATTCAGTCTCTAAGTTCAACATATATAAATTTTTTTTGGTATATACTTGTGTATATATCACTTCACGTGTATATAATGCCAACTTTGTATATAATTGTTTGTTGAGTATATATATATAATAAAAAGGAACTTGAGAGAATTCTAGAAAATGAATTCTACTTATATGAATATGAAGATTTATTTTTATTGACAATATTTTGTGAAGAAAGCTTCATTCTGATTTTGAAAATAAGAAAACCCACATCATATTTTGGTGCTACTTCAAATCATAGCTTGATTGAAATTTATACAAACAAAATCAATGTTAAAACTAGATGTGCAAGTGCTTTGAATTATTAATATAAGTCCTTTATCATCTATGTTATGGAAATGTGCTTCAATTAAAAAAATAGTAGTTGACTGTTTTTTTAAATTTTTCACATTTTTCTTAAATCCAAAATTTTCTTGACTTTTTACCAATTTTTCTCCATTTTCCAAAAAATTCCACTCCTTTAATTTGCCAATTTATACCCCAAATGATTTATGCTTCTATGATACAAAATTGATTTTTGATGTATGCTAAAAAGGTATAATTTGTGGATGGTTTCATCATCCAAAAGCAAAGTGAAATGAAATCACAAAGTATGGTCCAAGTTATCTTACTAAATCTTCCAAATCCAGAAGTTTATTTTTTGCATCGTGCTCTCAACGCCTTACAATCTATTATTTACCCTAAAGTATTTTTCTTTTAAATACTCTCAAACTTGCTATGTAGGAGCAGCCATGAGAATCAGTGCATGATATGGATGGAGTTACTCAAAATTTAGTTGAAGAGTTCCTTATTTTTATCACTAATTGAATCATTTATAAAGTTTTATGCAAAATGTACTTGAAGAGATCTTGCCCAAAAACTACTGGGACAAAAATACAACAATAATTTTATTAATATATATAGGAAATACATATACATATATATATATTGATATATATTATATATTTGGTTATATATATTTTTTATACAGAAGTTAATTTCCAACAGTCCTTTATAGTATAAAAATGGAAATGTAGGAATTTTGCCTAGATTTATTTGTATAGTAAAAATATATGTTTTGAATATTTTATTATCCATGCACAAGTAACTTAGTAACTGGAAATTTAAAAGATATGACAACAATGAATTTGCAAGTTGAAATATTTACAACAGAAAAATAGATATGATTGTTCCAGTTTATTCATTTATTCACTGTCATTATACATGTAGCTTTAGCAACTAAACTTATAACTAATTTATAAACTTTCCTGTATTATTCTCAATGCATAAATCAAGAAATAATCATATTTGAAAGAACAACAACATTATTTTCTCAACACATTAGCCATGTAAATTACAGAGAATTATTCAGCAATTTTTCTTTTCTTCAGAATCTACATACCAGTAAATAAAGTAAGGAATCCATTTATACAATTGCTCACCTTTAAGTAAACATATTTCAAATTAATTTAGAAATGTAAAAATTCACTTTCCTAAATTTTCATTATTACCTTAATTTTTACTACATAACATTAAATAAAAATAATTGTGATACATTCTAATTTTGCAAATAAATCAGAATTGAAATACTTCTTCCTAAGATCTCAACTTAGTTCTTTTCTTCAACATAATTTTTAATTAAACAATCTTTTCCAAAGATTCAAATACATTAAATTTCAATGGAAGCATTCCAATAACATTACATCTATATTTGAACAACCAAATAGAATCTCCTTTCTTGGACATCACTAACTTCAACTAGGACCACTTCTCCATTTCAACATTCAATGAAAAACCTGCAAAACAAATATTTCTCACATGACCATGGAGGCTCTCCTCCCAACCTAGGCCTTTACATGGCCACCCCTGAGCTAGGGGATACAAGAATGGATGAGATACAAACATTCAACACTTACATTCAACTACAAAAATCACAGACATCACAAATTTCACTCCCAATCCCAAGCTTGCACATAGGACCATAATTGATCCAAAAATGGGTGAAGGTGGAAACATCACATATGGAGATGCATACTCAAACACACAAAGTACTACAAATCATTTTTACATGCCTTCACAAAGCTCCTTCTCAACATACCAACTCATCACAAAGAGTATCAAACACATCCCTTATGGCTTCCAACTATAACATAAGTAGGCCTCAAGGATGCCCATACATCCAAGTTCTACAACATATGAATTTCTCAACTAAGCCCTTCACCCCAAGACATTCTCAAATCCTCCCAAGGATGAGAATTATCTTGCACACCCACAACACATTCATAAATATAAAAGGAGGAACAAGAGCAAAATTCATATGAGCACTATGACACTAAACATCACAAATTCACACAAAAGTTTTATCTTGACAATACAATTATATAAACATAACATGGTAGAACCACCAACCTCTCCTTAAGCTAAGGAAATGGAGGATTTGTAGAAGAGCTATTCCTTTCCTTCATAGCTTTTTACTTTCTTTTCTCAAGTCTCAAATTTCTCCAACTCCAAACTAACATAGAGAAGAAGTGTCTAACTTTCTTAGTCTCTTCTCCTAAAGACTCAAAAACATTCCTCCCTCCTACTCCCATCCCAAAGTAAGTTAGGTGTCTTAGTTTTAGCTCCCAAACCACTTGTTCTTTGCTATGAAATGGTAAATATTTTAAGACATGGGGAAAATGATTATCCTAGAAGACATGTCCAAATTCATCACTATCAAGAAGGGCTCACTTTAAAGGGTATTTTGGAAGCCTAAGGAAGTGAAAATGGTAAAAGTTGCCCCCCTAACCCATGCCCATGCCTTGGGGCACTTAAAACCAACTTTAACTACATCATAGGGCTCCATATAGCCCTTCAAAAACCCTAGTAAACTTTACATCCGAAAATGAAAAATGATGTCAAAGCCTTGATTTCTTAAACCACTATCCATGCTTAGGGATACACAAGATAACCTAAGGATGAGGTAGGGTCCACATTCCACCTAGGCATGTCATCTCATTACATTAGTGTCAAATGACACCACACAAAAAGAGTTCACATCACATTACCTATTTACACACTTGACATGGCTATTGGATATTTAACATTTACATTTACATAATTAAATTTATATCAAATTATGCATTTACAAACATTTACAACACACACACACACACACATATAATATTGTATATACAACTATAGGTATATACATATAATAATATGCATGTATACTTATGGTATAATTGTTTAGGCCACTTGTACACTATCTCAGGTTCAGTTGTATTTTTTTTTTTCAGGTTTTTTTACAAAAGTTATATACCAATGAATGTTATTATAGTTATGACATCAAAATACATTGCATACATGTGATATTATGTTTAAAAGTACTTGCATGACAACCCTTGGTAACACTACTTTATTACAGAATCTGTGATACTCCCGAAAAAAGAAAAGTAAAACATAACAAAGAAAAAAGAAACTTAAGACGACCCTCATGTACAAGTTTTGAAACTGTTATTACCAACTCTTCAACCACCAATTTCCTTCAATGGGGTTTCCACCTTTCATGGTAATATGAGAGTGGCATGATCAGAAAAAGGAGTAAAAATAAATTTTGCATAGCTAGTAAAAAGATTCATAGATTCATTTGAAGTTGAATAAAATGTCGGAAAAAATAAATAAATATTAAAATAGTAAAAATCTTGTAGTGTGATCCAAAACGTTAATGCTAAAAATTATCACATAATCGAATTCAGAAAAAAGATAAACATGAATTGTGGAAGTTTAATAGCTTTGAACAAAAATCTTTTGTGTTTCAATAGAAGAAACGGTTGTTTCTAGCAGTCAAAACATTGCCTAATCATTGCAGGCCGGGATAAATTTGAGAGCTATTTAACATTTACTTTGTGCAGATTAACAAGTGTATGGAGCTAAGTAGTAGTTTTTTGATGATGGAACACTTTTGTTAGTTAGAGCATGTGAATTCATGTTGAGTTTTGAGGTTTAAATTGTTGCCTGCATAATTGCATGTGATTTGCATTAATCTCAACTTTTACATATTAATAACTCCTTTCTATATTTAATTCCTAACGATGTGATTTGTATGGTATATGTCATTAATTTATTTATCTCTTGTTAAGGCTATCTTCAAATAGTTACATCTCATTATTACGGTTAGTTTTTTTATTACTATTTGTTTTCTTATTAGGTGAGTTTATCTTTATTCTATTTAGTTTTTTAATTAATAAGTTATCAATAACTCATTAATTATTTTTGTGATCTGAAACTTATTTCAAATAAAATATTTAGAAGTGATTTATAATATTGTGGATCTTTACTTTTATTATATTTTGTATTTTATAAGCTTTGACTTCATTTTATTATGTAGAATAAAACTATATATATATATATATATATATAGTTTTATACTCCCTCTAAAAACTTTGTTTCTCATTTTATATTGATTTAATTTTGATTAGAATTTATGAAATTTTAAGAGTTAATAATGATATCAATATGATTTGGGCCTCGCTATCCTGACATGAAAAAAGATCTTTTGCGCTATTGCACCATACATGCATACCCATAAAATGACCCATAAAAAGTGCATGAGCATAGAAAAGGGAGAAAACAAGATACAAGATGTCATCACATGCATTGGATATGGTGCCGTTAGGTTGACAAAATGAAGACTGAGACCCAAAGTGTTTCAAAAGGTTGACTGTGCCCGTCATTAAACTTAACAACGCATGCCATTGAACTTAGCCGCACACGTCATTGAACTTAATCATGTGAGCTGATAAAAGATCAATTAAGTGGAAACGACAACTGTAGCCAAAGAAAAGCAACAAGGACAATTTCCTTTGCCTTAAAAATTCCATTGAAAAAACCATCCATTCATGTACTTGTTTTCCCTGCACTAGTCTCTTGATAACTTTCATAGTGTATATTCTACTCTCCTCTCTTTAAACCTCATGAGGCCTCATCAAATACCCATTTCAATTTAACAAAAAAAGAGATCAAAAGCTATTAAACATGCAGAGCAAAGAGCATAACACACAAGGTTTTGTCACGTTGTGTTTCAAACCGTTCTGGCGGGTTGGAGGACATAGAGGCTTGAAGGAGAATATGAAGAGCGACGAAGCAAGAAGCATGTGTGTATGAAGTCGACAACGCTATAGTTTTTTTCCTAATTTGTATAGCATTGAGAGATGGTTAGTGTTTAAGAGGGTTCAAACATGCAAATTAGAAGGGTTCAATTGGGTTTGTATAAAATCTCTCAGTGTTTAAAAAATGTGAAACCTTTATGTTTATGGAATACTTATAGGGATTTAGGGATGCCATTTTTGGTTACAAGGCAAATGAGAGGCAAGCAAACATGACGAGGGGAAGAAACCTCAACGCTAAAATATGTCGTTTTAACTCTAACTGCAATAATTTGTCTACGAGTGTTGACTTTGGGAGGATGATAAAAGGGGTAGGAAATTGATAGATTTTCCATAATTTGTTTGCTGGTATGTTTATTCTCTAGGGTTTAATATATTTAGAGGATTTAAAAGGGTTTAGATGTTGAAAAGAGGAGGGTTCTATTGCGTATTTTTGAATTATAGATGGGTTTTAAAAAATGCCAACTATTTTTATCTTTTAAAAAGTACTCTTAGATTCAGGTATGCAATTTTGTGCAATGTGGGAAAATAGCGGTGGAAGAAAATACGACACACGTGAAAGTGAAATGGAGAGTACAACACTTAAAAGTCGCATTACAATAAGGTGGAGACATACAACACATTGTTTTGTGAATTAGGTGCGCATGAAAGTTATACAGTACCAAAATTTGTTCAGTGGTTTTTGAATTTTATACGGTTTGGTTGTCAATCTTGCACACACACAAGTATAACGTGCTACCAAAATATTAACTAAAACAACATTCTTGTAATGTTTTGGGCGAGTTCCATGCAAATTTAAAAATGCCACTTTTTTGTGAGAATGCTCATATTAAAAACATACAAATTCATTCACCATGGATAACAATATGAGGCTGTATTGATGCATGTTACAACTTACATGTCATTGATAACATATAACAATTTTTTTAGGGCACAATTAAATGCTAGAGGGTTAGGTTTCACTGTTGGTCAATACAAAAAATAAATTAATTAAAAGTGCATATATTTGTAATTTTAAAGTGAAACGAATGAAACCTTATTGTGTGCATTGTCACTTTTTTCATACCAATTATTACTCCATAGGTTTGGATATGCAAAGACTAAAGACCTGCAAAAAAGTTTAGCATTCCATAGTGACAATGCCCAAAATCCCGCCCCTTATAAACTTGCAACATAAAATAAATTTCAATTCACTGATTGGGACCCTATCTCCATTTTTAATTTGTAAGATTCACCCTAGTCAATTACACAATACTAAAAATTGCACAAAACTCTATAGCTTATGTGAATATGAATACTTCACTAGTATAAATAAGTTTAATTCATCTTAAATGTGAATGTGGCTGAGAATCTTAAATTCAACTTGTTGTTTGAAATTTTTGAGAAGCACAAAAAACCATGGTCCTTACAAAGGACTCTTGCAATGAATCTACCCATAGGTTTATATGTTCCTGATAGAGTGACATACAATGTTTTGATTAGTGGGTTATGCAAAGAAGGAAGATTCAATGAAGCAATCAAATTGATTGATGATTAGTGATTAAAAGAAATATTTGCCACTGAAGGTGGATTTGTTGAAAATTTAGATACCCCAAAAGCTTAGTCCATACTTCACCAACATCCCATGAAACATTAGCCACTTTGAAATCAATAAGAGTATGAATGATTTCTATCGTGTTTCTCACTTTTAATGTTTTGATATCTTGATTCAATTTTGTTATTTTTGCCTTTAATTTATCATTCTCAATATTCAATGTGGCTACTTCAATTTTTAACTTCATCACCTCATTAGGAGACCCTTCAATAGAAATAACATATCCTGCTTTAGCACTTAACTAATCCTTTAACCTCCTATTTTCTTCTATCAAGGTTGCAATTTGTTCCTGATATCTAACTGAGACCCTTTGTGCCATCTTGACAACATCAACCACAAGGGCTGATGCTTGTGGACCTACAAAATTAGAAGATTTCTTCAAAAAGAAATGTCCATATAATTGATTCTGTCGAGGGACCACATAGGGCTTCTTTATTGTTGGATATAAAGACCAAATGGCCAACACATCTAACTTGTCATCGAATGCAGATCCAAAGAGTAGACTCTGTTCTTGATCAGGGCTTAAGTTTTCAAAATTTATATCTTTCCTTCTCATTAAACTATCAAATTCTATAGCAGAAGAAATGTCCACCCCTTTAGAAGTAGGACCCCATTATCTTTAAACATTTTTCTTTCCTTCTCTGGGGGGATGGAAATTAATTGTTTCTCATCTTCTATAAGGACTTCATCCTCTATCTTCATTTTTTCACTCTCACTCAATTTCTCAAAATTAACAACCTTATATTTTATAAGTTTCCTAACCTTTTGTTTAAGCACAAGTTGCTTAAACTCTCCCTTGAGTTTAGTGTATTATCTTGAGGGTAGCCTAGTATGGAAGACCCCTTTGTACCATTTGTTTCCTCTGATTGGATACTGAAAGTCAGGTTCCATACCACAGTGTAGCCAAGGTTCCCTCTAAAGTTGAAAGGAATTAGGAAGCCCCTTTGAGTTATCATTCTAAACATAGGTCTCTGTTCGTTTTGTCCCTTTGTATCAATTCATTTGCTTCAAAGTTGTCTATTGTGATAATGTTTGATCTTGCCTTATTTATGATCCCAAATGTTGTTATATTTTCTTTTGACTGTGTCCTCTCAATATGATCTGTAGAAGAGTTGGTGTCAATTTTTTCCATGTTTTTGTTAGTTTCCCTAGGATCTAGTAATTCTTTTATATTTTCACCATTTTCATTTATATTTTGTCCCCATTTTTTCTCACAATTTTTAAAAAATATTTTGTAGTTTTTTATGTGTAAGCGCACAAAGATGAGGGCCCAAAGAGGGGGTATAAGATGCTAGTTTTTTTTTTTTTTTTTTCTTCTGAAATTAGAAAACTCTGAACTTTGACGAGAAACTGAAGATGGTTAGACTCAAAATTTTAAGATGTGACAAGAACACGAGTTGTAGTACTCCGAATATAGTTTCTAAACTACTAATTTATTTTGAAAATGGTGGAGTTTAAGGCCCTAAAAAATGGAGAGCACAAAAAGTGGTCTTGTTTTTTGTGAAAAATATAACATAGCGTCTGGTGTGAAATCTCTGCTACTTTTGTGAGTTTGGAATTTTATTTCAAATTTAAGAGCCAATGTGTGTTTTCTTTCAAATTTACTTTTCCTTCAATTAATTGGTATTAGATGTGGATTATTTTCTTTTGGTGGTGATTTGAGAGAGATGATCAAATTTCTTATGTGCCAAAATATATATTTTTCTCACATGCTCACATGAATGGTATGGCTGTGTGATTTTGACGAGTCTTGAAAATCATTATTTTATGTTTCCTAGAAGATTGCACTTAGGTAGATTGAATTGTGGATTCCTAATTCATGTTATTTTAAGTTTAGAAGATTAGTCTTATTATTTCTTATGCAAGCTGAAATTTTTCGTGGTTGATTTTTGTAGGAGTTACTTTAAGTAATTTTCTTAAATCTCTCGTTACTCTCAACCTTTTACAATTTAGAATAGTCATTAGTGTAGAAAAAATAGTTTTCTTTTGCAGATTTCCCATTTCTAAGTTTTCATATATTGAGAAAATCACAAAGAAAATGAATTTTTAATTTTCAGTCTCAAAGCTCAATGAACCAGCAAAGGCCTACCTTATGTTTCATACATATATCTTCACTGATCTACCTACGCGATTATGACCAGTCAATGAGAACTTTGGGAGCGATTTCAACACTCTTTCAAGAGAGGGATTTGATCTTCTTATCCATGTTGTTGCATTGTGCTAACACGATGACCAACACAACCCAAATCCATCTACATGTTAAAGAGAAAGAATCACTATTTGATATAAGCTAATGTAAGTAATATGAATAATCATTAGCTTTTTTTTTTTGCGTCTTGTATTTTGTAGCTAAAACATTGAAATAATAACCTTATTTATTTTACAGGTTAGAGTTTCAAATAATCAAGTTAATGCATATGCATAAATAGAAAAAATGCTTACTTCAACAAAAACACCAATTCTTCTATTGAGGAATGTTGTATGCAATGGACCAAGATGAACAAACATCATAAAATAAAATTTTTCTACTTTCGTTGATGAACTAAATGATAATAGTATAAAAGCTAATCTCCAAACACTTACTTCCTTAAACATACATGTATATGATAAAACCTTTCATCTCAAACAAATCATAATTTTTCATATGCATTAGATTGAAAAATATTTTAGCACATGTCATTATGTTGTGTCCAATGATAGGTCATTGGTTTCTTCAAGACAAAGAATGCACACGTCTCACCATTTCAACCACTTTGCGACATATGTCACAATATAGTTTCTTTAACAAACACTTCTACCAACAACACAAATCATTGCACTACATATGCACAAAAAACATTTCAATATCACCCATTATTGCAATGTATAATTGCCACTGATGACAACATTGTTGATTGTAACTTGCATGCTAAACTATTGCAAGAGAACTTCCTTAACCTTTCAAATGTATCATTTGAAAATTACAAGAATGACATGTCTACAGTTGTTTATGCCATGCATAGGTTTGAAATTCAATGGATGTTCACACTTACCCCAAATAACTCAATAGTTTCTATTACAAAGGATGTAACCAATTTAAGACTTCAAATAATTCTTCTTCAAAATTGCATTTTTAAAACATTTAAACTGAATCTCCATATGAAATCTAAATTTTCTCTAAGCCAA
The DNA here is from genome assembly GCA_027943335.1 of Chamaecyparis obtusa. Taxonomy (NCBI): domain Eukaryota; kingdom Viridiplantae; phylum Streptophyta; class Pinopsida; order Cupressales; family Cupressaceae; genus Chamaecyparis; species Chamaecyparis obtusa. The sequence goes on from BSBK01002375.1 coordinate 152,229, forward strand.
TTGCAGAGTATTTGAAAATAAATTTTATATAATGATGCACAATTCTCTTCATTGTGCAAAAGTTTAGATTTTGCATCTTTTGTTGTATGTAATGCCCCACCAGGGAACTAGGAGAGATTAACCTAAAACATGCTACTAAGTTTACAAAATAATTTTTTTCTTAAGAGTTTACAAACAATAATGAACAACAAAGCGAAAGCAATATAACATAAGCCAATACATATTCATAAATGTAACTCATTTATAGATTACAAATCTCAAAGGTTCCTTAATGTAGAATTACGTAAATATAAATTAATCTATTAAGTACAATAACTATTCAAATAAAGTACATCATCTCATAAAAGAATACCCAAATACAACTGAACCATAAGGTATACATGATAACCCACATCCATTGCACAAGTTGCAGGGTATGTAAATATAATCTAAGTACAAGGTACAATATAATAAATGAAAGATAAGAGTAAGTCTCCAATGATAAACAAGAAGATACAACCACTATAAGGATCATCCAACACTGGTATGAGGACGCCATAATCTCAAATGGTAAAAGAATCACTACCACCCGACCACGTGGAACCAAAGGTCCACTCCCACCATGTTGAGGAGATAACAACAGATCCCACTCAGATAACAAACACCAAAAACCAACACAATACATCACCTAGGCAAGGGATCCTGAAAGCTCTCTACCTCAAAAAAGTACAATACCAACTGCAAAGATAAACATACTCAACCAGAGGCAACCAACACGTGTAGGAAACCTAAGATGTATAAAGGGAAATGTCATCACATGAGCCAAATCTAAAGTTATCCTGGTAGTCTCTCTAGACCCTGATGCCCTAGTGATTCTATGCAGTATTAGTAATCCTCTCATATAGACGAGGTACCAACTATGCTATATCTAGTACACGTAGGCGACAAACATCTTCCCACTCTCATTCTAGTCAAGACCTCAATCAAGTACTTAGACATGGATGAGGCACACATTATCTTATTAATTCATTTTAAACTCTCAATGTATTTAAGTTATCACTTTCTAAGTAACTTGTAAAGGATACCCAGGTAGCCACTTCTGGGCTTCGATGCCTCCAAAACAAGCCACTTCCCATCTATACACTCAGACAACCTATCCTAATTCTCCAACCAAAATAAAAAAGAGAAGAATGAACCAATACCACAAAAGCTTCGCATAAGTCATAAACCATGATAATCACCAAAGGAAAATAATGGAGCATAGTAAAGAACAACACATCTTATGTACAAGGATCAAATAGTCCATCTCAATATAGACATTACCAAAGATCATCCATCCCATAATGGATATCTTAATACAAATAATAACAATCCCAATAGTCTTATATCACAAGACCAACGATAATCACAACATCAATGACATCCATCTCCAAACATGAAGTAACATAACCCATAAATATAATCATCTAGAACGTAGAATAATTATAGTAGAGAACATAAGGTGACCAAGTAAATCAAACTTAATCATAATAACGATCGTCACCTTTTTGGTCAAATGAAATAAAGATCGAGGTCCACAATACAACATATGAGATCACTCACAAATATCACAAAATCATACATGATCCAATCGAGACTTCAAAATGGTTATAAAGACTCTCCACATAAAATCAGAGATCAACAAAAAAACAAACATCTGGTATACAATTTCTAAAAGTCAATGTAATTTCCCAAATAAACAACATCAAACAAGACAATAGAATATACCAAGTAGTCAAACCATAACACAAGTCTCAATTTAAGAACAGTCAATTTTGTTTACTAAAGTCTAGTTTAACTTATTAAGAAAACATTCATTTAAAATCTCATGCATATATACTTTTTAAATAAGTATTGAAATAAAATCTCTATGCATATCAAAACACCATGTAATTAATAATAAAATAATGTTATTAATTTTTTAAATATAAATATAAATGAAAATATTAATATTAAAACCCGCATGTAAAAACAAGTAATTAATATTTATTTATTAATTATTTTTCTTTTTTCAAAATAAATAAATAACAATAACAACAACAACAACAATAATAATTTTTTAAAAAAGGGCCCTAACAAGTGATAGACTACATAAATTCCATATCCTGCAACCTTTTAATTGTTTGTTTTGTGATTTAGAGATTGAAGATGTGGATCACTTATTCTTGAACTATCCTTTTGCACAACAGTGTTGGATGTTTGTTCTTGGAAAGTTACACTATTTCACTCCTCTTCCCAATAAGCTATGAGATCTTTTTCAGTCATGGCTAGAATTATATACTAATTCCCTATTTTATGGCTTGTGGAAATGTATTCCAACATTGGTGGTATGGGCAATATGGTGGGAACATAATAAAATAATTTTTCATAATTTCTCTTCTACTATTGAAGTCGTTCTTATAGATCTAGAAAGATTAATCTCTGAAGTGGTTAATGATAGTAATTCAAAAGTCAGATGTAATCCAATCTTGTCTAATTGGGACAGTGTTATTATTCGAGAATGGAAAGGTATTCAGGTGCCAATTGGTAGGTGTCATCAATCACAAACAACAAATGCACATGACAGAGCATCAATTTATTGACATTCTCCTATCCAAGGGATTGTGAAGATCAATTTTGATGGATATTCTCGAGGAAATCCAAGAAAATCAAGGGTTAGAATTTGTATTCAAGATCACCGAGGTAAAGTGCTGGCTATAAAATCATCTCCTCTCCCACAAGGTTCAAATAATATGGCAGAGGCACATGCTCTGTTTGCTGGTCTTGTCTTGGCTAAACGTGGTGGTTTTCAGCATATCCAGGTGGAAGGTGACTCGATGGTTATTGTTAATGCCTGTATTAAAAGAGAATCTCACAATTGGTAGTTGGCATATATTTTACAACAAATTTTGTATCTTCTTGACTCTTTTAAAGAAGTATACATATCTCATACACTTCGTGAAGGTAATGTATTAGCAGATTACTTAGCCAATATGGGTTGTGATGGTTTGGATTTGGAATCTCTAACTCCAAATGAAATCATTAATAAGGACAACAAGATGCAAAGTTTGATTTTACTTGATATGGAATCAAATGTAAGTTTGAACTCATGCTTGTGACTTCGTATGGGGATGACGTTGATAAGTACCTTCGAGCTGCTTGTCAGCTGTCATTGATGCTCTACAAATGCCTTGTTCACGTGGGATGTCAATGGCATTTGCTTCAAAGTGCTATGAGATGGAGGCTTAAAAGTGATAAGTACAGTCTTCATCAAATCAGGATTAATAGATCAAAGTAATCTAAAATTCAAGCCGCCAAAACAAGCTCTCCTACCCACACATGTACACATGGCATGCATTGATTGATTAATGAATAAATTAAATATACATCGCATACTCGACAACGGGTCATCTTGTGCTGATTTATTTTTCGAAGGCTGGTTGATCAGTAAAACTATTATGTCAAAAGATCGAAGTGGATTTTCTCTTAATTGAAATCTATACCCAACCAAGCTCAACGGTTTTAAATAGTAATGCTTTCTTGCTAACATCACATCTGTTTCATTTCCAAGTAATCAAAATAATGGAATCTACGAAAGAGATATGTGAAAAATGTGGGCAATGTGGGTGATTTCACTTTGAGATCTTACCAAGGAATTATCAAATTCATCTACAACCGAACATACTGGAGGAGGTTTTACCATTACAGATAGATGACATGGCACTGGAGGATATGTTTGTTTGTCATTCACAAGGGATTAGAGCTGCAGTGTGATTTGTGATTGGGGAGGAAATCCTCTCACCTTAGACAAAGCAATTTTTCTACCCGTCACAGACAGTGTTGATATTTTTGTCCAATGCAATGGACCTTATGCAGTCAGTGCACCTGTTGGAGATACTAGCAAACAAAGTGGTTCAGCCATAGTTTCTGTGAGACATGGCGATAAAAAAGGCTATGCAACAGTATGATATGTGGAGTTGTCAAGCATTGGTGGGCGGTATTTTCTCTCGCCATCTTCTTCTCACCAACCATGATTTCATGGTGGTATATGACTGCATTAAATGAACATTGGAGAAACAGAGCTATCAATACATTGAGCATGCTCTGCATTCATCGGGTCAAATTTTGGGGCATGTGTTGGTTGAAAGAATTAGATTGATGGTCTACGCTCTGATGGACTTGTTAGAGAAACCCAATGTTCCTTCAAGATTGGACAATATTTCCCCTATTTGTGTCCAGACGAATCCGCATTTGGAGAGTGTTCTAGACTTAAATGATCATCCCTTTGAATTTGATGGGTGGCATCAACCATCTGTTCAACAAGAGCACATTGCTGGATGGGGTGATCCGACATCAGATGGATGGGCCATGGTCATGCATGAAGGTGATCAAGTGCAAGGTTGGAATGTTGATTCATCTGGTTGGTCTCTTTGATCTCAACCAGATGTGGCGGTTCGGGGTCCTAGTGACATGGAAGAATAATCAAAGATATTGTTATGCAATTTTGATGACTATATTGTTTGGCTTTTCATTTATATCAGATATACTTACAAGCCATATTATGTATGCTAAGCCAAATTTTAGGGGTAGATTAGGTTATTATTCCCTGTCAAACTTTATAACCCCAATCTTCTATTATATTTATTGGGCAAGGATATCGGGTTTTCTTACTGGTTCTTTCTCGATTGAGCCCTCGAACCAGTTTTAATATTAATAATATATATAGTGGCTAATCCACTTTTGCTTAAATTTTTTTAATAATTTAAAAATAATAATCTATATATATATAATAATAATATATTTTCTAATATAGAAAAATCCAAAAATTATAGATATACATATATATATACATATACACACACACACACACACACACACACACACACACACACACACATCAAAAATCCAAATACATATATATTTCTTTTTCCATTGGTTTTATAATTTCATGATTTAATATCTTTTTCTCCATATATATATATATATATATATATATATATATATATATATATATATATATATATTCTTTACTACTTTCTTTTAATTCTATAAAAACATTATGTTGATATGCAAATATTATATATCTATTTTAATTTGATTTACTTCTTAGGGTTTCAACAACAAATACAAACAAACCCTAACTAATTTAATACAAGGTATTTCCTTAATATTTTTCTAATAAAAATATTAAGTATTCACAATTATACAATCACAAGATTTCTTCAACCAAAAAGCTTTCAAAACAAAATTTCATACAAAAGAAGAATTACAAAACTACCATCAACAAAATTTGGCAGGCATAAAGTAAACAATATTTTAAAAGAAAATCAGATCTACGAGGGTTTCAAACCTACCTTAATCCACCAATTGATAGAAGCCACAAAGAACAATCCAAAAACCCTGAAAATTCCAAGCTTTCATAATTTCCTTCAATTCAAACTTCGAACCAAAACATGTAAACCTGAGCGTATAAAGAATAATGACCAAAATACTCCTAATAAAGGAAAACTAAGCAACCTAGGATTTTCCAAAACTCATGCAGAATAAAAAAAAAGGAACTCAACCTTAAATTGAGTAAAAATCAAATTTATTTAATAAATATTTCTTGTTTTTATCAATTCACTCAACTTGAATTTTAAAAGGTAAAGTTCTAATTTCTTAATAAAGTGTTTTCTAATATGCAACTCAACATTAAAATCACATAACTCCTTTTTAACTTCTTTTGCATTTAAATTTAAATTTTTATATTTTAATTAAATTAAAATTCCTAGCATATTTGAAATATGCAATTTAATAATAAATATTATTTTATATTTTAATTATGCATTTAAATTCTAATTTAGACTTAGTATTTAATTAAATCTCCACTTTCCATAACTAGACTTTCTAATTAATTATTTTTAATAAATATAGGTATTTAATTAATTCTGATTAATTAAATAACCTTATATTTTAACATTCTAATATTTTATAAGATATAAGTAATCAATCATATAATTAATTTTAATTAAATCTTTTATCTATTTAAACACAAAAATCGCATCAAACCTACAAACATGCAAAACCTGAAGAAACTGACTACATAAAAATACTAAATCAAACACAAAGGAAGGGTTCACAAATGACATCACCTTGATGAATTCGGACCAAGGTAATAACTAAGATACTTGTCCACTATTTTTGGACAATAAATGGCTTAGGTTAGGATTTGGACATGTCTGTAATCTCCCCTATCTTACCATTGAGACATTGCGATAAGGCACATTCATCTTGATAATTCAGGGAAGTCAATGCCCGATACCTGAAATCCTTCATAAAAGATGAGCATGCACATACATGTATAAATATATAACAGACAATTGCATGGATCGACTGATCACGTGGATCTCACAAGCAAGTAACTATGACTCCATCCCTCAACCACATCAAACACATCAAACACATCAAACATAAATATAAAACATACACACAATCCATACACATGTAGGTATGGGGTCAATAAATCCATAAATATAAATGACATCATAACATATAGAAAATAAGACTATGAGAGGGGTATTACACTATAGGTATGACGACTCATTTACTTCTTTTATTTTTGTCTTTTGTTTTGCTTTACTATGACTTGCGGTTCAAATTGCTTGCTTTCACAAAATCAAATTATACTAACAAAATTTACTAATACTATTTATGTCATATAATAAAGTATTTATTTTGAATATGAGAACAATTTTTATTTTGCAAATTATAATTCTTGCAAATGTTTGAAGGTAATATGCAAATAAGCTTATTATTTGAGAAACAACTTACCAAACACTTTCAAGTATATTTATTGTGCATTCTTTTTTCCACTATCTTGTATTTTCCATGTCATAACTGAAGACATGTGACATAAATCATTTGCAAAATGTGTTTACTATTCATCTTGTCTTTGCTAATACATTTTGCATTAATATATGCAGGTATATAGTGTATGCTTTGCAATATACTCTTGTTTAAACAATTGTAGGTGTGTATACTATCTTTCTTCTTCCAATTCTTCTACATCTCATGCATTTAACATTTCATTATAGTAATATACCACATCTTCCCATATCTATATTTTGCATTGCAAAAATAATGTTTTAATTTTTTTACTATGCAGATTTCATTTATGTAGATTTTTTAACTGGAAAGTCAACATAATCAAGATCTCCATCAATCATGTAATGCCCCACCAGGGAATTCGAGAGGACAACGCTAACTAATATGAATATGGAAATTTAAAAAAAAATAATCTTGTCAACTAACATTATAATTGCAACTGCATTCTACATTAACTCATCCAATGATTCATTACATTAAAATAAAACATAAGTACTTGACATCAACCATTGAACTAGGTCCTCTTGGGTTCCTTGACATCGCTGCTAGAAACACATAATGATCATGACTAAATCAATTGAATAAATATAACAATAATTTCCCCGCATAATGAAAAAAAGAAAAGATCTAAAATCTTTACATGATTCAATATTTGTACTAACTAAAATATATTAATTTGATCATACTTACTTGTATCTCTACCTCATTATTGAACTTCAGAGGCTTAGGTTCTAGCTCCAAAGACTTATTTATCAACACCTACAAAATCAACTCTATATGTCATTCTAATTATCATATTTGTTAGTCACTATCAAGGAAAAGGAAAAAGAAGGGAGTCTTCACGTCCATTTCAAGAAATTGTCACCAAACAAAATCTAATCTTTAACCTTTACAACTCATAGTTTGATACTTAAATACATACTCATTGGAGTAACCATAACATTAATCACAAAGGAATAACATCCATTGTTTTAACATATTTAAGCACATAATCACGATGCTATCCTATCTATTCATCGATTACATATATCATCACCTTAAATGAAACTTCCATTCTCACTATAGCATAATTGGGTAATCTAAATTTACATGTACTAGAAATCATAAGAGACACTCAAGGACATATAGATATCATTTAGAAAAAAATTACTACAATGCACATGGAAGAAATATTTGACTCATATATATGTATACCGTAGAAAACACCTAGTGAAACAACCTAGTGAAACACTTACATTAAAACATTAGGGATATAGTTATCTCAAAATGATAAAAAATTAACACTCAATAAAAATCAACAATGCATAAGTAAAAAAGATTACACATTCAATCAAACATAACAAGATTATGTATGAAGTCAAAGGGTAAACATAGATCCAACATAAATTACTACAAACATACAACTGCAAGGAGTCAAGCCACTCCAAGGCAAAAGACAAAAGAAAGACAAGCACTAAAGGACACGACCCAATACTACTCATCAAGAGTATACAATAAGCACATAAGTCCCAGAGTTCCCAGTGTAGCAACTCGGGCTTTGATATCAGATGTATCACCCCACTAGGGAACCCAAGAGGACAATCCTAACTACTATGAATATATATATTTTTTAAAAAATAAAGTTTTCAACTAACATTACAATTGTAACTACATTTTACATTAACTCATCAAATGATTCATTACATTAAAAGAAAACATAAGTATTAGATGCCAACCATTGAACTAGGTCATCTTAGGTTGCCCAATGTCCCTACTAGCAACATATAATGATCATGACTAGATTAATTGAATAAACATAAAACAATGTGCAAGATTAACATTATGAAACTAAATTAATTGTAATCCTCCTATACAAATGTCCCTAATCCATATCAAGGTAAAGTGCAATCACATGAAGATAAACAAAAGCAACATCCATTTAGTTCTATCATTATATAATAAATAATCATTTCCAAATATTTACAATTACAATTTATAATCATCTCCTCAAAGAGAATACAATACAAAAATATAACATAAGATTAGTATACATGGTATGATACAATGAGTCAAGAAGGAATCATCTATCCACATAAATCAAGAATTGCAAAGAAGGTACAAGTCCATCCAGAAAGATCGCAAACAAATTTTAAAAATTGACAAAGAAGAAAGAACACTACCATGCAATCATGTGGAACCCTGAGGCCCACCCCTTTGTGCTAGAAGGTAGTCACAAGGCCCCACACCCCACATACAAACACAAAGTCAATCACAAGAAAGACAAGAATACCACAAAGGAAACATAAGGGATAACAACAAGGAATACCATAGGGATACCAGAGGCAAACCACAAGGTTCAATGGAGGAGGATCTAAGTAACATGTAGGAGAGTGTTGTCACATAGTTCCCCACTATTCAGGGTTACCCTAGTAGTCTCTCTCCAGACCACGACCCCCAGATGAGAACTCATGTGGAACTGACAATCCTTTCATGAAGACAAAGAAGTTGATTAGGCAAATGAGCGCCACACAGGAAGTTGGGCGATATCCAACCCATTTTTGGTCCACACAGGATACTCATGGCCATGGGAGAGGAACATAATTATCTTGATTAATATTTTATCCCAACCTAGTTCATTTAATTAAGTTATCACTTGATTATCTGCTCAATAATGGGTTACCCTAGAGCCACTTAGGGCCTCAACCCCCATTGCGAGCCACTCTCCTAATTATTTATTTTTAAAATTAAACTAATTATTTATCTAATAATTAATTAATATTTTCCCATACACTTAGTTTAGGACACTTCAACACAATGAGCTAATTCTTCTTCCCTGATGCCTATTTTATTGCATATGCACTTTTAATTTTATCATGTAACTATAACATCATAGAATCATAAACAAATGGGGAATGAGAGATTTTACAATTTTCATAGGGTACATATAGTGTTATCTGTAATACCCCAAAAATGGGCTATAAGTTCATTAACCTCCTACATCGACAAATCGAACAAAATCGACATCAAAGTCCCAACCTAAGGCACATCTAAACATCATCGAATCATAATTGATTATCTTAAATTTTGCATCGGGGAATATTCCTAGCAATATTCCTAATTATCTTAATTATCTTTAATTTAATGATTATTTGGCAATAAATCACATTTATCCTAAGTTTGATTAATTGAATATTTTCATATTTAATTAATTAGATTTAATATCTTGCCACTTAATTGTTTAATTAAAATTAATTCTATCTATTATTAATTGTATTATTTAATTTTGACAATAGATCAAAATTCCTATCTTTAATTGATTAAATTCTTATTTAATTAATTAAAGAATGTTGTCATTATTTAATAATATAATTTTTAATAAAAGTTTGGTAAAATAGTTAATTAACCCATAAATTAATTATTTTATTTCAAAAATCAGTTGAGTTGAGGATAAATCACTTTATTTATTTATTTAATTCTTAATTATTATGCATATTCAAAAGAAACAGTTAAACTCCAAATCAAAAAATCAATGCAAGTTATTAACTTTTTGGAACTCAACATCCTTTTGGAGTTCAAAAAGCTGATCTAAACTCTAATTTGAGTTAAAAAGCTATTTTTGCATGATTTTGATAATTAACTATCTTTCATGATCAAATAACTCAAAAATCAAGATGAGTTAATTTGAGTGATTTATGGCTTTTATCCATGCACCTCCAAAGCCCTGGATTTCTATAAATTAAAGGCTCAGCTCTTCACAAATCATCTCATATTTTGCACAATCACGCTGGAGAATTGGAGGCCGAGGAATCAACTTGCGAATTCAAAGCTTTGTGAGATCAATTTCAATTGCATAATTTTTATATCTTAGCATAGAATCTCATAGTTTTCATATCATTGTTAGAATTTTCATTGTTAGATCATTTAACATCCATAGCATATCAGTTTTCATTCTTTATTGCATAGAAAATATAAAAAATATAGATTAATTGCATTCAATTTCATATCCATCTTTTGCATTCAAATCCTTCATTTAGGTGTCGTCTAGGTCACTGATCTCGATTACAATCTGAGAACATCAATCTCGCACCTATTAGAAGACAGTAAATCGCTTGGTTAGATTAGATTTCAATTTTGCACGATTTTGATTATAGCTAACCTCTAATATTTTACTGAGTGTTGTGTCTACAGATCAGGTACAATTTTCACACACACATTATCTTGTTGAAATGTTTGTTATTTATTTGCATTGTGGATTCTAAATACCTATTTTTCATATTCTTTTCCTATAAGTATTAGTAGAAGTGGTATTATTTTGACAATTTTATTTCAAGAGTGATTATAGGTGTACCAAATAATCAAAAGCCAACGAGTCATTTACTTCAATTGTAGAACTTTCATCATTAGATAATTTGGAAATTTCTTATGTAAAGTCATGATGAACTACATGTTCCGCATGATCAATTCATCATCAAAATGAACTATTATATTTATGTTGATACTATTAAACATGTCATTTATAGTTGATTTGGCCATGTGAGGATTTAAGTATGCACCCATTCACAAAGGAGATAAAGGGCTCTGGAATGTAAGCAACAGACAAAACTCTCGAGGATAAAATGATGGCTAGATGTGACATAAGGGCTGAAAAAAGAAAAGAAAAATCAACCAATAATTAGTTATCAAACCAATATGAAATGCAACCTTATGCAGAATATGGTAAAGCAATGATAAGAAAAAACCATAGAAGTAGAACAAAGAATGACCACTCAAAGGTATTATAAGAAATTAGGTAATTTGATATGAAAGACACGAAATTGATATATAAAATTAGATTTGAAACCCAATGAAGAATAGTAAAACCTAAGAGAAAACCTTAAATTGTATACAAGAAAATATTGACATCACGATACATGTAATGAAAATCATAACACTATGTTAGATTATCTAAGTTAATTAAATAAATATGATCAATAAACATAAATTAATCTATATAGTGGCTTTGTTATTACAAGTAAACTTTAGTTATTTTTTACAATCTATATTCATATGTATGGTAATAATCTATATCTTAAATATTATTATTTATGTCAATAAAAAACAACTTCAATATGAATATTAGGAAATAATATTTTAATGGGATTTTGAGTTCCATTATAATCTATGTGGAGCTGGGAAAGATATTTTATAAGCCGCGTGGATATTTGAACCAAAGCAAAGCAATGATATTGTATGTTACTTATGTGGTAAATATATATTTAGGATCATACAAAATGCAACTCCTTGAGCTCCCAACTTAAAACGTATATAGCACGTTATGGAATAGGTGGTGTGGGGAACCAATGAAAACAATTCTTAAGAGTTTGTTATCAAATTGGCATGGTCATTAATGCTGAACGATACAAGATTTGTATCAAGGGGAAACCGCCTTGGCAAATGAAATGAAATCAGAATTAAATGAAATGAAATTAGAAACATTTGGCCTGGAAAAATGATTTTTAAAAGTGAATTCATTTTGGAAAAAGAAGACACTCATGCATAAAAAATTATGGAATTCTGCTTTGGGAAGGAGATAAAATTGTAGACAATATTCCTTGAGAGTTTAAAGAAATTTAAAGATGTATTACTATATCTCTCCCTAGAGTTAAACATATGGTCTTACTGTGAGAATATCCATAGAAGAAAGGAGCTATTTCTTGCCAATTACAATAGGATAAGTGGAATGGTTGTGTACATTTATATTGTATACATAATTTATAAAACATTTACCAGTAAAGTATTTTTATATACTTGCAAAAAGGATTTTCTAATGAGTGCTCTAAGTACATTGAGTTTGGGAAAACTTAGAAAATTCTAAAAATGATTCATATTTTAGACTCATAACCTAAGTCGACTTGAGACTAGATTGCAACTTACCTCTATGCAAATATAACTTCCTTTTACCATGGATTGAACCAGTCAACTATTGATTGTTAATAGAATTTACAATTTATTGTTCTGAGACAATATTGAATTGTTGCCAAGAAGCTAAAATAAATTTTAAAAGAAGAGTTTATCTTTGTATACGTCTCTAATTCTAGCAATAAAATTACTGTGACTCAACTCAAGTGTGTAGAGGGTTATGTGATAGGATTAAGATGAAAATATTTTGCAGAAGTGCACGGTTGTTGGTGTTAGTTAATTCCAATTGCCACTCCAAATCAGTTCTATACGGTGATTTACAATCTGATACCAACTCCATATCAGTTATATGCGGTGATTTACAAGTAAACTTTAGTTATTTTTTTATCTAATCCATGGTTCATGGTTGACAGTCTGTTTGACTTTAGCCTTGATCTGCGTAATTGAGGATCTGCCTTTCTCATGCATTAGTTTCTTTTGTATTGTAGATTCTAAATACCTATTTTCCATATCCTTTTCCTATAAGTATTAGTAGAAGTGGTATTATTTTGACAATTTCATTCAAGAGTGACTGTAGGTGTACCAAATAATTAGAAGCCAATGAGTCATTTACTTCAATTGTAGAACTTTCATCATTAGATAATTTAGAAATTTCTTATGTAAAGTCATGATGAACCACATGTTCCTCATGATCAATTCATCATCAAGAGGAACTATTATATTTATGTTGATACTATTAAACATGTCATTTATAGTTGATTTGGCCATGTGAGGTTTGAAGTATGGACCCATTCACAAAGGAGATAAAGGACTCTGGAATGTAAACAATGATCAAAACTCTTGAGGATAAAATGATGGCTAGAAGTGACATAAGGGCAGAAAAAAGAAAAGAAAAATCAATCAAGAATTAGTTATCAAACTAATATGAAATGCAACCTTATGCAAAATATGGTCAAGAATTGATAAGAAAAAACCATAGAAGTAAAACAACGAACGACCACTCAAAGGTATTATAAGAAATTAGGTAATTTGATATGAAAGACACGAAATTGATATACAAAATTAGATTTGAAACCCAATGAAGGATAGTAAAACCTAAGAGAAAACCTTAAATTGTGTACAAGAAAATATTGACATCAAGATGTACATGTAATGAAAATCATAACACTATGTTAGATTATCTAAGTTAATTAAATAAATATGATCAATAAACATAAATTAATCTAAATAGTGGCTTTGTGTCAAATCCCTCATCTTGTGAAACTTTATTATGTTTTATCTTTTTACCATATATGTTTATATTTCATGCATTTCAATAGAATGATGGTCCATATTGTATAAATAAAATAATGATACGTTATGTTCATAATCTTGAGTTGTAATTTGATTTACTACACATGTATTATGATCGAGATGATGATTTTAGACCAACTATATTTTTTAACTGAGTGGTTGTAGAAGATTATCACCCCTGAGGAGGGAGGGAAAGTATCACCAGATATGAGATGCAAACATGGTCATGAGCTTTGAACTATTCGAGTCTCCAAACTAGTAAGTATTGGATAGGTCAAGGTTGATACTAAGCCTAGAAAGTGAATATTTTGAACTAGGTTCCTAGTTTGGTCTAACTTCAACAACTAGTTGAGTTGATAATATATATATATATATATATATATATTTTTCAGATAATGCGTCTTGGACCTAAACCATTGACTGACCAAGATCCTTGTTAAGATTTAAGGCAATAACTTATCAATAATATTGTTATAATAAATATAAATATATATTCTTACTTGTAATATATATAAGTGTAGCATATATAGTACGTATATACACATGTTGGTTCAAAGATGAACCAACGGATGCAGCTGCCCCCATTAAACCAGGAAAAGAAACCACAACGGTAACTCCTATCGAGATTGCAGAACAAGATAAGGAACAAGAAAAAGAGAAAGTAAAGGACACAGATGAAGGGAAGAAAGAAGAGGAACATGAGAAAAAGGAGGAAAATAAGCAAGAAGAGAAAAATAAGGAAAAAAAAGAGAAAAATGATGACACCACTAATGCACAATCTCATACAAAGAAGGCATCTATAGAGAAGGGAAAGACCAAGAAGAGGAAGTTGGAAAAGAGGTTGATTTTGTGTGCTATAAATGTGTCACACTTTTATGGATCATTACATGCAAGGAAACTCAAGAATGAGCCCTCACAAATCGATCCATAGCTCCCTAGGCATGGAGTGCAAGGGTTTTTAAGAATGCTCTCAGCTAGAGCTATTTAGCCTATAACCTTGCTAGTAAACCATGCAATGGGAGATTCAATGAAGACAAGGGCAAGAATGCCAATATCCTCAAGAATCAAGAATGAAAATGCAATGCAATGCTATGCTAGAAATGGAAATGCAAGCTAAGCTATGAAAGGAAATATGCAAGTGTTACAACCCAAGCTAATTAATCTATGTGAGCTAATCTAGAGCATAGAAATGAAGCTAATCTAAGAAAGCATAAATATGAAGCTAAGCTAAGAATGCAAGAATGAGATGTAGATGCTAAGAATGCTCCAAATCTCTAAAAGCTCCGAAGTGACCTAGAAAACCTGCAGCATAAAGTTAGCATAAAAAGTTGGGGATCTAGAATGAAGAAGAGAGCTCTTTTTTTATAGGAAATGAGGAGAAATGGACCATGGAGATTAAGAGGCAAAAGATTTAATCAACGGTGGAGCTTGAAAGAGGAGCAATCCATGTGCACACATATCCTCCAATGGGAAAATAAGAGTTGACTTTTGTGTCCATATGAGACAAAAAGTGCTTTTTCCCTTTTTATAAAATAAGAATAATGCTTTATTTGTGCAACTTAGGATAAGAGGAAAAGTGGGGGCTTTTTATTTATTAAAAGGGGAGGGAATTCCTTTTAAATAAATAGAAACTTAGGATAAGATGGTTAGCCCATAGAAAATAATCGAATAAATGATAGAACTAGGATTTGATCAAGAACAAGCAATTTATGATTTAGCAAAAAGGGGCTAATAGTCTAGGTGACCATTTTTAGGTGTATACATTTGCCCCTCTTTGACTAATGTGTGATCGATCTGGGAACACATGCAGTCAAAGACTGAAGTTGAAATGTGAGATCGATTTGGGATCACAAAGCAACTCAGATCAGCCAAGAAGGCAAGCAGATAGCGATCTGACTCCAAAGAATGAAGTGCAGAGAGATAGCAAATCCTGCATGATCAGCCTGGTAGCGACAGTACTGAACACTTAGGAAAGAGATAGCCAGTAAGATATGATGTGTCTGCCCCCTCGGGATCGAAAGTGAAATCCAGGTAGAGGGAAAGCAGAAGCAAGAGAGACATGATCAAATCACTAGAAATCATAATCGAAGAAAGAGAATAGAACAACCATCAAGCAGTGAAGATATACCCCACACATGGGACCCGGGGCACGAACCAAGCGGTCCCTCAACCCGAAAACACCATGGAGGGGAAGAATTTGAACTTGGGATTTGAAAGTGAATGAAAGACTAGAAGTTTGAAAGAGATGGGGATGAAGAGGTGAAGAATGCCCCAGCGAAGATCGAAGGATCAGGCCTCAAAAAGGTTAGCCAACTGCGCAAAAGAGGGGGAAAAGGTGATTTGGATGATCAAGGTGATCCTGGATTTCGGTTTCGATCCCGAAATGAATAGAAAATGATGGGATATGAAAGACAAGAAGTGAAAGACATGATTAGGAAGAAGTGAAAGGTGAGCGCAGTTGATTAACAAGTCCATGAAAGATGAAAGGAGAGCTCTCTCCATATGCAAGATGCAAAACTAACTAACATGAACCTAAGAATGCAAGCGACATGAAAAGTGGTTTACTTGCAAGGTCACAATGCTAATAGACATCTAATATTCATCATTGAGCGTTATTGGTAGCGTCGCAAGATCATACAATACACACTAGCATAACTATGTAGATATGAATATGATCTTTATCAGATAGAAATGTGGAAATCCTACCTAAGCATCAAAGACATGTAGGTCAAGATGACTAGTGCAGTGAGATTACCTAAGTTTGATATAGCAAGATTATGCTCGCATCGAGACACAAGAAAGTCAAGATGACTATAAGCATGCACTTGCAAAACAGTCAAGGATAATACCTTGTAGGTCCATAGTGGCAAGTAAGACCAGCATAAATGCTCATGATAGTGAGGACCAACAAAATATACCCACAAGCAGATAAAGAAATAAAACATGTTCTCATTCCCTCAGTCTTCTAGCTATGCATCATCGAAAATAATCATAGGGGGAGAACACTCAGCAAAGAAAGCATCATAGACATCACACAAAGAAATAAAGCTAAGCAAGTCTCAGCAAGTCAAATGTTTAAGTGCGTGTGTGTAGGTCATAGAGTCAAACTTTGAGTATTGCATCTGCCAGTGAGAAATATTGCATCATCTAGACTGCAAGTAGGACATTTGATAAGTGTTAAGAAACACTCGATGCTAGGGTAGTGTTGAAAAACACAATTGGGGTGGTGTTGAAAAACACTGTTTGTGAGATGCCTAAGAAACCCAGATGCACAAAGAGACCCAAGATAAGCTTAAAACAACGTATGCCCCCTAGACTAAGACAAGAGATAATTCCAGGCTAGGAGAGGCAAAGCGAGAAGTGGAGTGAAGGAGCACCACGCAAGATTGATAGACATAGGTGCAGAGGGTCTCAAGTAGCGCCTGTTTCTAGGTTTTCACCACTTGATAGATTTTTTCATGACTTTTTTTTTTTTTTTTTTGTATTTTTTCTACCAAGGCGCCTGTTTCCAAGTTTTCATCAAGGCACTTTTTCAATTTTTTTGAATTTTTTTATTTTTTTGTATTTTTTCAGGACATTTTATGCTTTTTAGGATTTTTTCAGCATCATATATGAATTTTTTTTTGGAATTTTTTTAGGATCAATAAATATGTACAAAGAATGCCCCAGACAGAAATGGGCATCAAGAATCTGCTTCCTTTGATGTAGAGAACTGATAGGCCCTAGGCCCAAATGCTGCAACTGTGACAATAGGAGGTCTCAACCAGTTCGACCAATAATAAACAGCCCTAAGCAATGTCTGAGCTAGCGGAGGATCGTTAGAATGTGATCCACATATGCCATCGTGGATTTCAGCTAGCACTTTTTCTGACTCCTCTATTTCTAGACACTTAAGGAGAGTTCTGTCTAGACCCTTCCTATACAAGTCACCAGAGACAAAGGAAAAGTGTAAGGGATGGTGGAAGGAATGGCGTGGTGGATTTGCAAGAGGAATATGAGGTGGAAGATATGAAAAGATGGTAGGATTGTAAGATTTGTAAGCATGATAGCGTAATTCATCCACCAGGAACTTGAAGCGAAATTTATGCTTTTTCATTTGTAAGATGGATGTTGAAGTAACCAAGGCATTACCAACTTTGTTCTTAGCTCTAGGAATGGGCTGAAGTATAACAGATATGAGATCATGCTTGAAGTAGTGCACCATTTTTTTGTAGAGAATCAACTTGTCATCTTTTATTTGAGAATCATTATTTTTGAGCATATTTTTATTTTTACTTTTCTTAGGTGCGGATACTGCCACAATGTGGTTTTCACCATCTGACCATTGCTCGTTTCTTTTGACATGATGACTGTGATACTTGATTGTTGATTCAATCTTTTTTGGGGCTAGTTCACTGGTGGAAGAAGTAATAGGTGTTGATGCAAGATGAAATGAAGTGACCGGTTCAATAGCATTTATGCGAGGGGTGTCATCTTTGGTAACAAGAGAGGTTGAGCCTATAGGGTAAGCTCCAAAAGTAGCTAGATCTAGACTTGTCATAGAAGAACCAGCGTGGTCCACTAAGGCAATACGAGGAACAAACTCATCAGACCCCACACAAGACCCATCAACCACGTCGGGATGGTTACTACAAGAATGAACCATATCAAAATCCATATCATCAGTAGATATACATTTTTCTCCCCAAAGAAGTGAAGTAGAGGGAAGATCATCTCCCATTTGAACCATAGTGTGTAGTGGTGACTCATCTGTATTTGTGTCTGAATTAATGAGTATGGGAGTATTTCTAGAATCCTCTCTATAGATCCACTCTTGAATAGCTTGTTCTTCTCTGTCTGCTTCTAAAGGAATGGATGAAGGAACAAAAGTATCAAAGATCACCATAGCAGAAGTGGAAGGCTTCATGTGATCAGAAGGTCTCCCATATGACCTAGGAGAAACAGGTATAGAAGAAAAGGAATCTAGCGTATATTCACCCATACCAAGGCTCATCATCTTAAGTGTTTTCTCAGCAGCAACTAGAGACGTACTAGGATCAACAGAAGGTTCATTGTGAGGAACAAATTTTTCAGCAGCAGCAAGAGCATTAATAGCAATAGTATGGTCTCTAGGAATCACAACTTCAGTGCCATTGTACGAAAATTTGACGCACTGATGATAAGTGGAAGGAACAGCCTGCATGTCATGGATCCAAGGATGACCCAAAAGAATGTTATATGCGAGTGGGATGTCCAATACTTGGAAGCTAATATCTTTCGTGACAGGGCCCACTCAGACAGGCAGCATGACAAGACCTTTGGAAGATCTTTCCACTTCATCGTAAGCTTTTATAGTAATCTTGTTTTTAGAATCCACAACGAATTCTGACAAACCCAATTGTTGTATGACATTGAAAGAAACAATGTTTAACCCTGCACCATTGTCTATCAGGACTCGGCGGACTTGGGTATTGTAGACTAGAACTTCAATGTGTAAAGCTAGATTATGAGGGTGAGCAATAGATATGTCATCTTCTGTAGAAAAGGAGAGAGATAGCGGAGATGAAATGTGGTTGACCATAGCCTGAAATTGATTCGGATCAATGTCATTGGGAACACGTGTTGTACATAGAGCCTCATTAAGAATATCTCTATGCGAAGAGGATAACCGAAGCAACTCAAGGATAGATATCTGTGCTGGTGTCTTTTGCAAATGTTGGACAAGATCATAGCTAGGGGTGGCTAAAGGAGCCACTTGTTTGGAAGGCAAAGCTTGCTTGGGATCTTGCGCATTTTTAAGGACAATCTTGGCTTGCCCCCTAGTAACAACATTCAATGTCTCACTTCGGGAAGATGAACTACCACGTGTTTGCAAGACTAACTTTGGCTTACCATGATTGGTGTTATTATCATCTTGAGATCTCATCATTAGAACACTCTCAATGGGATCTACCATGTTAATCACAAGTGTATTAGAAGGATACGTGTAATTGATCTTTGCATCATAATTCTTCTTATGTGTTTGAGAGGTTTCCCCCTTATCATGCTTAGGTAGAGGATCTTTGAAAGCTGTGTGATCAAAATTTTTAGTTAAGCCATCAGTGGAGATTGTGCCGTTCTCAATAAGATCCTGAATATCATCCTTAAGCCTAAAACAATTGTCTGTTGGATGTCCCTTGTTTCTGTGATAATGGCAGTAATGATCCTCTCTCCACCAATCAGGCTTATTTATCGGATCCCAGTTACCAGGTTTATCAGGAAGCGTAAGATATCCATTGTCAACCAAAGTCTTAAGGATCACATCGTAAGGTTCTGCCAACTTGGTATAGACTCGCTTTCGAAATGACTTCTTAGGCTTATCTGCATATTGAGGTTTAGGAGCATTGTGAGTGTTACTAGCTTCTTGTTGTTTTGCTGCATAGATAGCATTGGAGAGATTGAAAGCGGGCTCTTTAACTTTAGGAGCATCAACAACCCCATCATTAACAACATACTTGTTCTTATTCCAAGGTTTGTTCTTGTCTTTACCATTGCCTTTAGCATCTTTATTAATAACAATATCCCCTTTTCTTATAGCTACATCCTCAATCCGATATGCACTTTCAACCATGTCATGGAAGGAGGAGAACAGTTGCTTCCTTAGATCATAAAATAGCTCAGGCACAAGTGTGTTGATGAAAATGTCAATCTTTTCTCTTTCGGGTAGCTGACGAGGATATCGAGAATACAATGACCTCCAACGTTGTAAGTAAGTTGCAAATGGCTCACCTTGATGTTGTCTTAGATTACCGAGATCTATCACAGTGACAGGTTGTTGGATGTTGTAAGAGTACTGCTGGGTAAATCGCTGAGCTAACTCATCAAAAGTCTTAAGCGGTGGTGTCAATTTCGCAAACCATTCCAAAGCTTGGCCTCTTAAGCTTCGAGGGAATAAGCGTAGAAGATATGTGTCTTCATGAAGAAAGTCCATACTAAGAGCATAAAAATGACGCACATGGTCATGAGGGTCACCATTTCCATCATACTTGTCATATTTAGGAACCTCAATATCCTTAGGAAACGGGACCATGTATAGATCTTTATCAAAAGGAAGAGCACAAATTGATTCTACAAAAGAGACTTTTGGAGGCTCTCTTTCTAATGCCATTTGGGTAAGGCATTGATTTGTCCGACGTAATTCTTCTTGCAGGACTTCCAATTCAGTTGGTACTCTTTGTTGGACAATTTGTCTGACATCATAGCCGGGAGGAATCTTGTATCCTCTAGAAGTCATATATTGAAAATATTGATCGCCATTACGCTCTAAAAGCTTATGCATCATTCGTTGGAAATCCACATCTTGTTCACATCTCATAAGATCCTCACTAGAAATCTCATCATTAGCCTCTGCCTCATGTTGAGAGGGAGGAGGTCTAGGTGGTGAAGAAGGCATAGCAAAAGTTGGCCTTGGAGGAGATCTTGGTGGCGTGTTGTTGTCATTGTTGCCATTGTTAAAAAGAGGTCTATGCTCATGATTACTAGTCTCAGGTTGCTCATGAAATGTCCCTCTATAAGCCATGCACCTAGTAGCATCCATCCTTTGTTGATTGTGTTCTTTGTCTAAGCGCGCTTGATTATCCTTACGCTCAAAGTGTTCTTGCAAGAGTTGAAACTTTTCTTGTTCAGTCAAAGTGAGTGAGACACTGTCTGTGTTTTTGGGGGTCTTGAATGCGGAAAAGAGGAAATCTCCTTTATACCATAGTGTAGCCTTAGAATTCTTAGATTGGTCAAAACTAGAACTGTTGTTGCTAATGGGTGCTTTTGAATGTCTAGTTGGAGAAGGTAACTGTGTATAATTGAACGAAGGATGACTCTCCTGCTCAAATTGAGACCGAGTTGTAACCGGCATGAAAAGAGATGTTGGTTGACTAATAGAATGAGACAAAGTTTCTTAGATTTGAGATAAGCAAAGCTAATAAATATCACTTGTCAAAGTAGAACAATAGAGAGATGGCTCGTCAAAAGTGCTCAAGCACTTACAACAATCAATTGACTAAAGCCGAGCAACGAGTGAGAAGCTCAATAAGCAAGTAGCTAGAGAGGTAACCGTGATGCGACAAGTGATCAAGAGTAGCATTCGTTAAACTCAAACCCAATAGTTTTAGCTCATTTGTTTCAGTCTAGAACAAATCTAAGCATGTAGGTAATAAACCAGTTTCAGGTAAGAACAGAAAAAGACAATCTACGACAGGTTAAAGTGCAAGTTTAGCCACTCCGAATTGCAGCAATGACAGGACAGCAAAAAGATTCTGGGTGATACTTTCCAGGCAGACAGGGCGATACTTCTCAGTTCGGGCGATACTTCACCTTAAGCCAGGTGATAGAATGCAGTATGGTTGGGCGATAGACTCCAGGCTAGCGGGGTGATAGTCCAGAAGGCATGAACTATCACGCGATATACCTCAGCAAAGCGCACGATAAAATAGCAGGGCGTGAACTATCACGCGATATTTCTCAGTAAGGCATGCGATACTATTGCAGATTCGTATGACTTTTTGACCAGTGAACATAAAATTCTTAGTTTTAAAGCATTTTGATCAAATTCAAAGGTTGGATAGTGCAATTTCTCAGTTTGACAAGCAGTAATAGTAGATAAAAGACAGGTTTACAAACGGTAGGTGATCAAACATGTCATAGAACACTTGAAACAAGGGCAAAAGCAACCTTGCCAAGACAAGCACTTGTGATATAAAAATAGAAAACCTTATGAATGCTACCGTGTGTTTGAATGTTGAAAACATTTACACGGGCATAGCACAATCGAAGACAATTCAAGCAATTACTACCTAGAAAGACAAGGCTCATTACTTAGCAACATGGCCCACAACTTGATGCTCCCTTGCCTCACACCAAGTGGTTGCCCACAAGAGATATTGGCGTTGTCATGGAAGTGTCAAAAACACAACCAAAGGAAAACATATGGTGAGTGTCTTGGGGTGATTCGGGTAAGTCCACTTGGATCAATCCTTGCACCAAGAAGCTAAGCGGCTAAAAGAAGGTGGCCTCTATCTAATGGTTCATAGTAAGGGTTTCCGTTCAGAGCACCCCTCTTGCTCCTCATAAAGGACTAGGACCTCGCGGCCTCAAGAGTACCTTAAGCATTCTTGCTTAATGCTTTCCTCATGGTCACAATCCCACAAGTTACTCACATCAAGCGAAGATAAGTACTATGTCTACCAAGGTTTTGTGTCCTCGATAGCCTTGAGATTATAGTGAGTTGGAATCACTCGCCACCAAGGAAAATGATGACAAGGTTGTCCCCACTTGGGTCGTTCCTCTTGATTGCTCAAGAGCAGGCCTGCTAAAGGATCCTAAGCTAAACAAAGAGTGGATTAATTCTTGAGGTTTAAGGTTTTTGGTTCACCACAAGGGTGAAGAGCATACTCCCCTATCTCAAGAATCTCTCCCAGACACACCAAGCAAAGATTCAATTACCCCCTTGCTTTCAAAATCCCAAGATGGGTCAAGATTTCTATTTCACCACAAGGGTGAAGAGCATACTCTCCTACCACCTCAAAATTTCTACAACAAGGTATTAAGTGCCTATGAAAGGAAACAACTAGTATATGCCGCACTTAATAAAGAAAGCAATTAAACAAGCACTTGATTTGGTTTTTATGCTTAGGGAAGCCCTGCAAAAACCATTAGTAGCCCTCTTTGACATGCGATTTTAGAAAATTTCAAGCAAGAAGCACCTACAACCACAACTTGTTAGACCAACAAGAGTTAGGAGAATCAAAATCCAAAATCTAACAATGATTAGTACATGAAAAAATTAGATAATCTGCAAAAATAACTAATCAAATGATAAAATCTGAAAATGAAACCATCATGGTTGGCTTAGGCTCGGAAAGACCTTTCCAACGATATATCACACTTAAACTTTTGATACCATTTGCAAAATTTCAAAAATTTTGAGGTTAAGACAAGTCGGTAAAGCAAAAAAACTATTCGGTAAAAAGGAAACAAAGGAAGGACAAATTTAGGTAAAGACAAAGGAAGTTTAGTCACCAAGCAAAGAAGAACCGAGCACCGAACACCTAGTTGTATCAAGCTACAACGTCCACCGAATCGAGATATGATATAGTTACCGAGCACTAGAAAAAATGTATTACCAAGCATGACAGGCTAACCCAAGGAGAATCTCTAGATACATTGAACCTGGACACTAAGAAGAAAATAGTTTACAAATATCGACGAGATTGTATGACAAAGCATTGAATATTCAAACATAATGATTATGCATGATTACAAGGTGAGATCCACCAATGAGAATTAAGTATGATATATGCATTGGAGGAGTAACGAATGCTAGCACCACTTAAGGAGATGATTCTAGAACATTTCCACTACTTCTAGAAATGTATATAAATGGATCATCAAAATGAGAGATTGCATGTGTGAATGAGAAATTGTATGAGAGATTGCATGTGCAGAGAAGCCACTGAGTAACATAGGAGTAAAGAAGAGAGTAATTGTGATTCAGAATTGAAGTTACCAAGCACTGAATTGATATTATGAGTAAAACACAGTATGAGGTAATCAGTTATTGAGCATAATGAGTCTGAAATGCATATGATTGATGCAAGTGCTACAAACATATTTTCTACTGATGAAGTTTGTAATCAAAATTGTAAAGTCTCTTAACCGAGTAGATCCTACAGGTCTTACATTGTAAATCTTTTAGCCGGATACAGTTCTTAGATTAGAATTGTAAAATCCTTTAGAAAGGTAGACTTAACTAGTCTTAAGACTCTTAACTGGGTTAATACTCTTGATAGGGTAAACTATCGGAAATAGTTAACAGTGTAGCTCTAACTGAGAAAACTTTTTATTGTAGTAGTGAACTTTTGTGGGTGTTATCCCCACCATAGTTTTTAACTTCTAACAAGGATTTTTGTAATACCAAAATGATTCACCATAGTTTTGGAGTACTGATTCACCCCTCCCCTCTCATTACTCACCTTTCCATACTTAGTCCAATAGACAAAACTTACCAAACACTTTCAAGTATATTTATTGTGCTTTCTTTTTTTCACTATCTTGTATTTTCCATGTCATAACTGAAGACAAGTGACATAAATTATTTGCAAAATGTGTTTACTATTCATCTTGTCTTTGCTAATACATGTTGCATAATATATGTAGGTATATAGCATATGCTTTGTAATATACTCTTGTTTAAATGATTGCAGGTGTGTCTATTGTCTTTCTTCTTCCAATTCTTCTGCATCTCATGCATTTAACATTTTATTATAGTAATATAGTGCATCTTCCTATATCTATATTTTGCATTGAAAAACTAATGTTTGAATTTTATTTACTATGCCGATTTCATTTATGTACATTTTTTAACTGGAAAATCAACATAATCAAGATCTCCATCAATCATGTAACACCCCACTAGGGAACCCGAGAGGATAATGCTAACTAATATGAATATGGCAATTTTTTTTAAAATCAATTTTATCAACTAACATTATAATTGCAATTGCATTCTACATTAACTCATTCAATGATTCATTACATTAAAAGAAAACATATGTACTGGGCATCAACCACTTAACTAGGTCCTCTTAGGTTTCTTGATGTCACTGCTAGAAACACATAATGATCATGACTAAATCAATTGAATAAATATAAAAACAATAATTTCCCCACACAAAGACATAAATAAAAGATCTAAAATCCTAACATGCTTCAGTATTTGCACTAACTAAATATATTAATTTGATCATACTTGTATCTCCACCTTGTTACTGAACTTCAGATACTTAGGTCCTAGCTTCAAATATTTATTTATCAAAACCTACAAAATCAAATCTATATTTTATTCTAATTATCATATGTGTTAGTCACTTATCAAGGAAATGAGGAAAGAAGAAGGGAGTCTTCATGCCCATTTAAAGAAATAGTCGCCAAACAAAATCTAATCTTTAACCTTTACAACTCATACTTTGATGCATAAATACATACTAATTGGAGTAACCCTAACATTATCAAAAAGGAAAAAACACCCATTATTCCAACATATTAAAACACATAATCAAGATGCTATCCTATCTAATCATCGATTACATACATCATCACCTTAAATGAAACATCCATTCTCACTATAGCATAAGTGGTCAATATAAATTTACAAGTACTAGAAATCATAAGAGACACTCAAGGACATATAGAGACCATTTAGAAGCTAATTACTATGCACATGGAAGAAATATTTGACTCATATATATGTATATTATAAAAAGCAACTAGTGAAACAACCTAGTCAAACACTTAAATTAAAACATTAGGTCCATATAGTTATCTCAAAATGATAAAGAATTAAAATTCACTAATAATCATCAATGCATAGGTCAACAAGAATACACATTAAATCAAACATAGAAATATCGGGTATGAAGTCAAAGGGTAAACATAGATCCTACACAATTTATTGCAAACATACAACAAGGAGTCAAGCCACTCCAAGTAAAAATACAAAAGAAAGGCAAGCACTGAAGGACATGACCCAATACTACTCATCAAGAGTATACAATAAGCACATGAGTCTCGAAGTTCCCAGTGTAGCAACTCGGGCTCTGATATCAAATGTAACACCTCACCAGGGAACCCAAGAGGACAATCCTAACTACTATGAGTATGGAATTTTTTTTTAAAATAAAGTTTTCAAATAACATTACAATTGTAACTTCATTTTACATTAACTCATCAAATGATTCATTACATTAAAAGAAAACATAAGTATTGGACATCAACCATTGAACTAGTTCCTCATAGGTTTCCCAACATCCCTACTAGAAATGTATAATGATCATGACTAGATCAATTGAATAAAGACAAAACAATGTGCAAGATTAACATCATGAAACTAAATTCATTTTAAGCCTCCTATACAAATGTCCCTTATCCATATCAAGCTAAAGCACAATCAAATGAAGATAAACAAAATCAATATCCATTTAAGTTCTATCATTATATAACAAATAATCATTTCCAAATATTTACATTTACAATTTACAATCATCTCCTAAAGATAAATACAATACTAAACTATAACATAAGCTCAGTATACATGGTATGATACAATGAGTAAAGAAGGAATCATCTATCCACATAAATCAAGAACTGCAGAGAACATGCAAGTTCATCCAAAAAGATCGTGAACAAATTCTAAAAATCGATGGAGAAGAAAGAACACTACGATCCAATCATGTGGAACCTTGAGGACCACTCCTATGTGCTAGAAGATAGTCACAAGGCCCCACACCACACATACAAACACAAGGTCAATCACAAGAAATACAAGAATACCACAAAGGAAACATAAGGGATAACAACAAGGAATACCATAGGGATACCAGAGGCAAACCACAAGGTTGAATGGAGGAGGATCTAATTAACATGTAGGAGAGTGTTTTCACATATCTCCCCACTATTATGGGTTACCCTAGCTATCTCTCTTAAACCCCAACCCCCAGGTGAGAACACATTTGGAATTGATAATCCTTTCATGAAGACAAGGAAGTTGATTTGCCAAATGAGTGATACATAGAAAGTTGCACTACAACATTTGGGGTCAAATTTCAACGCCAATTTGCGATGCCACTACAATTTGTGTTTGTTTTTTGTATTTTTTTTGCAAGTGCCCCCGACGGTGTCGTAATAGTGATGCTATTGTTGTAATTGCGACACCCATTTGGTTATAAACAAAAAAAAAAAGAAAAAGAAAGTGTCATTTGTAATTTGTGAATTCGAAGAGCTACCACGAAGATGACACTGCACTTTTGCATGGCGTGAAGAGGGAATTAGAGTTTGGCATGCACGAAGAGGCCGACACCGTGTGGGAAGAGGGCACTGCCACTTGAGGTAGGCATTCAAGCTTTGTCTTCTCATTAAATCAATTTTAGTGGCATTGTTTACATCTTAGCATTGTTAATAGTGGCATTGGTTACATCTTAGCATTTGGAATGCTCGATGACCCGCGAGCTTTGAGAGCTAGGGCATCGTTGCTATTACCTTCAAGGCATTGTGTGAAGTGTTTGATCTCTTTTTATTTGTTTTGCTATTGATATTCACTATGTGTGTACTCCCCGTTGATGATCATTTCACGAGGAAATGTCTTGATGGCTCGCGGGCTACAAGCTAGGGCATGATACATTGTTCATGAGCTCACTGTTTAATACTGACATTGTTTACATCTTTTCATTTGGAATGTTTGATGACCTATGAGATTTGAGAGATAGGGCATCATTGCTATTACCTTCAAGGCATTGTGTGAAGTGTTTGATATCTCTTTATTTGTTTTTCCATTGATATTCACTATGTGCGTACTCCCCGTTTATGATCATTTCACGAGGAAATGTCTTGATGGCTCGTGAGCTGCAAGCTAGGGCATGATACATTGTTCATGAGCTCACTATTTAATACTGACATTGTTTACATCTTTTCATTTGGAATGCTTGATGACCTGCGAGCTTTGAGAGCTAGGGCATCATTTCTATTACCTTCAAGGCATTGTGTGAAGTGTTTGATCTCTCTTTATTTGTTTTGGTGTTGATATTCACTATGTGGTACTCCCCGTTTATGATCATTTCATGAGGAAATGTCTTGATGCCTCACGAGCTGCAAGCTAGGGCATCATAAATTGTTCATGAGCTCACAATTTAATATTGGCATTATTCATGAGCTCATTGTTTAATATCTGGCCATGCCATGTAAATGGTACCGGGCCAACCCAATCAGCCCAACAAAATGTGTCATGTTTATCTTTGTCAAATACACTCGTTCACCATTTTGATCTTTTTCTTCACATAAATATTGCATCAAAAGTAATTGTAAACAATGATTCAAAGAAAAAAGAAACAACTACAATAGATCAGACCCGAAAAGTATATAGTCAACTATAATAGCTCACAGTATCAATGAAATAAATAGTGTATAAAACAATATATTGTGCACAACAGCAACAAGCATGCAATGACAACAATAACATTGCATGATAAAATTCAAAACTCTTAGTTTTTATTCAAATCTATTCAAAACTCCTATCACCTCATTGTCCAATAGTTAAACTAACCTATAACTTCAAAGGAGGAATTATGAAATATAGTTGTAGGTAGTTATCTCTTCTATAATGATGGAGGAGTCAAAGGTAATGATCAATATAACAAACAGAGCACCGACCAATCAAATAGGGATATGAGGTGCTCAAACAGTGAGCTCATAGAACAATATATTTAGTCTTAATAAAATCTTATAAAATAACATATATTATGTGAAGTGTTTGATCTCTCTTTATATGTTTTGGTGTTGATATTCACTATGTGGTACACCTCGTTTATGATTATTTCATGAGGAAATATCTTGATGGCTCGCGGGCTGCAAGCTAGGGAATCATACATTGTTCATGAGCTCACTGTTTAATACTGGCATTGTTTACATCTTTTCATTTTGAATGCTTGATGACCCGCAAGCTTTGAGAGATAGGGCATCATTTCTATTACCTTCAAGGCATTGTCTTTATTTGTTTTGTTGTTGATATTCACTATGTGGTACTCCCCGTTTATGATCATTTCATGAGGAAATGTCTTGATGGCTTGTGGGCTACAAGCTGGGCATCATGCATTGTTTATGAGCTCACTGTTTGAGCACCTTATGTCCCTATTTGATTGGCTGGTAATCAAATAGTGAGCTCATAAACAATGCATGATGCCTGAGCTCAAATTCAAAATAGTAAGTGTATTAATTTATTAAGACTAAATATATTGTTTTATTAAGATTTTATTAAGACAAAGTATTTTGGGTTAGTTTTATGTTGTTTTATAGGATTTTATTAAGACTAAATATATGATGTAAACTCATAATTATACTTGATATATATATAATTCAAAGGAGAAATTGTGAAATATAGTTGTAGGTAGTTATCTCTTCTATAATGATGGAGGAGTGAAAGGTAATGATCAATGAGGTTGCTACTATTAGATCATACATTAACACACTTACTGTTTTGAATTTGAGCTTGGGCATCATGCAATGTTATTGTTGTCATTGCATGCTTGCTGCTGTTGTGCACCATATATTGTTTTATACACTATTTATTTCATTGAGACTATGAGCTTGGTTTTTCTTTCAAAAGTGTATGGCTTGACTATGCACATGCATAATTGTAGATGAGGATCAGTAATAGGATGCCATTCATTGCTTAGATATTTTTTTATCTAACCCCCATCTCTCTTTTCTTTGCAGGTTCTGGATCACACAGGGGCACACTAGATTCATACCTGGGTCAAAAATTCATCACTTCAGGCAATGTCTGGCACCCTTATTATTTATGTTCATCCTCTTATGTATGCCTGTACTCTTGCATTTTCTTCTGAAAGTTATTTTCCTTGTATATTATGTACAAGTTATTTTTCATATATATACATGTAATCTTTAGATGCAATTTTTTTTTTCCTTTACATGTATCTTTGCATGAAATGAACACAAATTAAACAAGATCATCTAATAATGCAAACTAGGGTACTTGAATGTTATATAGACCTTGCTATTACTTTGTCCTAAACCCTCCTAGAATCAAAGAGGCTAATCTCCTAGCCTTAAGGGTGCTATCCTAGTCCCCTTCTAAGAAGTTTCAAATTCCTCCTTTCTCCATTCAGTCTATGACACCAAGAATATGATAAAGTTCACTGCTCTAGGAACCTCTCTGTCCCTTATAAAAATATTTTTCTGCTGTCTGGCCTAAAAAGGCTACTAGGTTTAGTACGCCTAATTGACCTTTTTCTGCTAATAACTCCAAACTTCTCTAAGCAAAGCATCCAACTAATTATGGATTTGAATACCCTTTTGGGAGGGCTTTAAGATTCTGTTGGTCTCCTTTTCCCATACTATCCGTACAGGGCTTGCTGAAAATGGGGCTATAAATGAGGGTTTGGTAACTCACTATCTATAACAATGAGGGTTTAGTATTTTCCTTTGTATCCACAATCCCCCGAGCTCTCTCTGCATTGGAGATGCTTGATCATGCATCTGAATTCCCCTCCACATCATTTGATTGAGGCTTTGAGTGCCCTCCATCACTCCATCTTCTCTGCAACAGCACACTGAACCCTAACCAAACATTGATAGCTTGCCTAGGGCATCCGTTTATAGATACATCCTGAACTTTCTAGGGCCCCTCCTTTGCACAACATATATTACAGGGAGTCTAGACACAAATCCCATAGACCTGTATAGATTGTATGGTGGGAGAGTGCTGTAGCACTCCATTATTCAAAGCTCTGTCAGTAGTAACCCGAAACATGCCCAAATAAAGAAAACTATGAAGACTAACTCAAAATTGAAATGAAATGCTAAATAACTATCCTAGAAATTCAAAAACATTAACAATCATCACATGCAAACATTACAGTCGGATATTCAATCCATTTCTTATCTCTGTCAACACAAAAATGTATATCTCTGTCAAAGGAAAACTAGTTACACAGTCTAACTGCAACCAAAAGTTTGCTCTCCATACTGTACTCTTCCCTATGCCTCAAATTATGGTTTTAAAAGCTTAAATAGCTCCCTCCTTAGTTTTAGGGCCCATGGATCGGGCTAGCTATCTCTTGAGCCGGTTACATGCTTT
Source organism: Chamaecyparis obtusa (assembly GCA_027943335.1). Classification (NCBI taxonomy): domain Eukaryota; kingdom Viridiplantae; phylum Streptophyta; class Pinopsida; order Cupressales; family Cupressaceae; genus Chamaecyparis; species Chamaecyparis obtusa. The sequence continues at coordinate 183,916 of BSBK01002375.1, forward strand.
TGCAAGAAAAACTGTCATGACAACTTTCAAAGTTGTCAAGCAACTTTTGGTGGATAGACAAACCACCTACACACACCTTAAAAGCATTCAATCCTTGATTGAGTAAGGGTCATAAAGGCCATTTTCAAACCTCTAAAACATTAAAGAGGCCATTTTTTCAACTTTAGAACACTGTCTTATGACAGACAACCTAGCAAAGTTGGCTAAGACTGCTGCAACCAGGCTCCAAAAGACACACCAAGGACTCAAAAAAATAAAGAAGAACAAACACTAGCTAGCACACCTAGAGAGACCAAATAGGCTTCTCCCTAACCTAGTGGCTTGGCTAAGGCCACTACAAGCCAAAATTTAGGAACACTAGGTACCAAACAACCCTACCTAGGTGCCCTCACCAGTACTGTAGTCCTTTTGAATCTTAGGATGACATCTCAATTGGGAAAGGAAAACCAAAACCTTTCATAGACCAATAACAACCAAGGCATGTGGGTGCTCTTCTGTTGTACATTTATACTCATAAAATATATGTACGGCTATAAAATTTCATGCCTTGAAATTTTATAACATAGTTCCTCTTCATCAAAATAGAATGGAAGTGGTGATTCAATACATCCACCCACATTCTATGTGCTTTGAGCCAATAATTTTTTTATCATCATGATGAAGTAATAATGCATTAAATGTCGGACACCCATTTGGTTATAAATAAAAAAGAAAAGAAAAAGAAAGTGTCATTTGTAATTTGTGAATTCGAAGAGCTACCGCGAAGATGTCACTGCACTTTTGCGTGGCGCGAAGAGGGCATTGGAGTTTGGTGTGCACGAAGAGGTCGACACCGTGTGGGAAGAAGACATTGACACTTGAGGTAGGCATTCGAGATTTGTCTATTTGATCATAAACATGGAGTGCCACATCAAATAGGGACATCAGTAATATTATTACCATTTCACTCAAATTTAAATGACATTAAAGCCAATCCCAAAATGTATACATACGTGTAAGTATAAGAGAAGCTGGATTCTGCAACAATTGAAAAAAAAACAAAAAACTATACCAATAGCAGCTTATGAGAAACTATACTTGTGCTTACCACACCATACCTCAACATCATAATGCTTATCATTTTCAAGCTTTAGCGAGGCTTCGTACCACGTAGCATCCACAGATTTGTATGCAACACTGATTTAGGCTAGAGGTAAACTACATGTGTCATGTAAACAACATGGTTGAATTCAATCTCTTTTGCGTGTTTTTGAGAGTTTTCCCACCAATACAAGCGTAAATAACGCATTGAACATAATCTACAAACACTGCATGGTATGAAATCTTGCTGAAGCTTGAAATATATCACTCCTCATGTTATTGTCAAAATTAAATTTAAATATTTCTCAAAACATTTATTCTTGTAGAATTAAGATATCCTTATCTCAATAATAAAACAATCTTGCATAATAGCTTTTGAATCACATTAACACACACCCATGTTCTGTAGCATAGTTCATTTTAGAAGTGTATGGCTTGACTATGCACATGCATAGTTGTAGATGAGGATCAGTAATAGGGTGTCAGGCATTGCTTAGATCTTTTGGATCTAACCCCATCTTTTCCTTCCTTGCAGGTTTTGGATCATACAAGAGCATATTGGATTGAACCCCGGTCAACACTTCATTACATCAGACAATGTCTAGTACCTTCATTATTTATGTTCATCCACTTATGTATGTTTGCATTCATTCATATTCTTCTGAAAGCTGGCTATTAGTGACCATATATGACGATTCTTGATGTTTTTGGGTCATTTGATGAAAAGATGTAAAAGTTTCTTAAAAGTTTATATTTTTATTTCAATTTTTAAAATCATAAAATGAATTAAATTTAAAGATAAAAAATTAAGATAATCTTTGTCTTCACTTAAAAAAAAAACATAAAGCTCATAAAGCATGGTAAAAGAGGGCCCTAACTGTGGTAAAATGGGAAAGTTGCCACCTTGCACTGCTCTTCATATGGCAGCTGCTAAGGAATTATTTTATAAAATTTCAAGGCATGAAATTTCATAATTTTTGACATCATACTTTTTTTTCCTTAGCATTGAGTTTACAATGTGGGGGAGTCGAAGAAAATATATGTATAGTTATAAAATTTCATGCCTTGAAATTTGGCATGAAATTTTATAACATAGTTCTTTAGCATTTGATCTTTATATGGCAGCCATGACTTGAGGTAGGCATTTGAGCTTTGTCTTCTCATTAACTCAATTTCATTTTGATGGCATTTGTTGATTTAATGGCAAAATATGAATGTTAATACTGACATTGTTTACATATTTGCATTTGGAATGCTCGATGACCCGCGAGCTTTGAGAGCTAGGCCATCATTGCTACTACCTTCAAGGCATTGTGTGAAGTGTTTGATCTATTTTTATTTGTTTTGTTGTTGATATTCACTATGTGGTACTCCCTGTTTATGATTATTTCATGAGAAAATATCTTGATGGCTCGCAGGCTGCAAGCTAGGCCATCATACATTGTTCATGAGCTCACTGTTTAATACTGGCATTGTTTACATCTTTTCATTTGGAATGCTCGATGACCCGCGAGCTTTGAGAGCTAGGGAATTGTTTCTATTACCTTCAATACATTGTGTGAAGTGTTTGATCTCTCTTTATTTGTTTTGTTGTTAATATTCACTATGTGGTACTCCCTATTTATGATCATTTCATGAGGAAATGTCTTGATGGCTCACGGGCTGCAAGCTAGGGCATCATACATTGTTTATGAGCTCACTGTTTAATACTGACATTGTTTACATATTTTCATTTGGAATGCTTGATGACCCGTGAGCTTTGAGAGCTAGGGCATCGTTGCTATTACCTTCAAGGCATTATGTGAAGTGTTTGATCTCTCTCTATTTGTTTTGCTATTGATATTCACTATGTGGTACTCCTTGTTTATGATCATTTCATGAGGAAATGTCTTGATGGCTCGCGGGCTACAAGCTAGGGCATCATACATTGTTTATGAGCTCATTGTTTAATACTAGCATTGTTTACATTTTTTCATTTGGAATGCTTGATGACCCGCGAGCTTTGAGAGCTAGGGCATCGTTGCTATTACCTTCAAGGCATTGTGTGAAGTGTTTGATCTCTCTCTATTTGTTTTGCTGTTGATATTCATTATGTGGTACTCCCCATTTATGATCATTTCACAAGGAAATGTCTTGATGGCTCGTGGGTTGCAAGCTAGGGCATCATACATTGTTCATGAGCTCACTGTTTAATATTGGCATTGTTTGCATCTTTTCATTTGGAAAGTAGGCATTCAAGCTTTGTCTTCTCATTAAATCAATTTCAGTGGCATTGTTTACATTTTAGCATTTGGAATGCTCGATGACCTGCGAGCTTTAAGAGCTAGGGCACCGTTTCTATTACCTTCAAGGTATTGTGTGAAGTGTTTGATCTCTTTTGCGTGTTTTTGAGAGTTTTCTCACTAATACAAGCGTAAATAACACATTGAACGTAATCTACGAACACTGCATGGTATGAAATCTCGCTGAAGCTTGAAATGTATCACTCCTCATGTTATTGTCAAAATTAAATTCAAATATTTCTCAAAACATTTATTCTTGTAGAATTAAGATATCCTTATCTCAATAGTAAAACAATCTTGCATAATAGCTTTTGAATCACATTAACACACACCCATGTTCTGTAGCATAGTTCATTTTAGAAGTGTATGGCTTGACTATGCACATGCATAATTGTAGATGAGGATCAGTAATAGGGTGACAAACATTGCTTAGATCCTTTGGATCTAACCCCATCTTTTCCTTCCTTGCAGGTTTTAGATCATACAAGAGCATACTGGATTGAAGCCTGGGTCAACACTTCATTACTTCAGGCAATGTTTGGTACCTTCATTATTTATGTTCATCCATTTATGTATGTTTGCATTCATTCATATTCTTCTGAAAGTTAATCTTTATGAGATCAAATTCAAAATAGTAAGTGTATTATTTTATTACTGAGGTCCCTATATATTGTGTGAAGTGTTTGATCTCTCTCAGTAATAGGATGCCATTCATTGCTTAGATATTTTTTTATCTAACCCCCATCTCTCTTTTCTTTGTAGGTTCTAGATCACATAGGGGCACACTAGATTCATACTCAGGTCAAAAATTCATCACTTCAGGCAATATCTGGCACCCTTATTATTTATTTTTATCCTCTTATGTATGCCTGTACTCTTGCATTTTCTTTTGAAAGTTATTTTCTTTTTTATAGTATATACAAGTTATTTTTCATATATATATATATACATGTGTAATCTTTAGATGCAAAAATTTCTTTTCCTTTACATGTATCTTTGCATGAAATGAACACAAATTAAACAAGATAATCTAATAATGCAAACTAGGGTACTGTAGTCACTCATCTAGTAATTAGTTCCCCAAACCATTACTAAGGATTGAACATAAGTCTAAGTCCCCAAATCTATTGTTCTATGTGTATAAAATAATATATGGTGCACAACAGTAGCAAACATGCAATGACAACAATAACATTGCATGATGCCTGAGGTCAAATTCAAAATAGTAAGTGTATTAATGTATGATCTAATAGCAACAACCTCATTGATCATTACCTTTCACTACTGATGACGATGATGCTGCTACTGATGCTGCTACTGATGAGGATGATGCTGCTACTAATGCTGCTACTGATGAGGATGATGATGATGATGATGATGCTAATGGTGATGACGATGACGGCGACAATACTGGTGGTGATGATGCCGTCGATGACGACGATCTTGATGATGATATGGATGAAGAAGAATATTAATGACATGAATGAAATGTACAATTATGCTAGATGTTTGGCATGTTCTAACGATTGTTTTATATGTACTACTCTTATTCACCTTGTTTTATATGTCCTACTTATATATCTTTGATCTTTTGTTAAGAGAAATTTCATTCTAAAAGAGTGTATTTAATCTCTATGTACTTAAACAACCTCACTAGTTAAGACTGTTCTCATTTGTAGTGGGCATGACAAGAATCAAATCACTTGAAAGACACTAGTATTTAGACATGCACAAATTAGTGATGTGATTAAGAAAATTACCTTTCTTTACAACTGCATGGTTGTCTTTGGTTTGTCATTTTGTTTTGAGTGTCTAGTGATTTAAACCAAACACTTCGACTTAGGCAAAAAATGTGCAAGTCTACATTAGTATGTTTCTTTTTATTGTAATTATAATTAGTATGAATGAAAAAAATAATGACAATGCAATATTTGTGATAATGCAATATTTGTCGAAATAGTGTCGATGACTTCGGTCAATGTGCCTATGTGTCAATGTGGTGTTGGCCCATGCATGTTGAAGACGTCACGCACAACAAGTAATCCTGGGCATCAATTTTGGGTTTGCCCAAATAGGAAAAAGGTCTGGATACATAATTATATTTTATGTTTTAAAATAATGTGACAACTAATCATTTTATGAAGAATTGATGTACATTTGGTATTGTTAGGGAAATATTAGATGTCAATACTTTCGGTGGGTCGATCAAACCACATTTACATCTACCACATTTCAATGTCTCATAAGTCACATCAAACGATCCACTTTCTGTAATCTAAGTCTCTCAGCTCGGTTCACCAAGAAGAAGACTTCTCCTAAGTCATCACATACACCATAGTGATCTACGAATCTCCAATGTGCAAGTTTTGCACGTCGCTCTCTCGACATCACACCTAACTCATTCGAAACTATGGCAAAAATGGTAGAAATCCCAATGATCCGTCACAACCCGATCTCAACAACAACGCAAAGAGTAGCTTGATTCTATCTTCAAGCCGATCAATGCACAATCTACTCAAACTCCAAGTCAAGTCACTGCTACACTCCATAGGAACAAAGCACATCAAATTTGGACCAAAGAAGTCAAGAAGTCACTCGAATCAAATTTGAATGCAATCAGGTCTACATATATCCCATGAACACATCAGGAAGAATACATCTCTGATTGCCGCACTAGCTTCTTGTGCTAGAGTCGTCACTATCACAAGTCTTGATTCAGTAGGATCCATTCGAAATCCAAGTCTCTAGACTCGACTCAATAATCCACGACCCACTACGAAATCTATTGCAAAGTTATCTCCGAAAGATCCATAACCAAATCACGAGTAGGAACCAGATTTGCAAGAACACCGTTCTAAATCGACAAATATATATATATATATATATATATATATATATATATATATATATATATATATATATATATATATATATATATATATATATATATATATATATATATATATAAATTGATTGTCATCGTAACTACGATGACATTACAACAACGACGGGTATCCATTGCAAACATCTGACATACAATAGTCACATTAACAACATCGTTGTCAGAAAAATCATAAATGATGAATATCCATTGTAAATGTTTAACACATGTCTGTCGTATGTACAACATAGTCATCATTACAAACCATAAACAACACACATCCATCATAAAATTACAATAGAAATCCATTGCATTAATAGCATTTTCATCGCCGAATAGGTTACTAACGATGACTACCCATCAGAATATTCTGACGGGTCGCCGTCATTTGTATTTGTTGCGACGGTTAGGCGTCGCAATGTGGACGACCAAAAATAGGTGCAACGACAGGTTCGCTTTGTTGGCACCCACTTTTTGCGACAGTTAAGGGTGTTATAATTACGACGCCTAACAAAATCATTAATTTTTTTGACTGCAAAACTGCGACACCAGGTAGTGTCGCTCAATCGACAGTATACTGTCTAAATTCAGATGTTCGACCGTTAGAGAAAGGTCTCAAATGTACTAGTGTTAGGCCATCTCCAACCCATTCATGGTCCATACATGATACTCATGGCCATGTGAGAGGAACATAATTATTTTGATTAATAGTTTATCCCAACCTAGTTCATTTAATTATGATATCATTTGATTACCCAACAATGGGTTACCCTAGCATCCTTTTAGGGCCTCGACCCCCATTGCAAGCCACTCTCCTAACTATTTATACTATTTATTTATAATTAAATTAATTATTTATCTAATAATTAATTAATGTTTTCCCATACACTTAGTTTAGGATACTTCAACACAGGGAGCTAATTCTTCTTCCTCAATGCCTATTTTATTGCATATGCACTTCTAATTTTATCATGTAACTATAACATCATAGAATCATAAACGAATGGGGAATGAGAGATTTTACAATTTTCATAGGGTGCATATAGTGTTATCTTGTTGAAATGTTTGTTATTTTTTTGCATTGTGGATTCTAAATACCTATTTTGCATATTCTTTTCCTATATGTATTAGTAGAAATGGTATTATTTTGACAATTTCATTTCAAGAGCGATGGTAGATGTACCAAATAATAAGAAGTCAATGAGTCATTTACATCAATTGTAGAACTTTCATCATTAGATAATTTAGAAATTTCTTATGTAAAGTCATGATGAACCACATGTTCCTCATGATCAATTCATCATTAAGAGGAACTATTATATTTATGTTGATATTATTAAATATGTCATTTATAGTTGATTTGGCCATGTGAGGATTTAAGTGTGCACCCATTCTAAAAGGAGATAAATGACTTTGGAATGAAAGAAACAATCAAAATTCTTGAGGATAAAATGATGGAAAGGGCTCAAAAAAGAAGAGAAAAGTCAATCAATAATTAGTTATCAAATCAATATGAAATGCAACCTTATACATATTATGGTCAAGCAATGATATGAAAAAACCATAGAAGTAGAACAACAAATGACCACTCAAAGGTATTATAAGAAATTAGGTAATCTGATATGAAATACAAGAAATTGAAATACAAAATTAGATTTGAAACCCAATGAAGGATAATAAAACCTAAGAGAAAACCTTAAATTGTGTAAGAAAATACTAGCATCACAATACATGTAATGAAAATCATAACACAATGTTAGATTATCTAAGTTAATTAAATACATATGATCAATAAACATAAATTAATCTAGATAGTGGCTTTGTGTCAAATCCCTCTTGTCTACTGAAACTTTATTATGTGTTAGCTTGTTACCATATATGTTTATATTTCATGTATTCCAACAGAATGATGGTTTGGATCAAGTATAAATGAAATAATAATATGTTATGTTCATAATCTTGAGTTGTAATTTGATTTATTGCACATGTATTATGATCGAGATGATGATTTTAGACTAACTATATTTTTTAACTGAGTGGTTATAGAAGATGATCATCCCTTGAGGAGGGGGGGGGGGGGAAGTATCACCAGGTATGAGATGCAAACATGGTCATGAGCTTTGAACTATTCGAGTCTCTAAATTGGTAAGTGTGGACAAGGCTTTTGAGGATACTTGTTCTGAAAGCTTCAAACCAAACAAAGATTAAGATTTTTAATGTAACATGAAATCAATCCAAAACAAAGAAACTCTAAGCTAAGCCACCTCAGATAGAGCTAAAACAGGTGCACCCAAGCACTGTTTGATTTGCTCTTGCTTAAGGGGATGTGGGTGTGCTCTCTAAGCACTTGGAGCATACTTTAATGCTTTCTAAGATGATTTGAGAGTCATGAAAACCCCAAAAATGGCACAATAATGGGTAGAACACCCAAAATTGCCCCTAAGGCTTCAAGAACTCAAAAAGATGCTTCAATGGAGATTTGAACTACATGATGTTTATGCTAAGATTGATTTTAGACCAAATAGAGATGTGATATGATGCTATATGCTATGCAAATCAATGAAAGAAACTATGTTAATCCATTATTGCTAAGCTATGATGTGCTAAAAATATTTGAAAATAAGCTAAATTAGGATGATTATGCTAAAGCTAGAAGTAAAAGAGCATGATAACAATGCATGAGATATGAAAGACTAAGTTAATTATTTTGCTCTTGGAAAAGGGGGTATTTATAAGATTTGGGAAGGAGGAATGAGTGGCCAGGATCAAAATCCTTAAGAGAGGCCAAGATTCATTCAAAGGGGAGCACATGGATTGTGCTAGTTTAGGGCCACCTCCTTGTGACAAGTGTCACAAGGGCATTGGGTTGAAAGATGGGAGGAATGTGCACAATTTGAGAAATGTGCCTAAGGTCAAAGGGTGTAAGAAAGGGGTGAGCGGCTTCTTAAATGCACCATAAATGCATGTAAGAGGGATAAGAAGGCTTTAAATGCATTTAATGCATGTAAGAGAAGTTTCTAGAAGTTTGCTGACTTTGGGTTAAGCTTAGGAGTTGGCTAACTTTGGTTAGGGAATGTGACAAGGTTAGGGGGGTGATTAGGATTATGATTAATATTTAATCTTAATTAAATATTCTTGAGTTGGGATTAGGGTTAGGAAATGATGGGATTAGTCTTTAATCGAAATTAAAGAAGGATTATAAAATTTTGGAAGAGGTTAGTAGTCTTAAGAAAATTGGCTAAGTTTTGAGGAAAAAATAAATAAATTATTTATTTTAGAATTTTTGGTCAATTTATTAATTAAATAATTAATAAATAAGGAGATAATGTTTAAATAAGATTTAAACATTTTTGGGAGGGATTCCTTAATTAAATATTTTAAATTAAGATAAAAGGATTTAATGACATAAAAATAAATAAATAAATTAAATAAATAATTAATTAACAAATGATGATGTCATCAGAGATTTTTCAGAAAATAAAAATAATTTATTTTTTAAAGAATTTTTAAGTGTCTACATTTTTCCCCTCTTTGATGCAATGCCGCAAGTGGCATGGTGTCAAAGACAAGAAAATAAGATGCCCAAGGCTAGAATTTGGAGGAATAAGGGATTGTGCCCCTTCAAGAAAATAACGCAAGGAGTAAACATTGTGAAATTTTCTCGAAAGGAAACATAGAAGGAAGGACCAAGGAAGCAGGGGAGATAAAGAACCAAGCTTCCAAGAGCAAAGATGCATGAGTACAAGATGAGATGGAATGCAAAATGCAGGATGCAGCTACATGAGAGATGCAAGATTAATCTATATGATGCAAGATGCAGGGGATTTGGGGAAGCTCCATGCTTTGGATATTTTGAGAGCACCACCTAGTTTGATATAGCAACAATAGAGACCTGCCAAAGATACTGGGATCACGAGGCCTTGTCACCAGTGTTGTAGAGGACCGACACTAAAAAGACACGCAGGGTTGCCCTAGCATCACACATGAAACCCAAAGGAGGCATGGTGGAAATGATGCTGAAGAAACCACAAACACACGACTGACTCACAGGCAGAAGCAAAAGATCAAAAGACCTTGCCCCAGATTATCCTCATTCATAGTGCACCATGATATAAAAAGATCGTGGCGACTTTGAGTAAAGAACAACGAGAAGCTATAAAAGATTAACAAGACCCAAAGGACAAAATCCAAGGTCAAAATGATAACTCCAAAAGATAACCTTTGCCAAGGAGAGAGATTTGATTTGATTGATGGCAGGAAGATTGGTCTGAACGTGTGGAAGGATACATTGACACGGACCTGGTGTGCTTGGTAGAAGATTGGGTTTGACAAGAAAGATACATCTGAGGGGACCCGTGATTAGGCTTAGGTAAGACAAAACAGAAGCATACATCTGTGCCACCGAGTGTGCCAGAATGTGGACAAGGCTTTTGAGGATACCTGTTCTGAAAGTTTCAAACCAAACAAAGATTAAGATTTTTAATTTAACATGAAATCAATCCAAAACAAGAAAACTCTAAGCTAAGCCACCTCAGATTGAGCTAAAACAGGTGCACCCAAGCACTGTTTGATTTGCTTTTGCTTAAGGGGATGTGAGTATGCTCTCTAAGCACTTGGAGCATACTCTAATGCTTTCTAAGATGATTTGAGACTCATGAAAACCCCAAAAATGACACAATAATGGGTAGAACACCCAAAATTGCCCCTAAGGCTTCAAGAACTCAAAAAGATGCTTTAATGGAGATTTGAACTACATGATGTTTATGCTAAGATTGATTTTAGACCAAATAGAGATGTGATATGATTCTATATGCTATGCAAATCAATGAAAGAAACTATGTTAATCCATTATTGCTAAGCTATGATGTGCTAAAAATGCTTGAAAATAAGCTAAATTAGGATGATTATGCTAAAGCTAGAAGTAAAAGAGCATGATAACAATGCATGAGATATGAAAGACTAAGCTAATTATTTTGCTCTTGGAAAAGAGGGTATTTATAGGATTTGGGAAGGAGGAATGAGTGGCCAGGATCAAAATCCTTAAGAGAGGCCAAGATTCATTCAAAGGGGAGCACATAGATTGTGCTAGTTCAGGGCCACCTCCTTGTGACAAGTGTCACAAGGGCATTGGGTTGAAAGATGGGAGGGATGTGCACAATTTGGGAAATGTGTCTAAGGTCAAAGGGTGTAAGAAAGGGGTGAGGGGCTTCTTAAATGCACCATAAATGCATGTAAGAGGGATAAGGAGACTTTAAATGCATTTAATGTATGTAAGAGAAGTTTCTAGAAGTTTGTTGACTTTGGGTTAAGCTTAGGAGTTGGCTAACCTTGGTTAGGGAATGTGACAAGGTTAGGGGGTGATTAGGATTATGATTAATATTTAATCTTAATTAAATATTTTTGAGTTGGGATTAGGGTTAGGAAATGATGGGATTAGTCTTTAATCGAAATTAAAGAAGGATTAGAAGATTCTGGAAGAGGTTAGTGGTCTTAAGGAAATTGGCCAAGTTTTGGGCAAAAAATAAATAAATTATTTATTTTGGGATTTTTGGTCAATTTATTAATTAAATAATTAATAAATAAGGAGATAATGTTTAAATAAGATTTAAACATTTTTGGGAGGGATTCCTTAATTAAATATTTTTAATTAAGATAAAAGGATTTAATGACATAAAAATAAATTAATTAATTAAATAAATAATTAATTAACAAATGATGATGTCATTAGGGATTTTTCAGAAAATAAAAATACTTTATTTTCTAAAGGATTTTTAGGTGTCTACAGTAAGTATTGGATAGGTCAAGGTTGATACCAAGCTTAAAAAGTGAAGATTTTGAACTAGGTTCCTTTTTTGGTCTAACTTCGACAACTAGTTGAGTTGATAATATTTCTTTTTTTCAGATCATGCATCTTGAACCTAAACCATTGATTGACCAAGATCCTTGTTAGGATTTAAGACAATAACTTATCAATAATATTGTTTCAAAAGTGGTGTGGGAACCAATGAAAACAATTCTTAAGAGTTCGTTATCAAATTAGCATGATCATTAATGCTGAACGATAGAAGATTTGTATTAAGGGGAAACCGCCTTGGTAAATGATATGAAATGAAATTAGAAACATTTGGAGGGAAAAGGGTTTTTAAAAGTGAATTCATTTTGGAAAAAGAAGACACTCATGCATAAAACATTATGGAATTCTGCTTTGGGAAGGAGCTAAAATTGTAACTTCAGACTTTGCATACATTACAAAGCCATGAGCAGCGACATTATAAACATATTATAACTCCAGACTTTGTGTATATTACATGCACGTGTTCTTCCATCTAATTTCTCTCACTTTATTATTATACCAAGCTAGTTCTAGTATGGGTTAAAGCATTGGTAGACAATATTCCTTAAGAGTTTAAAGAAATTTAAAGATGTATTACTGTATCTCTTCCTAGAGTTAAACTTATGGTCTTACTGTGAGAATATCCATAGAAGAAAGGAGCTATTTCTTGCCAATTACAATAGGATAAGTAGAATGGTTGTGTACATTTATAAAACATTTACCAGTGATGTTTTTTTATATACTTGCAAAAAGGACTTTCTTATGACTACTCCAAGTACATTGAGTTTGAGAAAACTCAGAAAATTCTAACAAAACTATTTTTTTCATTCATATTTTAGACTCATAATCTGAGTCGACTTGAGACTAGACTGCAACTTACCTCTATGCAAATGTAACCTCCTTTTACCATGGATTGAACCAGTCAACTATTGATTGTTAATAGAATAATTACAATTTATTGTTCTAAAACAATATTGAATTGTTACCAAGAAGCTAAAATCCATTTTATAAGAAGAGTTTATCTTTGTATATGTCTCTAATTCTAGCAATAAAGTTACAGTGACTCAACTTAGGTGTGTAGAGGGTTATGTGATAGGATTAAGATGTAAATATTTTGAAGAAGTGCTAAGTTAGCGTATGTACGAATGCATGAAGAGGTACATATATAGCACATTTATGAGAGTTTAAGTGAAAGAAATGTTTGTATAATCTTATACACACCAGTGTTGATGTCAACCAAGGGAATATTTTAGGTCTAGTAAGCCTAAACTTCAAGCTAACTCAATATAGTTGTAAACCACAACCTAGTTCGTTAAATAACTCAGAACGTTTGGTTAATATTGTTGATTACTAATGACAAACATGTCAAATATAAGTGTGAAAATAATTAAGAACTTCATTTATGTTATGTACATCAAGATATGAAAGATTAGGACTAGTTAGGTCACGAATCTTGTGTGAATATGAACTAGTTAAACTGAATTCCATACAAGATGTGTAACCTAAGTCGGATAGGGTGATGAACTTGACTGCATGTAGTAAACGCGCTTGAAAATAGAAACCTTGGCTAATGTACACTAAGTTATGTTACCATTAGTCAATTTGATTGCTCTAGATACATTACCTAGTTAGAGTCATATTAGCTAGGAGTAGTTATAGTGTATGACCGACTAGATTTGTGTAAGAACATCCACCAGTGTTACACGACTTATCTCATCACCATATTTACACCCCTGTGAAGGGCCAAACCACTTTGAGTAGGATGTTGTGCACGAGGGACTAGTAGATCCATGGCTGAGTGGTAAAAACACCCTAGTGATACTTTTCCTCAATGTTACACTGGATCTCACAATAAATCAGAAGATTTCTATTTCGTTTAAAGATGCATTTTAATTTATAGTTTAATTCAACACAAAATTTATTATTATTTAATATTAGTATGCATTTGATTTTTCAGTTTTGTAGTTTATGTTGGTTACATTTTTATTCTCCATTTAACATTTGTAGATTGTTACACTTTGAGACATATAATTGCAATATATAGTCAACAATTAAATCCAAGAGTTAAGTATACTTAGCTCCAAAACCAGTGGTCGAAGTATGATGATGAAGTTGTGTAAAATCAATCTACCACCATCTAAAAACTTATGTCCTTGGGTTGAAGATTTTCAAGTTTTATGCTATCTCAAAATTCTTTTTTGTTTAATCTCAATTTCCAAACGATTGATCCTTAACAACACATACTTGATTTATTGGTTGTACTTGATCTATATTGCCCAAGTATTTTTTGTCATAGTGTGTGCTTGAAAATTTGTTCAGCTTCACTTCTTTGGTATTTGAATTTGTTAAGGTGTTGGCTAAGGTTGTCACTTAGGAGTTTGCCAACATGATAGGTGAGTGAATTCCTATAGGTCAAATCCTTTTGGCAAGTTAGATTATTGAAAATGAGTGATATTGAAGACAACGTTCACTAATACATAGATGAAATTATTTTGTCATTTTACAAATTGAGCAAATAAAGACCAAAATAAATTAAATTCAGAATTGGACCATAAATGTAATTGAAAACCAAAACATACTTAATTTAGCTGATAAACTATTTGTGGGACCTTTGCTCCCTATAAATTTATTTGGAAAATAGTTAGTCTCACGGACTATCTTTTTTTTTTCGATCAAAGATAATTTTTTATTTATTATTTTAAATATTTGAAGATATTATCATTGTTAATTTAAATTTTTGTATTTCTTTAATTAATACAAAAGATAATTATTTATTTGTTCTTTTAAAAATTTGAAGATATTATCTTTGTTAACTTTTATTTATATTAAAAAATAAATTTACAATATTTCATTTGAAATATATTAAATTTTTAATTTTGAAACTAGTTGAATTCATTGCAAAAACAATTTATATTCTACAATTTAAAATTTAATATTTTTTTATTGTATACAATAATTGATATATTAAATTTGATGTTCACACTATGAATAAAGATTGATACACAATATCTACCCTTGCTTTTGATTTTGCCTACTTCTCCAAAATTGTTCGAGTCAAACTCATTGACTCATGTTTCATGAGTAGTGCTTCACAAGAACCCATCTCTCATGAGAATGAATGAAACACTTAGAACTCATTGCATCTAGGTGATGCTCAAGGGGCTTTCTAATGAATGATTCATAAGGTACAGCACTTGTTGAAGGTTTTATATATGTGGTTGCAAGCAGAAAGGGCTTAACCATGGATGAAACTCCGTAGTTAAGTGCGCTCGAGCTGGACTAGTATTTGAATAGTGACCTCCTGAGAAGTTCCATAGCTTCACCTTTGTGAGCATCACCTAGATGCAATGAGTGCTAAGTGTTCCATTCATTCTAAAAAAACTACATAGTTGAATCTTGATAGCAATATCATAATTTGACTTGTTGTGGAAAGTATCTCCTACTTATCAATCGTGCTAAATGTTTTGCAAATGGGGTTGCATGAAGAGTGGGCTTAACCATGGAAGAAACTTTGCAATTAAAAGCGCTCAAGTTGGAGTATTACTAGGATAGGTGACCTACTAGAAAGTCCTGATGCTTCACGTCTGTGAGCATCACCTAGATGCAATGAGTACTAAGTCATGTTCCATTCATTCTCATGAGAGATAGGTTCTTATGAACCACTACTCATGAAACATGGGTCAATGAATTTGACTAAAAAAACTACACAGTTGAATCTTGATAGCAGTATCATAATTTGACTTGTTGTGGAAAATATCTCCTACTTAGCAAGTGGTGAGCTTACGGGGCTTTCTAATGAATGACTTGTAAGACACTACACTTGCTGAAGTTTTTACAAATGGGGTTGCAAGAAGAGTAAGCTTAACTATGGAGAAATCTTTGTACTTAAGCATGCTGAGCTGGAGTAGTACTAGGATGGGTGATCTCCCGAGAAGTCTCAATGCTTCACCTCTATAATCATCACCTAGATGTAATGGGTGCTAAGTGTTCCATTCATTCTCATGAGAGATGGGTTCTTGTAAAACACTACTCATGAAACATGGGTCAATTAGTTTCACTCAAAAAACTACATAGTTGAATCTTGACAGCAATATCAAAACTTCCTATTATTATTGAACAAAATTTTGTGAATGGAGGTGTTTTATGAGGAAAACCACGTGTACAAGGAAAATGACTATTTTTGTGCTCTAGATATTTTCAGCATATTTTAAAGGCAAAATCAAATTTCCTATCGACTCACCGTTGCACGCACAAAAGCATTGGACTGCTAGACATAATACTGAAAAAAACTAACATTATACAACCATATAAAATCAATTCAAACAAAAATTCAAAATATTTATTAAAAATGAATATTAAAAGAATACAATTAATAAAATAGGTCTAGAAATTTTAGGATCCACACTATATAAAGCAAAATATATAAGCTGAAATGAAGTTCAATATTTATTTTCAGATTTCAAAGCTCGGTGGATGAATTGCATTTGGAAATGCTAAAATTATTTCTTTTGAGATTAGATCTCTCCGTCCCATAGCTCTTCAACAGTTCTGTAAGGGCTAGTTGTGGAGTTTACAAGATGTGCTGCCCTTACTATCTTCCTCTGCTCAAGCTTGTTAATTTTCTCATAGTCTTCTGCAGTTAAACACCAGTCAAAAATTTGAAAATTCTCTGTTATTCTTCCTTTGTTGAAGCTTCTGGGGACAACACACACGCCTTGTTCTATCCCCCACCTCAACAAAACCTGCCAAAAAAAGGATTTCAGCATGATATAAACTTCATTGTCAGCCAAAGTTAGCAATGACCCAGAATGTAATGAAATTATACATACCTGTGCTGCAGTCTTCCCATGCTTTTGAGCAATTTCCTGAATGATGGGATTATTCAGCAACACACCTGATCCCCATGTAGTATTTTGCCCTCCCAGAGGAGACCATGCACATACTTGAATTTTCCTCTTACTGCAATATTCTCTCAATTTTTTCTGCTCCCACATTGGATGCATCTCTACCTGCAATCTTCACAAATAAATTTACACTTCCCAAGTACCATTGGAAAAGGTGAAATTGTAGGAAATCTATGTAACAAGCAGCTGAAATTATAGTAGATATATATAACACGCAGCTGAAATTGTAGTAAATCTATATAACAAGCAGCTGGAATTGCAGTAAACCTGTGAAAAGCTCACCTGATTGGCAACAGGGAGAACTTTGGCATAACTGAGCAAGTCCTCAATCTTTTTACAGGAGAAGTTGCTTAAGCCAATGGCTTTAGTGAGACCCATCTCAAAACATGTTTCCATCCCTCGCCAAGTAGATTTGATATCCAGGGGTAAAAAGTCTTCTTCTTTAGGGGGGAGGGAATATCCTTTCCTCAACCTTACAGGCCAGTGGATCAGAAACAAATCCACGTATTCCAGCTGCAAATTCCTGCATACAAAGAAGGGTAAACTTTACAGAACAAAGACAAAGCTGTGTTTGAACTCAAAGCTGCAAGCCCACAAATCATCCAGTACATTATTGGGTAAGGGTGTGCTTCAAGTTTCTGCTGTATTTCCTTTTTATGCTGGTGAATTGGTGGGGTTTAATCACGTCATACAAGAAACTGTAAATTGTTGCTTCTATAACTTTGCACACTTTCGCATTTGAAGGGTTATGTTGAGTAGATAACCATTTAATAAGATGATTAAAGTTAATGGGTTATTAGGGAGACACGAGGGCAGTGTTTAGTGGATTAGGGTTTGTTAAAAAGGCATTTTAAAGGCAGTATCAAACCTCAAATTTCAAGGATATGATGGGATGATCAGAGTTATTCAGTCCATTAGCGACCTGTGACAGTATAGATTTGTTTATATTTATACAGGTTTTTACTTTTAAAGTTGTAAGAATTTTGTTCAGACTGTTGAACGTCCTGTTTTGAACAGAAGACTCATAAGATTTTTTTTATTTATTCGAAGGCAATCTTGTGAGGATAAAAATTTATTAAAAATTTACTTTCCTAA
This sequence comes from Chamaecyparis obtusa, assembly GCA_027943335.1. Taxonomy (NCBI): domain Eukaryota; kingdom Viridiplantae; phylum Streptophyta; class Pinopsida; order Cupressales; family Cupressaceae; genus Chamaecyparis; species Chamaecyparis obtusa. The sequence continues at coordinate 201,991 of BSBK01002375.1, forward strand.
CAAATCAAAGATTAAACTTGAAAGATATAAGGAGATGGCTAGAATTATTGAAGCCATGCATTAACAATCCACATTCTAAAAAAATTGGTCAAATATCTGTAAGTTAGTATTGGATAAAGTAATTGTCTAGAAAACTTGAGACCTCCCGTTCCAAAAGAAAACATCTATGAATCTTAATTTCTCATTTAAAAGATAATACGAATTTATTAAAAAATTATTTTACATACAGGATTAAAGGTCAAATTTATCAATGAAAGTTGAATGATTCTAAATGAATATAGAAGAGATCAAATCTTTCTAAACTTAAGGTCCCAACAACATAATAGATAAGGTTGGAATTCTGTCTTGACTGACTTTGATTGAATGGATGGATATCTCGGGAGGTCAAATCTATCAATGGACCCTAGGTCTTGGTGATATTGAATGGTTTTGAATGAAACTAGAAGAGATCGAGTCTTTCTAAATGTAAGGGCCAAACAAGATAACAGAATGAGGCTGAGATTTTGTCCCGATCGACGGATGCTCAATGACCTTATAGATAATATAAAATCTTCCATAAAAGAACACAAATTTGAGAACTAACCAATTAGAATTATTGGAGAATCAGAAGCCAAAAGTTCCCTCCCATGAAAGGTTAAGATTAATGATAGCAAATTTCCACAATCTATGAAATGTAACAAATATGCTTCTGGTCTGATTGTGTGTAAATTTTTAGCTTAACATTTCAGATCATACTCCATGATCCATCATAAGGATGACAGAGGGTTTAAGAATCCTTTCGGATCATACTCATGATCCATCATAAAGATGAGAGAGGATTCTTAAACCCTCTCTCATCTTGATGATGGATCATGGAGTATGATTCAAAACGTTATGCTAAAAATTTACACACAATCAGACCAAAAGCATATTTGTTACGAATCAGAAACCATTAACAACCACTGACTCTAATTTACCTTTAAGCACCTGTAAGTAATTACTCTTAAAAGTAGTAAAAAGTTAGTTTTAAAACCCTGAGATCTTCGTTTCCCCGAAATAAGATTACAAACAACCCCACCTCCCCAAAAAAAAATCTCATAAATTTTCCAAAATTAAACAACTGATAGAGATTACAGTACTTTAGGCTTCAAAACCAATGATTGAAAAGATTACAGTACTTTAGGCTTCTGGAGATAGCAGCAAGAGGATCATCATGTTCATCATCCCACAGTTTAGTAGTAACAAACACTTCTTCTCTCTTAACAACCCCGCTTTGGAAGGCCTCCATAAGTGCTGCTCCTAGGGCACCTTCTGAGCCATAATAGCTTGCAGTGTCGAAGTGTCTATAACCAACCTATATGCCATTCACAGCCCTAGTTAAATGCTCACCACTTCTTACAACATGTTCAAAACAAAATTTATGCAAATATCTAACTATAGTTGAAGGGATCTACCAGGGCAAGAGTTGTAAATTTAAAATAATTTATGAGAAACTAGGTTTGAATCAACTCACTTGGAGGGCCACTGTCACTGCAGACTTAATCTCCTCAAACTTGTTCCAAGCAGCAGTCCCAAGCCCTATTACAGGCATTCTTCCTCCTGAATTCAAATTTATAGTCTGACTTACAAATTCCATATTTGCTGCAAACCAATAATTTGCAGATTTAGCTCTTCAGGGTATATCAATGAAGCAGCACAGTATCTCAAGTTCTTGCTGTAAACACACATGAAAATATAAAACAGAATTCTGCCATAGGCTTTATTACAATTTTGACAGATGCTTGGAAAATTTCTTGGCCATGTGGAATCGAACTGTGTGAAATGCTGACGTTTGGTATTTGGAATTAACAGTATGTCTTCATAGTGCATTCTCTGTCACTGCCAGATCCATTCTCATTATTTTGTTAGTATCGCTGTCCTTTATGATGGGCTATTTTGTACCCAAAGAATCCCCACTAAAAAAATTAGTTCTCACCTTAATCATCGCCGCCAGTTACAATAAGTTTTCCAGTGACAAGTGAACAATTTCTTTATCTCCAGATTAACTTAATTTAAGTAAAAGAGCTTTTTGACCATGATCAATATTAATTAAAATGGATATAAGATATATAAAATTATATATATATATATATATATATATATATATATATATATATATATATATATATATAAATTTTAATGGAGGTTCAGATTGTAAAGGGTGGCAATTTATCAGGCTTGAATTTTGCAATAGCTAGCCAATATTTCTAATGATGTCACAATTTTTGCACATTTTATCTCTAATGGGTTCAATTGGAGCCATTCAATTTCAGGAGTAGACTAAGAGCCTATTATGTATATTTTTGAAATATTATGTTTATTATTAAATTTTGATACTTCGAAATATATTTGGGTTCATGTTCCAATAACCATTCATTAAATATTTTAATCAAAAGCTCAATAAAAAATATGCTCTAGCCGCCCACTTGTATATTTAGTAGTCAAAGTGAATGACTAATAGGACAATAAAGAATATGTATCCTATTTTAACTCTTGCATGCATAAATAATCTCTTGAATTTGATGTACCCTTCATTATTATAAAATGTCTATTCACATATATTATTTATTATCAAATAAATTATATTAATACTTTCAATCAGATTATCCTACTTAATTTGATGAAAGTTTGTGAAAGATTGGGTCTTAAAAAGACAAACAAATATTTCTATGAAAAGATACTTTAAAATTGAAAAAACCATTGATTCACCAAAAGTAATATTAGTACACCAAAAGATTCAAAATTTTATAATTTAAAATGGAAAAAAACATTGATTCACCAAAAAGTAATATTAGTACACCAAAATATTCAAAAACCATTACCTAATTAGGCTGCCTCTTTTTATTTTTTTCCATTTCACTTTGCTGGTTCTTTATAATTTAAAGCACCGACGTCATGAAGTATTAAACACGTTTTGTCGATTATGTTGCTTCCATTATACCGTATCCAGGCAAACAAAATCTGCAACTCCACTAGAATTGCCTATTCTGTCCACGCTAATTATTATTTTTTACTTGGAATGAGATGAACGATCTGATCGTACAGAATATGTTTTCTGCCGTCCATTGAATTCTGACATACTTCTGCAGATTATAACTTCGTGTTACAGCAGTTATTTATGAGTAATTAAAAATAAATTGTGGAAAAAGGGGAGCTAAAATCATAAATTGGACAAAAGTTATATGTCTTCACTATTTTTTTATCATCTATTTTTTATTTTTTTTATGAGGTCACTGGCTCCACAAGTTATATCACAAAAAGTTAAGCAGCAACATGAGTCCTGTCTTAAGGACTTCCACTTTTTTTCTACCAGTCTTTTCCATATTAGTTGTATTTTCATTGTATAAGACAACTAAAACAATTGTCAAATGTCTATTCAAATAGGGAGTGGGTAAAAACAAAGATAAAATAATTCCATATTAGTTATATTTTCATTATTAATTATGTATGGGTTTCTGGATTAGATTGTGTGTAGTTTTTAGTATTAGACAACTAAAACAATTGTCGGAATGTGAATGTGAATGTGAGCCAGTAAAAACAAAGATAAAATAAATGCAAGTAAGTGTATGTGGGGAGTACTTTGGTGCAATTGAAAAGATATTAAAAGAAAATAAAAGGTTATAGAATATCCATTAGAATTTACAAATTTTGGAAAAAGTGAATTTAATTTTTGGAATTGTTGAATATGGGGTACAATCACGACCTCATCCCTTATGGTATCAGAGCCTTTGCACTCAACAAGACTTGATCCCTAGTGAGCTCATTACGAACCAAACAATTTCATAATATTTTATGAGAAGCGTGATTTTAATTTTCTAAATCAATTTTTTATTTTATAATAATTGTTAATATAAAATTTATATCCTCGTTATATAATATATTATATAATAAAAAAATATCATTAGAATATTTATATAGTACATATTTAAATAAATTAAAAATTAAATATTTAAAATATATAATTTATTGTGTGTATGTTACATTATCATATTTTCAAAATTTGAAAATTATAAAAACTCTTTATATATAATGAAATATTTAAAAATTATATATGTTATAATTATAATATAGTATTGCATTCAAATAAAATTATATTAATTATTTTCATGCATTTTTAAAAAAGAGGAGGGAGTGTTTAGTGGTGGTTGGTGGAAAGTCTTGTCGTGTTGTTTTGAGCAATTTAGTGTATATTCATTGCTTTTGAGACACAATCAACACTCAATGAAGTGATGGAGTAGCAAGTAAAGAACATACTAGGTGCCTTTTTTTATCATTCCAAATTAAACAATTATGAGATTTTTACTCTTTCATTTTTAGCACAGATGAAAATTTGAATTAGAAAACATACATGAAGCTATCCTAAAGGACATGTAGTCTTTCGATGATAGTCATTAAAATAATAGAAGTCATATTTGTAAACTAAATTTAGTACGAAAATAAGTATGAATAAAGTGATCGAAGCCAAATTCAGATTTAGTCGAAAAATAGAGGAGAAGGTGGTGATATTAAAAGCTGTCAAGAAGAGTGAATTTGATGTTATTTCATAATATTTTTATGCAAATTCTGACACCCCCTCTTTTATTCCATCTTTTCATTTTGGCTCCTATTTTTTTTCAAAGGATTTGTTTATTCATAACAACGACCACTCGAACAAATTGGTCATTCTCCATTGGTAAATATCAAGTTGCAGAGAAATGAATGTTGAAGAATTTGGAGGCATTAAAACAATGAAAAGGTGAAGGTGTTTGAAGAAAGAAAGTGACTATTTTTTTAACCTCTTATGCTTAGCAGGTAGGTTGAAAGAATCAACTTATAGGGCTTCATTTGTGGGATTAGAGGTGGTTGAATTCATTCAATACTGATAATGAAGTCCCTCACTTTATTCTAGGTTGAGAGATCCAAAAGATAAGTACCTTTTCTAGGGGTTATGACTGAACAAAGGATGAAAGAAATTCTAATAGACTCGTATATCATGCTAGTTAAAAATATTTTGGGTATTCTAGGAAGGAATTTTATCACAGTTGATTACAAGTATAGGGTCAACATTGAGATCCCAACAGGATTTCTAGTCATCCTATTGCACGTGGGCTTGAATAAAATAATTGTAAAAAATATTTTCCGTAAGGTGTTTCATATGTATTTCGTGATAGATATGATTATAATTCTCAGAAACATTGATGAGAACCTCATGATCTCGAGACAAAAAAATTTATGACATAGCAATCATAAACAATCACCCTCCTAAAAGATATCCAATTTTGGATATTGAAGATCCTAAAGTATTTAAAAGGAGGAGATTTGGTGTAAGGAAGAAGATTGACTTCTTGATGAAGCTTTATAAACTTAGACATAATGAAGGGCCAACCTAGGTTCGATATTTCCTCAAAGAAGATAACCTAGTGATTGAGAATGAAGGGGATATGAGACTTTGTAGTATGGAAGTCAGGATTTTATGTATTTTTTATTCACAGAGACCTCCACATCAAGACATAAAAGAATGGGATCCAGACTGGATAGCCAAAGAAGTAGCAAATTGAGAACTCATAAGGAATTAAGAAGGATTGAAGAACAAAGAGTCCAATCTACAATCTTCATGCAAAGGACAACAAATGTTCCTCCTATTGGGGGCAGGTTGGGAAGAGGTCGAGGTCGTGGTGGCCAAAGCTCTGCAGTAGGGTCCTCTTCTAGAAATGAAAGATAAGAATAGTTAGGGATCATAATGTTCACTCTTTAACTAGGTAGCAGTTGTAGCTCTTTTATGTGGTCTAGAGACTAATATTAGTAGTATGAATTTTTCATATTTTGGACTTTCTGATCACTCATTTTGATTTGAGAGTGATTAGATCTTATAGTTGCTTATAGTTTTAGTTATCAAAGATTTTTATCTTTAGATCTTTACTTTTCTCCAAGTACATGATGTACAATCTTCAAACTTTTTTTTTTTTTTAGGTAGTTAATTTATGTATATTCTGAACTACTTTTTAATATAATTTTGGCTATTGCCTTTTATCGATAAAAAGTAAATAAATTATATTAATTATTTATAGATGTTCAAGTTATAATAAGATATTATTATAGATAAATAAAATTAAATAATTAAAAATATTTTTAAACATAAAATTTTATTACCTTGTTTTAAAAATAGATTTATATTTAGATCAAAGCTTGCAATATTTTTCTATAAATAAATTTTTCTTCTTTAACAACTTCATTTTTGGTATATTATTTCTTTATAATCTATTAAGAAAAAATGAGTTTGCATAAAATAAAAGATTTTTTTTATAATGATATGTATATTAGTGAATTATTTTTAAAATAAAATATAATTATTTTTATATAATTAAAATTGATTATAATAATATAAATATCTTGTACATTAATATATATAATGCAAATTCAATATTAAATTAAGAAACAAATAAATAAATTAATAAAAGTTATAATATTTATTTAATCTTAATATTATGTATTAAATACATGTATATACTAAATTTATATAAAAAGTATATAGTGAATATATGATATTAAATGTTAAATGTTAAATGTAGATAGTATATCAAGTAAACAAGAACACAAAACATATAATCACAATATATGTAATGCCAGTTTTTTCCTATTGAGCTTTTCTCTACAACATTTATGTAGAGTAATCAAGGAGGCCTTCCTCACAGGTGGAAGGTCGTCCTCTCTCGACAAAATTTATCATACCTTGCCTTGAATCCCATTTATGGGATTGATTTCACCAGGATATGGCATTATTGCTCAAACACCATAGAAACTATCAAATTTAGAGACCAAATCCTTCAAAGATGCTCTTGAAGAAGTCCAAAAAATCCCAGATGGAATACGATTCTTGCAATAGTCCACCATCGGTTCTAGTTGCGCCACCAAATGCTCGAATGGAGGTAAGGAACCCTTTGTTGGTGCCTTTGTTATTAAGCCTAACCTGCAAATGGCTTTAGCTATTGATACTAAAAAATGTAGGCTAAAGAACATTGCAATTTTTCTTGTAGCCCAAGAGTTATCTAAACTTCCATCTTGTTCAAGTTTTTAATGATTGGTTGCATGATACTTGGTCTAAAAAGTTAGGGTTTCAATTTTTGTATTTTAGAATGGTGCAAAAATGGCTTTTAAATTTTCTTTTATGTCTAACCCTAATAACTAGAGAGCGATTATCAAAATACAATTTTGGCATATTGGTTCATGTAATTTTCAGGCTATTTCTTGGTCGCCAGATGCACTCCATGAGGAAATCCTAGCCCTCTCGTGCCCTTGCTGGATTAATATTATAAATTTACCATCATATCTTTGGAATTTCATTCCCCGTGCCCTAGAGCCTATTGGTAATGTCATCAGGGTGGATAAAATTGATAGTTTGCTTCCTCACACCAATGCTAGGATTCTTATTTTGTTGAATCTTGGTCTCGATATTCCTAAATTGATTCACTTGACCTTGAAGACCACCTTGTAGCTTTCCCTGTCACTTTTATAGGTGACATTAATGTGTATTTTTTGTGTAGAAAGGAGGGACATATGAGAAATTCATGCCCCCTAATTAAAAGGAAACCTAACCCTAATTCACAGGGAGACATTTCTAACCTAAACCTTAACAAATCGGTGTCCAAATAGGGGCATCCCAAGGTCCCCTTAAAGCCCCCTATTCTTGACTCCATTTCTTTTAACCCTAAGTCCACTAACAATAGCCTTGACCTTCTGAAGATTTCTTTTACCAATGATAAGGCTCCTCTTATTTTTGATAAGGATAAGAGTCTTCTCAATGTTCATTCTCTTCTTGATGTTTCTACCTTAAAATTTTCTTTGGACTCTAGTGCCCCTCTGCCTAAACACAGGACTGAAAATGCACAACATCTTTCTCTAGAGAAGATTAGGAAAATTTTGAACCCAATGTTCGTTTCCAACAATTCCTCCATTGTTGACCCAGCCTTGGCCACAATTTCCTCTCCTCAACCTTAGGAATCTATGATAATATTAACACCTCCCTCTCCCTCTTGGATAGGGATGTCAACATGGTTGGGAATGAGGTCTTGGGCTAAGAGACCATGACGCGGTCTAGGGACCAGGTTGAGGCTTCTAATGGTGTGCCCGTTATTTCTAATGACAATAATGGATTGTTGGCCCTTCAAAAGGCTTATGGTGATGATGAGAATCTTTCTAACTTCTCCCTCATTGTGATTTAGGTCCCTCCCTATTCCTCCCCTCCCCAAAATTAACCAGATCTCTATCCCCTAGAATCCCATTCCTACCCTTGGTGCCACAAATGTGTAGAAGGGAGAGGAACATGTTGCTACTCATGAGGTCCTTGTTGTTGAGAAGCCAGAAGGAGGAGAAATCAATGAATTGTCTATTGTCCCTCTTGATAACTCACAAGAGGATCATAAGGTTTTTATCTTTAATGTTCAGAAATAAAAGTGGAGAGTTAGTCCACCAAGAGAGATAAAAAAAAATGAGGAAGCCCCAAATCTTAATGATGAGGCATCAGAACCAGATGCTAAGAAAAAAAGAGGGAGGCCTCCGGGCCCTTCCAACAACAATAAGAAGGCCAAAAAACCCAACTAGAAGCTTCCAAGTTGTTATAAGAGTTTTAAAACCCCAATGGAAACTGATGCTTAATGTTACCCATGGAAGTTAAATGTTCATCCTGGAATGTCAAAGGGTTAGAATCCCTTGAAAGAAAATATATTACCAGGAGATATCTATTGAACAAGGATATTGACATTCTTATGCTACAAGAGGTAAAATCTATAGGCTTCTCACTACATATCAGTCTTAAGTGCATTTGGAAGGATGCAAAGTGCTTTAAAACCTCACAATTTAAAGGCAAAGGGGGGTTGTCACCCTTATGGGCCATAGATGGAGCAAGCACATAAATAATTATTTTGAGATAATCAGATTTTGATTCAAATTCTAATTCCTCAACCAAACGGGGCCTCAATGAAGTGATGGAGTAGCAAGTAAAGAACATACTACGTGCCTTTTTTTATCATTCCAAATTAAACAATTATGAGATTTTTACTCTTTCATTTTTAGCACAGATGAAAATTTGAATTAGAAAACATGTACATGAAGCTATCCTAAAGGACATGTAGTCTTTCGATAATAGTTGTTAAAATAATAGAAGTCATATTTGCAAACTAAATTTAGTACGAAAAGAAGTATGAATAAAGTGATCGAAGCCAAATTCAGATTTAGTCGAAAAATAGAGAAGGTGGTGATAATAAAAGTTGTCAGGAAGAGTGAATTTGATGTTATTTCATAATATTTTTATGCAAATTCTAACTTTTCATGTGAATTTGATGTTATTTCATAATATTTAATATTTGATGTGAGTTTTCAAAGATTTTTATCTCTAGATCTTTACTTTTCTCCAAGTACATGATATATAATCTTTAAGCTTTTTTTTTTTTTAGGTAGTTAATTTATGTATATTTTGAACTACTTTTTAATATAATTTTGGTTATTTCCTTTTATCGATAAAAAGTAAATAAATTATATTAATTGTTTATAGATGTTCAAGTTATAATAAGATATTATTATAGATAAATAAAATTAAATAATTAAAAATCTTTTTAAACATAAAATTTTATTACCTTGTTTTAAAAATAGATTTATATTTAGATCAAAGCTTGCAATATTTTTCTATAAAGAAATTTTTCTTCTTTAACAACTTCGTTTTGGTATATTATTTCTTTATGATCTATTAAGAAAAAATGAGTTTGCATAAAATAAAAGATTTTTTTTTATAATGATATGTATATTAGTGAATTATTTTTAAAATAAAATATAATTATTTTTATATAATTAAAATTGATTATAATAATATAAATATCTTGTACATTAATAGATAATGCAAATTCAATATTAAATTAAGAAACAAATAAATAAATTAATAAAAGTTATAATATTTATTTAATCTTAATATTATGTATTAAATACATGTATATACTAAATTTATATAAAAAGTATATAGTGAATATATGATATTAAATGTTAAATGTAGATAGTATAGCAAATAAACAAGAACACAAAACATATAATCACAATATATGTAATGCCAATTTTTTTCCTATTGAGTTTTGCTCTACAACTTTTGTGTAGAGTAATCAAGGAGGTCTTCCTCATAGGTGGAAGGTCCTCCTCTCTTGACAAAATTTATTATACCTTGCCTTGTATCCCATTTATGGGGTTGATTTCACCAAGAGATGGCATTATTGCTCAAACACCATAGAAACTATCAAATTTAGAGACCAAATCCTTCAAAGATGCTCTTGAAGAAGTCCAAAAAATCCCAGATGGAACATGGTTCTTGCCATAGCTCACCATCGGTTCTAGTTGCGCCACCAAATGCTCGAATGGAGGTAAGGAACCCTTTGTTGGTGCCTTCGTTATTAAGCCTAACCTGCAAATGGCTTTAGCTATCGATACTGAAAAATGTAGGCTGAAGAACACTGCAGTTTTTCTTGTAGCCCAAGGGGTGACCCCACAATATTGGGTTACACTTTTTTAGACATGCTGATTTTTGCTGAAATCAAACATTTTTAATAAAATATGATTATTTAAGCCTTTAGAGGTTCCATTTGAAGGAATTAATTACAAATGGTTAGCTCAAAGCCTCTTAGATAAAAAAAAAATTGATATAACCTCTATACTCCTCATTCATACCTGCAATGGAGTCTCCTTCGCACCTATTAAAATGCTGACAAAAAATCACTTTGACTTTATCTTTTGGGAGATCAAATGAATCAATTTGAAAAACCTATCTATGTAGTATGGTACTAGTGAGAAAAATCTTTCCAATGATTATAATGTTAATATATATTAAGTTTATTATGACTTTGTATTTTTAGTTTTACTAAACATAGATATTTCACCATATGTGCACCTCTATGTTTGACGCTTATGGAAAAGTAGTAAATGAGAGAAATTTTTTTAAAAAAAATATCCATGCCCTAGGTATTTAAGTTCTCTTTCCATAAAAAAATAAAAATTAAATTGGACAAATACATGACAAGTTATAAGCTATGTAGTCAAGGTATGTCAAAATTACAGTTTAGTCAACTTCAAACGTTAATAAAATATAAAATAATAAGGACAATGTCATCAAATCAATTGCATTCCCTCCATATGGATGTTACAAAACTAATTTCAAAAGAATCACATTGATATCTATTCTAGAAAAAAAGTTATGCTCTATGAAAATAATGTTACTCTTTGAAAATGACATTTTCAACAACATACCAGTTTTCATGGGAGAAATAAAAAACAATTCAAATCAAATAAAAAATAAAAATAGAAAATATATTTAGAATCTAGACAGAAAATCCTAAAAGACTTTAATTTACTTCATCTTCTGATTTCAAACGGTTTAACGACAATATGCATCTGAATCTTTTTTTTTTTTTCAAAATGTAGAGCTCAGTGTCCGTTCAGGCAAAAAAGTGTAACCCACTATTGTGGGTTCACCCCAAGAGTTATCTAAACTTTCATCTTGTTCTTGTCTTAATGATTGGTTGCATGATACTTGGTCTAAAAAGTTAGGGTTTCATTTTTTGTATTTCAGAATGGTGCAAAAAGGGCTTTTAAATTTTCTTTTATGTCTAACCCTAATAGCTAGAGAGAGATTATCAAAAGACAATTTTGGCATATTGGTTCATCTAATTTTTAGGCTATTTCTTGGTCGCTAGATGCACTCCATGAGGAAATCCTGGCCCTCTCGTGCCCTCACTAGATTAATATTATAAATTTACCATCATATCTTTGGAATTTCATTCCTCGTTCCCTAGAGCCTATTGGTAATGTCATCAAGGTGGATAAAATTGATAGTTTGCTTCCTCACACCAATGCTAGGGTTCTTGTTTTGTTGAATCTTGGTCTCGATATTCCTAAATTGATTCACTTGACCTTGAAGACCACCTTGTAGCTTTCCCAGTCACTTTTATAGGTGACATTAACACGTATTTTTTGTGTAGAAAGGAGGGACATATGAGAAATTCATGCCCCCCTAATTAAAAGGAAACCTAACCCTAATTCATAGGGATACATTTCTAACCCAAACCTTAACAAATTAGTCTCCAAATAGGGGCATCCCAAGGTCCCCTCAAAGCCCCCTATTCTTACTCCATTTCTTTTAACCCTGAGTCCATTAACAATAGCCTTGACCTTTTGAAGATTTCTTTTACCAATGATAAGGCTCCTCCTATTTTTGATAAGGATAAGAGTCTTCTCAATGTTCATTCTCTTCCTGATGTTTCTACCTTAAAATTTTCTTTGGACTCTAGTGCCCCTCGGCCTAAACACATGACTAAAAATGCACAACATCTTTCTCTAAAGAAGATTACGAAACTTTTGGACCCAAAGTTCTTTTCCAAAATTCCTCCATTGTTGACCCAGCCTTGGCCACAATTTCCTCTCCTCAACCTCAGGAATCTATGAGAATATTAACACCTCCCTCTCCCTCCTGGATAGGGATGTCAACATGGTTGGGAATGAGGTCTTGGCCAAAGAGACCATGACGAGGTCTAGGAACCATGTTGTGGCCTCTAATGGTGTGCCAATTATTTCTAATGACAATAATGGATTGTTGGCCCTTCAAAAGGCTTATGGTGATGATGAGAATCTTTCTAACTTATCCCTTGTTGTGATTTCGGTCCCTCCCTATTCCTCCCCTCCCCAAATTAACCAGATCTCTATCCCATAGAATCCCATTCCTACCCTTAGTGCCAAAAATGTGTAGAAGGGAGAGGAACATGTTGCTACTCATGAGGTCCTTGTTGTTGAGAAGTCAGAAGAAGGAGAAATCAATGAATTGGCTATTTTCCCTCTTGATAACTCACAAGAGGATCATAAGGTTTTTTATCTTTAATGTTCAGAAATAAAAGTGGAGAGTTAGTCCACCAAGAGAGATGAAAAAAATGAGGAAGCCCCAAATCTTAATGATGAGGCATCCGAACCAATTGCTAAGAAAAAAAAAGAGGGAGGCCTCTAGGCCCTTCCAACAACAATAAGAAGGCCAAAAAACCCAACTAGAAGCTTCCAAGTTGTTATAAGAGTTTTAAAACCCCAATGGAAATTGATGCTTAATGTTACCCATGGAAGTTAAATGTTCATCCTGGAACGTCAGAGGGTTAGAATCCCTTGAAAGAAAAATATATTATCATGAGATATCTATTGAACAAGGATATTGACATTCTTATGCTACAAGAGGTAAAGTCTATAGGCTTCTCACTAGATATCAGTCTTAAGTGCATTTGGAAGGATGCAAAGTGCTTTAAAACCTCACAATTTAAAGGCAAAGGGGGGTTGTCACCCTTGTGGGCCATAAATGGAGCAAGCAAATTTTTAGATGGGTGACTTTAGTAGTAGGATCAAATTGTGACAATGGATGTGAACAACTTAGAGGAAATTCCTTGGATATTTGGGGGGGACTTCAATATGATTGAATCACCATAGGATGATTATGGTGGGAACTCCTTTGAGTGGAAAGGAAATGAAAAATCCTTCTGGTATAAGAAGTTAAATAAACATAAACTTTTTGACCCTTTGGCCAACAATAAGGATCTCTACAAGGGCATTTGGCATACTTGGTCCAATTTTTAACAGGGTGCAATAAGATAATTTTTTTCAGATTAGATAGATTTTATGCTGATAAAGACACCTTCAATTTTAAGAATGATGGTGATGGATTTAGTGTCAAAGTTACCCCATACACACTGTCTAATCATCACCCCATTCATTGTAACATTTTTCAATTGGGTAAAATAGTTGTGGACAGAGGTAAAAAAGATGGGTTTTCCCTTAATACAAGTCTATTGAAAGATGATGATGTTTCTACTACAATTAGCATTATCAAATGATATAGAAAGATGGTCCCAGAATGTTCTAGTTGGAAGAATTTCTTTTAGGTGGTAGGTAAAAAAAAAGCAATGGATAATAGGAGCAGGGAATCTAAGTTACAAGAGTAACTCTTTGTTGCTGAAGCTAGATTGCAAAATAATCCAAACAATGTCAAGGCTATTAATCTTTCTTCTCACTCCAGATATGTACTTAGGAATTTGCAAAATATAAGAGTTAACGGGGCCAAGACAAGGGCCATAATAATCTGGACTAGTTATGGTGACAAGGGTTCCAAGTATTTCTTTCAAATCCTCATATCCAAGGAGGCTATAGATAAGATTGATACCATTTGGGAGGATGGTAAAATGATCAGCTCCCAAGAGGGTATATTGAAAGCCTTTGCTGACTAATACATTAAGAGGTCATATTGGACACATGTTTGGGGTCATTTTTGCTTGACTAGAAGATATCAATAAGTTGCATTCACAAAGAGGATAAAAAATTAAGATTCCAAGGAAGAACTCCAATTTTAAGAAAAACACTCTAGTTCAAGAATGATAGTAATCCAGATCTAATCTCTTGTTTACCCAATAGATTCAGGTTGATTTTCTTCTTATAAATATAATGCATGCACAAATTTAATCCATGTAGGGTTGTTTAGAGATCACCTAGGAGTAGTTTTCTTTCATTTAGCTTTAGATTGTAATTTATTTCCATTTTATTCTGTAGCTAAAACCCTAGCTAAAAATTTATTGTTTTCAAAAGGTGAAGTGCTATTAAAGGCTTCAAAATAATGTAATAAGGGTCGATATTTTTGCAATACAATTATCTACAATTGGTGCTTCAATCATGGTGTGAAAATTTTTGCTATCTTTGTGAAGTTCTTGAATGTGTAATTTTTCATTTATTTATTTCAAAGAGCTAATTTATTGTGTTGTGAATTATATCTGTGATTACTTAATTCTGGAGTTTAGTTATGTTGTATCATGTTGTTGTGACGAATTATTGGGGAATTATTTCTTTCGTGCGTAAGGATAAATTTATCTCGTATGTACGTGCATTTGTGGCGGCTTTGCGATTTGATGAATTTTGAGAAATATTGTGTTTGTTATCTGCATTCCATTGATGATCACATCTGCATCTTATGATTTGTGAGCAATTCTAATTCATATTATGTGGGTTTTCTTTAAAATTCCCTGGTGGTTTATATCACAAGTTTGATGTATCGGTTGTTTATGTCCTGTAGGAATTTGCATATAAAGTCATTTGATTCCAATTTCTCGTTACTCTCAACTTGTTCTTGTTTATTTATAAATCTGATTAATCATAGATTTATGTTTAAATTGCACAATATAAATTATATGTTCATCTTAACTTAGAAAATACAAAAAAGTTTTGTTAAGTTTGTTTTGCAGCCTCTCCAAGAATCGAACTAGCAAAGGCCTCCTCGTGAACAGTTTCACATTTATCTTCAATTGAGATATCCATACAGTTGAGACCCAGCCTAAAGGAACCTTGAGAGTGATTTTCAACATTCTTTCAAGAGGGGAATTTGCACTATAGATTCCTAGTCATTGTCTTGTGTAAAAATAAATGCTCAACAAATACATTAATCACTTGTAATACACAAGGAATATGAATATATTGATGGTCTAATACTACAAAGTTAATTTATCAAATTTAAAATGTTTACAAGGATAAAATGATGATTTATGATACCCATGAGGTCATAATCCTTACACACTATATTGGATACTACTGGAAGTCGAATGATAGTTGACTTCACTATTAAAATGGTATTTTTGGTTCTATACATGATGGACAATACTAATGGTAACTTGGGATGTCTATTGATTATATTATTAGTACATGTTAGTTACTTGACAAATTCAAAGACTTGTATTAACAAACATAATGTATACGGTGCAGTTCTCAAGAATCTGCAAACAACATGATATCATTCTTGTTTTTTGGTCACTGTATAAGAGAACGATGAACATACTTTGTACCTTATGTATGAGCTTAAATACTCATCACATGTATGTGAGAACAACAATGCCTAGTTTACTTGTCAGCGTCATTACCTAAAGGATATTGTTGTTTTAAAAAGCATTATGCTTATAATAATTCACATGAGACATTATCATTTGCAAAGCAAAAAATGATAGCCTTATAAGAAGGCATAGGTGACACTATAATTATCAATTAACATGGGGTCTCCTTTGTGAAGCATCATTAACATGGTCAAAAATATTTCTTTGGTCTTTATTTTTGATGACACTATCTTTGGTATATACATGAACACATGGTTTATTATTTATTTTGACATTTAAAATGTCGTTATTGTTGTTGTGATTATCATATGCCCTAAGGCATCAAAGGGAGCTATTTTTGTTTGGAATCATTATCATTTGTGAAAACCTAGTGATCTAGGACACAAGTTTCAATTATGCTTGGAGATCTCTTCTTGGAAGTTAACAAAGTATTTCAAATTGTAGTCTTGACATGGTAGCATGGTCACGTTGCTTCAACTTCTCTCTCCAAATATGGTAATGATGTTCTGGTTATTTTTTTGAAAGAAGATTATTGATCACAGTTAGTTGGAAAAAATGTTTTTTTAAAAGGTATTGATGCTATTCGATTATTAAAGATTTTAGTTTTTGAAAAGTGGAAGTTACAAAAGTTTTCTTTCATCTCTGAGTTATATAGAAAGGTTTTTTATTTTTGCAAAAAAATGACAGAGTTATGAGTATAGAAAAATAATGAAAAGAAAGGGGTTTTAAAGGAAATATTCTTGAGGGTTTGTTTCTTGAAGTGTGAAGTAATTTGGTTTTTTTGAAAATAAAATGGGCTCAATTTTTAATTAAATAGATCAAGTACTTGTATTTTTGAAAAAGTTTTCATATTTGTGAATAGAGAACTTTATTTTCTGAAAGGAAGTCTTTAGACTATGAAGAGTTTGTGTAGGGGTTGTGAATAATTGCAAGAGATTTGGTGCATTTTTTTTTGGTTAATTTCTTTGATACAATGACATATTGTTTTCAAACATATATTAGTGCATATTCATACATTGTTGATATCAATTTATATAAGTTGCATCCTATCATGATAAAGGCATAGTGTGTGTATATCATGAGGTTTTCTTCAACCATTATGATTTATACATTCTCTGTTTATTTTAAACCCTAAATCTCAACTCTAATGAGATTTTTAGGAAGATGAAATGTTGTGGAATATATCTCATACTTTGCATATTTGATTTCAGTATTGTTTTCTAGTGAGACATATTTGATTGCCAGTGAGGCATGTTTTATGTAGCTAGTGAAGTATTCTTGATTAATCCAGTGAGGTATTTTAGAGTGGTTCATCCCTATGAGGGTTTTCCACTCATGAAAAAAATGTGTTATGGTCTCTTATTGTTTGTTGTCTAATCGGTTTACAAATTCAAATTGTGATTCTTATGAGTATTTAAGTATGAGTTTCCATGATGTCTTCAACACTTGAGATCTAATTTCATGTTTAACAACTTTACATGCACAATATTATAATTGATAAATTGTATTGTTTCCAAAACTCTGAATCTTGTATTCTACATGCTCAAGGTCATGGAAGTTTAACTTAAGGTTTCAAAATTGATAAACCACAGATTCACCCCCCCCAACCCACTCCCCCCTCTCAATGGTATTGTACTCCAAAAATCCTACAATATGAATTATGTTTATGAAAACTATTAATATGGTTTTTTTGGCATGTTTTTTTAGTCCCTTAATGTATAATTCTCTATTTTTTTTCTTGCACAAAGCTTAGTTTTTCAATTTTCTAAATTAGAACTATTTTTTTAAAATTAATCGTATAGAAGTTCAATATCTTATTCTAGATAGATTGATCATTTCCATTGCTTTTCTTTGTATTTGGCATGAAATTTTTTCTTCACACACATTTAGAATGACTTGATCTTTAAGTTGTTCATTATCATGGTCACACCATTATGCAAGCTGGAAGAAATCCCACCAAATTTAACTTTGTTAGAGATATGTCATCGACTATTAAATACGAAATCTAAACAATTCGCCACTAAGTAAACATATTATGGACACAACACACATGGAGCCTTTTTAAAAAAATTTACCATATTAAAATTTATTAAAAAATTTATTTATAACCAATCAACTAATTTTGTAAAATGACACAATAATATTTTTGAAATGTAGATGTCCCATACTATATTAAGACTATAACCAATGATGGGAAAAATTTTCCTTGCTTTCACCAAAATAATAGGCAATGCTAAGGAAAAAACATTAGCTCCTTGCCTATAGGGTTATGGAAAAATAAATACATGGCAAGAGAATACAAAGAGACAAGCCAAAAAAAAAAAAATAGAGCTTTGAAAGATTTGTTGAGTTTGGTCTTGGTTCACAATGGTTACTATATGCCTCTTGGAAGCTTTCTGATTAAAAACAAATTTGAATTAAACTATTTCTCAAACTCACTAAAGAAACATGGGTTTTACACCTCGGTCTAGTTGCAAAGTTTTGTCCAATCCGCTCTACAATTTTGAGCAATTTTATATGTTTGTTTCATGTGGTATAGTCCTTTGAACAAGCGCTACAAAAGAGCAAAGGAAGGGCTTATAAATGGCCAAGGTGAAGATTTGAAGTCCACACACATTATGAGTCATTCTCCTTAAGAATGGATAAAATTAAATGAGTTCTAAAATTCGGAACAAGATTATAAGCCAGACTTCTTTTGAGAAGCTAAAACTAGTTAGCTTTTAAAATCTAGTGTAGTTGTAGATCTTTATTAGGATTGAATTTTGGTTTTGCACATTTTTTGTATTCTCTTACTATGTTTTTGTTGGAACATGACCTAGTACTCACTTTCTTTACAACCAACTGATTATGATAAAGCATTGGTATAACCACATAGGCTTTATGTGAAACTAATGTTTCAGGTTCAACTCTTCCATGTTAACCAATACAAATTAAAGATAAATTTCATGACTTTTTGTATTGTTTGTAACATTTCAATTTTATCAATAAGATTCTTGAATAATTTTTCCTCTTCTTCTCATTGGCTTGTCATTTTTTTTGTTGCTAACAATCAAGGATTTTAGATCTCAATCAAATTCTACACTTCTGTTGTATATGTATTTTTTTTGTCTCTCTGCAGGTTTTTTCTATTGATTTGATATGCATTTATTAAAATATCACCCTATTTGTTTTGGGCTGAGAATGATAATATTGTTACTTTTAAATGCTTCAAGTTTCACCTTTGGTTTCTTTAAGGCGAGCCAAAACTTGTGAGTCCTTGCCATAGTCTTTATATGGTATGTAATATTTTGAGTTGCAAAATACATTTTTTTGGTGATTTTCATTATTTTTCTCATAGGATGACCATAATTTCCCTGGCATAATATACAACATCAACGATCCAAAACCATCCACTTGTAAGTAGATTATTGTTGGTGACTTCAATAGTTTTCTTCTCACTATTTAAAATTTTCAGACGTACTTAAACATATTCAACTAGCGATAGTGAAACTAAGAAAGAAATACAAATGATTTTAATGGCATAGCCATAATAATGAACACTTTAGAGAAAAAATTATGCCACAGGTAAACTGAGAAATAAAACCAAATAAAGCAATCACCATACGTCAAAGCCCTTTATTCACCTGTAGCTTAGTCATTTATCTACTCTATCGCATGCCTTTCTCATATGAAAATGCAAATAATGGGAGTTAAAACAAATCCCATCAAATTTAACTCTACCATTGATATTTTCTCAACTACCAAATGCCATATCTTAAACCATGCGACACCCAGTAAACATATTATGGACAATAAAAAGCCGAGGGTTTTTTTCTTCCCCAAATTTCTGTAATAAAGTTTAAAATACCACCATGAAAATTATAGCCAGCTAGCTATAAAATATTAAAAACTATGAAAAATAATATTTTTAAAATATAAGTGTTGCATACTATATACAAACTATAGTGCATGACCCAAAATTTATTTCCACTTAGGAAAAAGTACTAGGCACGAGCTATATAAGCTGTTTCAACAATGTGACAATGACAATGAACAATCCAAACATCAAAACACTCTAAATGCATTTAGAAATTTTTTTTAATGCCATCCCATGAAACAACCCAACAAGGGCGAATCAATGACTAAACTAGAGCTTTCTTCATTTTACTTTTCATTTTACTAGCTTTTTGCATTCTTTTGCTATGTATTTCTCTAAACCTAACCCACTTATAAGCTTCCCTATCACTACTTGAATATGATCAAATGTAATTCAAAGCACCATAAATTTTTTTTAAACCACTAAAACATATTCAACTATGCATAGGTCAACCAAAAACCAAGCATAAAACATTTTAACATGCAAGCAATAACAATGAACACACTGAACAAGTCATGCCATATGTAAACGAAGGAATACAACAAGAAAAACCACCCACCATACCTCAAAAACCCCTGCCTCTCGCTCAGTTGTTTCTTCACTTTTTCTCACGCCTTGTTCAAATTAAAAATGCAAATAACAGAAGCTGAAAAAAATCCTATCAAATTTAACTCTACCAAGCATATTTCACCAACTATTATATGCTACATCTAAAATAATGCATATGGTATACACAATGGAATTCACACTGGTTTGTAAGATACATACAATCATGAGAAATAGATAATTTTCATGGTAGAAGTTGTATTAGCCATTTTAACAATGTGATAATGAACACTTGAAACAAAAAAACATTCTAAATGCATATGGAAAAAAAAATTACACCTTGCTATGGAAGAGTCCTACAACTTCCAAGTGATGACTGAACTAGAGCTTCCTTGAATTCGCTGTTCATTTTTCAATATTTTTGGATTCTTTTTCTATGTATTTTTTTGAGCTTGTCCCAATATCGAGCATTCCTATGGCTACCTCAATATGATCCAGTATAATTCAAAGCACCACATTTTTTTTTAAAACCACTAAAACATATTCAGCTACGCATAGCTCAATGAAAAACTAAGCATAAACCACTTTAATAACCAAGCAATATATATGATGCAGGGGCATCCTTGGTTCCTAAATATTCTAGCAGTCTCGGTAACTGTCTGGTGGAGTTCAGTTAATTGGTTGGTGATCTCGGTAGAAGATTGGTGTTTCTCGGTCTTTGGTGATAGTTCTTGGTTGGAGTCTGTTTGGCTTCACCGATGGAGCTCAGTGGTCATGGTAAAGGTTCTTAGTTGGAAGTACTAATGGAGCTCAGTGGATGATGATCACTCGGTGACTCAGTGTTTCTAGTGCTTGGTGCTTGGTTACCGACGGGGTCTCGGTGTTTATTACTAGCGCTCGGTGTCCTTGCTGACCGACTTGTTGGTTTGGATGAATCAGCTTGGCCCACTGGTGCATTTAATTTGGGTCATGCTCCTCGAGTTATGGATTGACCGTTGGACATGTGGGGACCTAGATCTGACGTGTTACTTTTCCCTATGTGGATCTGGATGCCGATATGATGAATTAATTATTGGAAGGCTATGTGAGAGCCGATTGATGTTTCATTTAATATTTGTTTATCTTTAAAAGCCAACTGGGTTTTGGGATTTATTTGTTTGTAAAGTTGACTTGTGGCTGAAGATTAGTATTTAAGAGGGTGCTTGGGTAGTTGTTTAGGGCAGATTAGAGGGATCTGGAGAGACATAGTAGACTTGGAAGTATAAGAAGTGTAGCAGAGTTAGTAGCTTGCGAGCTTAGGAACAAGAAGATTGCTTCACTAGTAAATTTTAGCCTATTTTTCGATGAGGATTAGTCAAATTTTCGACACCAATTGGTCGACCAAACAACCAAGAATGTTGTCAAACTTTTTTCATTGCTTATACAAAGGTAAAAATAATCATCAAAATTCTGACGTCCATTGTGGTCGAATTACCAACTGAGGCGTCGTCAAAACGATTGCTTCAACTTGGATCATACCTTTTATCTATGCGACCAAATCCCGTCAAACTTTCGACGACAAGTGGTAGGAATAAACATCGAATACATAGCGTCCTCGTCGAAATGTCAAAGAGAGTTCATCGATAGTTGGTCAAAATATCGACATATAATTTAATTTTTTTTTAAAAACATATATATATATATATATATTAATTTCATTATTTTTATTATTTATCTAATAATTATTCATCATATATAATTATAATAATCATAACTTATGTCAATATTAAGTATCAACCAGATATCTTATTGTTGTATATATTTTTTGTACGTTGATTGAGATCTTAAATTATTGAGCTTCTCTTTGTTTCGATAATAGTTTAACATTCTCTACTTGATAGGGCCAACCACGTGAAGGTGGCAGCTCATATGGCCCCTCCTAGGATCCTCTTATGACCCTTTACGACACTTTAAGACCTCTAAGATGTATTCTTAGGGATTGTAAAGGGTCATAAAGGGTTATAAGGGGTCCTGGGACACAACAACTGAGAAACATAAATATACGCATCATGGTCACAATTGTTTGGAGACACAACATAATTGAATGCTATACCTAGATGATGCAACACAACCACTATTCTTGTAGTTCTAAGTTGACACTGCGGGATCCAAAAACCAAAGATAAGGAATCTATATATGGTTTTTGGATCCCACAGTGTCAACTTAGAACTACAGGAGTAGTGGTTGTGTTGCATTTTTTGGGTATAGCTGTGTGCAATAATTGTGTCACACTTCTATGGATCATTACATGCAAGGAAACTCAAGAATGAGGCCTCACAAATCGATCCATAGCTCCCTAGGCATGGAGTGCAAGGGTTTTTAAGAATGCTCTCAACTAGAGCTATTTAGCCAATAACCTTGCTAGTAAACCATGCAATGGGAGATTCAATGAAGACAAGGGCAAGAATGCCAATATCCTCAAGAATCAAGAATGAAAATGCAATGCAAGCTAGATTAAGAATGGAAATGCAAGCTAAGCTATGGAAATGAAAGATGCAAGTATTACAAAGCCTCCTAGTTAAACTAGATGAATTAATCTAAAGCATAAAGGAAATCTAAGCTAAGAATGCCATGAAAATGAAGCTACTATGCAAGAAATGAAATCTAACTATGAAGCAAGAAAGCCATGATGATGCAAGAATGAAGACAAGAAGATAGAGTGTTGATGAAGATCCAAGATGAATGCCAACAATGCTCCAAATCTTCAAACCCTAGATGCAAGAATATCTCCAAAAGCTCCAAGATGACCTAGAAAACCTGTAGCATAACAATAGCATAAAAAGTTGTTTTTTTTTAGAATGAAGAAGAGAGCTCTTCTTTTATAGGAAATGAGGAGAAATGGACCATGGAGATTAAGAGGCAAAAGATTTAATCAACGGTGGAGCTTGAAAGAGGAGCAATCCATGTGCACAAGTATCCTCCAATGAGAAAATAAGAGTTGACTTTTGTGTCCATATGAGACAAAAAGTGCTTTTTCCCTTTTTATAAAATAAGAATAATGCTTTATTTGTGCAACTTAGGATAAGAGGAAAAGTGGGGGCTTTTTATTTATTAAAAGGGGAGGGAATATTCCTTTTAATAAATAAAGACTTAGGATAAGATGGTTAGCCCATAGAAAATAATCGAATAAATGATAGAACTAGGATTTGATCAAGAATAAGCAATTTATGATTTAGCAAAAGGGGCTAATAGTCTAGGTGACCATTTTTAGGTGTATACATTTGCCCCTCTTTGACTAATGTGTGATCGATCTGAGAACACATGTAGTCAAAGAATGAAGTTGAAATGTGAGATCGATTTGGGATCACAAAGCAACTCAGATCAGCCAAAAAAAGCACGAGATAGCCAAGAAGGCAAGCAAATAGTGTTCTGACTCCAAAGAATGAAGTGCAGAAAAATAGCAAATCCTGCATGATCAGCCTGGTAGCGACAGTACTGAACACTTAGGAAAGAGATAGCCAATAAGATATGATGTGTCTGCCCCCTCGGGATCGAAAGCGAAATCAAGTAGAGGGAATGCAGAAGCAAGAGCAACATGATCAAATCACTAGAAATCATAATCGAAGAAAGAGAACAGAATAACCATCAAGCAGTGAAGGGATGCCCCACACATGGGACCCGGGGCACGAACCAAGCGGTCCCTCAACCCGAAAACACCACAGAGGGGAAGAATTGGAACTTGGGATTTGAATGAAAGACTAGAAGGTTGAAAGAGATGGGGATGAAGAGGTGAAGAATGCCCCAGCGAAGATGGAAGGATCAACCCTCAAAAGGTTAACCAACTGCACGAAAGAGGGGGAAAAGGTGATTTGGATGATCAAGGTGAACTCGGATTTCGGTTTCGATCCCGAAATGAAAGGAAAATGATGGGATATGAAAGACAAGAAGTGAAAGACATGATCAGGAAGAAGCGAAAGGTGAGCGCAGTTGATTAACAAGTCCATGAAAGATAAAGAAGAGCTCTCTCCATATGCAAGATGCAAAACTAACTAACATGAACTTAAGAATGCAAGCTACATGAAAAGTGGTTTACTTGCAAGGTTACAAAGCCAATAGACATCTAATATTCATCATCGAGCGTTATTGGTAGCGTCGCAAGATCATACAATACACACTAGCATAACTATGTGGATCTGAATATGATCTATATCAGATAAAAATGTGGAAATCCCACCTAGACATCAGAGACATGTAGGTCAAGATGACTAGCACAGTGAGATTACCTAAGTTTAATATAGCAAGATTATACTCGCATCGAGACACAAGGAAAGTCAAGATGGCTACAAGTATGCACTTGCACAAAAACAGTCAAGGATAATACCCTGTCAATCCACAGTGTCAAGTAAGACCAGCATAAATGCTCATGACAGTTAGGATCAACAAGATATACCCACAAGCAGAAAAAGCAATAAAACATGTTCTCATACCCTCAGTCTTCTAGCTATGCATCATCGAAAACTTCTCAGGGAGAGACCACTCAGCAAAGAAATCATCATAGATAGCATGCAAAGAAATAAATTCAAACAAATCTCAGCAAGTCAAGTGCGTGTGTGTAGGTCATAGAGTCAAACTTTGAGTATTGCATCTGCAAATGAGAAATATCGCATCATACTAGACTGCAGGTAGGACATCTGATAAGTGTTGAGAAACACTCGACGCAAGGGGAAGTGTTGAAAAACATAGTTGGGGTGGTGTTGAAAAACACCATTTGCGAGGTGCCTAAGAAACCCAGACGCACAAAGAGAGACAAGATAAGCTTAAAACAATGTATGCCCCCTAGACTTAAGACAAGAGTCAATTCCAGGCTAGGAGAGGCGAAGCAAGAAGTGGAGCGAAAGAGCGCCACGCAAGACTGATAGACATAGGTGCAGAGGGTCTCAAGCAGCGCCTGTTTCCAGGTTTTCACCACTTGATAGATTTTTTCAGGACTTTTTTATAATTTTTTTTTTGTATTTTTGCTACCAAGGCGCCTGTTTCCAGGTTTTCACCAAGGCACTTTTTCAAAAAAAAAAAAATTTTGAATTTTTGAATTTTTTTGATTTTTTTGTATTTTTTCAGGACTTTATATGCTTTTTAGGATTTTTTCAGCATCATATATGATTTTTTTTGGAATTTTTTCAGGATCATAAAATATGTACAAGGAATGCCCCAGACAGGAACGGGCATTAAAGATCTGCTTCCTTTGATGTAGAGAACTGATAGGCCCCAGGCCCAAATGCTACAACTGTGATGATAGGAGGTCTCAACCAGTTCGACCAATAATAACCAGCCCTAAGCAATGTCTGAGTTAGTGGAGGATCATTAGAATGTGATCCACATATGCCATCGTGGATTTCAGCTAGTACTTTTTCTGACTCCTCTATTTCTAGACACTTAAGGAGAGTTCCGTCTAGACCCTTCCTATACAAGTCACCAGAGACAAAGGCAAAGTGTAAGGGGTGGCGGAAAGAATGGCATGGAGGAGTATGAGGTGGAAGACATGCAAAGATGGTAGGATTGTAAGATTTGTGAGCAGGATAGCGTAATTCATCCACCAGGAACTTGAAGCAAAATTTATGCTTTTTCATTTGTAAGATGGATGTCGAAGCAACCAAGGCATTAGCAACTTTGTTCTCAGCTCTAGGAATGGGCTGAAGTATAACAGATATGAGATCATGCTTGAAGTAGTGCACCATTTTTCTGTAGAGAATCAGCTTGTCATCATTTATTTGAGACTCATTATTTTTGAGCAAATTTTTATTTTTACTTTTCTTAGGTGCGGATACCACCACAATGTGGTTTTCGCCATCTGACCATTGCTCTTTTCTTTTGACTTGATGACTGTGATGCTTGATTTCTGATTCAATCTTTTTTGTTGCTAGTTCGCTGGTGGAAGAAGTAACAGGTGTTGATGCAAGATGAAATGAAGTGACCGGTTCAATAGCATTTATGCGAGGGGTTTCATCTCTGGTAACAAGAGAGGTTGAGCCTATAGGGTAAGCTCCAAAAGTAGCTAGATCTAGACTTGTCATAGAAGGACCAACATAGTCGACTAAGGCAATACGGGGAACAAACTCATCAGATCCAACACAAGACTCATCAACTACGTCGGGATGGTTACTACAAGAATGAACCATATCAACATCCATATCATCAGTAGATATACATTTTTCTCCCCAAAGAAGTGAAGTAGAGGGAAGAGCATCTCCCATTTGAACCATAGTGTGTAGCGGTGACTCATCTGTATCTGTGTCTGAATTACTGAGCATGGGAGTATTTCTAGAATCCTCTCTATAGATCCACTCTTGAATAGCTTGTTCTTCTCTGTCTGCTTCTAAAGGAATGGATGAAGGAACAAAAGTATCAAAGATCACCATAGCAGAAGTGGAAGGCTGCATCTGATCAGAAGGTCTCCCATATGACCTAGGAGAAACAGGTATAGAAGCAAAAGAACCCAGTTTATATTCACCCATACCAAGGCTCATCATCTTAAGTGATTTCTCAGCAGTAGCTAGAGATGTACTAGGATCAACAAAAGGTTCATTATGAGGAACAAATTTTTCAGTAGCAGCAAGAGCATTGATAGCAATAGTATGGTCTCCAGGAATCACAACCTCAGTGCCATTGTATGGAAATTTGACGCACTGATGATAAGTGGAAGGAATAGCCTGCATGTCATGGATCCAAGGATGACCCAAAAGAATGTTATATGCGAGTGGGATGTCCAACACTTGGAAGCTAATATCTTTCGTGATAGGGCCCACTCGGATAGGCAGTGTGACAAGACCTTTGGAAGATCGTTCCACTTCATCATAAGCTTTTATAGTAATCTTCTTCTTAGAATCCACAGCAAATTCTGACAAACCCAATTGTTGTATGACATTGAAAGAAACAATATTTAACCCTGCACCATTGTCTATCAGGACTCGGCGGACTCGGGTATTGTAGACTAGAACTTCAATGTGTAAAGCTAGATTATGTGGGTGAGCAATAGATATGTCATCTTCTGCAGAAAAGGAGAGAGATAGCGGAGATGAAATGTGGTTGACCATATCCTGAAATTGATCTGGATCAATGTCATTGGGAACACATGTTGTACGTAGAGCTTTATCAAGAATCTCTCTATACGAAGGGGATAACCGAAGCAACTCAAGGATAGATATCTGTGCTGGTGTCTTTTGCAAATGTTGGACAAGATCATAGCTAGGGGTGGCTGAAGGAGCCACTTGTTTGGAAGGCAAAGCTTGCTTGGGATCTTGCACAGTTTTAAGGACAATCTTGGCTTGCCCCCTAGTAACAGCATTCAGTGTCTCACTTCGGGAAGATGAACTACCACGTGTTTGCAAGACTAACTTTGGCTTACCATGATTGGTGTTATTATCATCTTGAGACCTCATCATTAGAACACTCTCAATGGGCTCTACCATGTTAATCACAAGCGTATTAGAAGGATACGTGTAATTGATCTTGGCATCATGATTCTTCTTATGTGTTTGAGAGGTTTCCCCCTTATCATGCTTAGGTAGAGGATCTTTGAAAGCTGTGTGATCAGAATTTTTAGTTAAGCCATCAGTGGAGATTGTGCCATTCTCAATAAGATCTTGAATATCATCCTTAAGCCTAAAACAATTGTCTGTTGGATGTCCCTTGTTTCTATGATAATGGCAGTAATGATCCTCTCTCCACCAATCGGGCTTATTTATCGGATCCCAGTTACCAGGTTTATCAGGAAGAGTAAGATATCCATTGTCAACCAAAGTCTTAAGGATCACATCGTAAGGTTCTGCCAACTTGGTATAGACTCGCTTTCGAAATGACTTCTTAGGCTTATCTGCATATTGAGGTTTAGGAGCACTGTGAGCGTTGGCAGCTTCTTGTTGTTTTGCTGCATAGATAGCATTGGAGAGATTGAAAGCGGGCTCTTTAACTTTAGGAGTGTCAACAACCCCATCATTAACAACATACTTGTTCTTATTCCAAGGTTTGTTCTTGTCTTTACCATTGCCTTTAGCATCTTTATTAATAACAATATCCCCTTTTCTTATAGCTACATCCTCAATTCGATATGCACTTTCAACCATGTCATGGAAGGAGGAGAACAGTTGCTTCCTTAGATCATAAAATAGCTCAGGCACAAGTGTGTTGACGAAAATGTCAATCTTTTCTCTTTCAGGTAGCTGACGAGGATATCGAGAATACAATGACCTCCAACGTTGTAAGTAAGTTGCAAATGGCTCACCTTGATGTTGTCTTAGATTACCGAGACCTATCACAGTGACAGGTTGTTGGATGTTGTAAGAGTACTGCTGGGTAAACCGCTGAGCTAACTCATCAAAAGTCTTAAGAGGTGGTGTCAATTTCGCAAACCATTCTAAAGCTTGTCCTCTTAAGCTTCGAGGGAATAATCGTAGAAGATATGTGTCTTCATGAAGAAAGTCCATGCTAAGAGCGTAAAAGTGACGCACATGGTCATGGGGGTCACCATTTCCATCATACTTGTCATATTTAGGAACCTCAATATCCTTAGGAAATGGGACCATGTATAGATCTTTATCAAAAGGAAGAGCACAAATTGATTCTACAAAAGAGACCTTTGGAGGCTCTCTTTCTAATGCCATTTGGGTAAGGCGTTGATTTGTCCGACGTAATTCTTCTTGAAGGACTTCCAATTCAGTTGGTACTCTTTGTTGGACAATTTGTCTGACATCATAGCCGGGAGGAAGCTTGTATCCTCTAGAAGTCATATATTGAAAATATTGATCGCCATTACGCTCTAAAAGCTTATGCATCATTCGTTGGAAATCCACATCTTGTTCACATCTCATAAGATCCTCACTAGAAATCTCATCATTAGCCTCTGCCTCATGTTGAGAGGGAGGAGGTCTAGGAGGTGAAGAAGGCATAGCAAAAGTTGGCCTTGGAGGAGATCTTGGTGGCGTGTTGTTGTCATTGTTGCCATTGTTAAAAGAAGGTCTGTGCTCATGATTACTAGTCTCAGGTTGCTCATGAAATGTCCCTCTATAAGCCATGTGCCTAGTAGCATCCATCCTTTGTTGATTGTGTTCTTTGTCTAAGCGCGCTTGATTATCCTTACGCTCAAAGTGTTCTTGCAAGAGTTGAAACTTTTCTTGTTCAGTCAAAGTGAGTGAGACACTGTCTGTGTTTTTGGGGGTCTTGAATGCGGAAAAGAGGAAACCTCCTTTATACCATGGTGTAGCCTTAGAATTCTCAGATTGGTTAGAACTAGAACTGTTGTTGCTAATGGGTGCTTTTGAACGTCTAGTTGGAGAAGGTAATTGTGTATAATTGAACGGAGGATGACTCTCCTGCTCAAATTGAGACCGAGTTGTAACCGGCATGAAAAGAGATGTTGGTTGACTAATAGAATGAGACAAAGTTTCTTAGATTTGAGATAAGCAAAGCTAATAAAGATCACTTGTCAAAGTAGAACAAATAGAGAGATGGCTCGTCAAAAGTGCTCAAGCACTTACAGCAATCAATTGACTAAAGCCAAGCAACGAGCAAGAAGCTCAATAAGCAAGTAGCTAGAGAGGTAACCGTGATGCGACAAGTGATCAAGAGTAGCATTTGTTAAGCTCAAATCCAATAGTTTTAGCTCATTTGTTTCAGTCTAGAACAAATCTAAACATGTAAGTAACAAACCAGTTTCGAGTAAGAACAGAAAAGGACATTATACAGCAGGTTAAAGTGCAAGTTTAGCAACTCCGAATTGTAGCAATGACATGACAGTAGAAATGACTCAGGATTCTTGGTTGAGGGTATGCAAGGATACTTCAATATCATATGACTCTTGACCAGTGAACGTGAAAAACTCAGTTTTGAAGCGCTTGGACCAAATTTGTAGATTGAACAGTGCAATTTTTTAGTTTGACAAGTAGTAGCAGCAGATAAAAGACAGGTTTGCAAACAGTGTAGGATCAAACATGTCATAGAACACTTGAAACAAGGGCAAAAGCAACCTTGCCAAGACAAGCACTTGTGATATCAAAATAGAAAACCTTATGAATGCTACCGTTTGTTTGAATGTTGAGAACGTTTACACGGGCATAGCACAATCGAAGACAATTCAAGCAATTACTACCTAGAAGGACAAGGCTCATTACTTAGCAACGTGGCTCACAACTTGATGCTCCCTTGCCTCACACCAAGTGGTTGCCCACAAGAGATATTGGCATTGTCATGGAAGTGTCAAAAACACAACCAAAGGAACACATATGGTGAGTGTCTTGGGGTGATCCGGGTAAGTCCACTTGGATCAATCCTTGCACCAAGAAGCTAAGCGGCTAAAATAGGGTGGCCTCTATCTAATGGTTCATAGTAAGGATTTCCGTTCATAACACCCCTCTTGCTCCTCATAAAGGACTAGGACCTCGCGGCCTCAAGAGTACCTTAAGCATTTTTGCTCAATGCTTTCCCCATGGTCGCAATCCCATGAGCTACTAGCATCAAGCGAAGACAAGTGTTATGTCTACCAAGGTTTTGTGTCCTCGATAGCCTTGAGATTATAGTGAGTTGGAATCACTCGCCACCAAGGAAAATGATGACAAGGTTGTCCCCACTTGGGTCGTTCCTCTTGATTTCTCAAGAGCAGGCCCGCTAAAGGATCCTAAGCTAAACAAAGAATGGATGATTTTTGAGGTTCAAGGTTTTTGATTCACCACAAGGGTGAAGAGCATACTCCCCTATCTCAAAAACTTCTCCCAAACACACCAAGCAAGATCCAATTACCCCTTTGCTTCCAAAACCTCAAGATGGGTCAAGATTTTCTGATTCACCTAAAGGTGAAGAGCATACTTCTCCTACCACCCCAAGATTCCTTTCACAAAGTATTAAGTGCCTATGAAATGAAACAACTAGTATATGCCGCACTTAATAAAAAAAAAGCAATTAAACAAGCACTTGATTTAGTTTTTATGCTTAGGGCAGCCCTGCAAAAACCATTAGTAGCCCTCTTTGACATGCGATTTTAGCAAATTTCAAGCAAGAAGCACCTACAACCACAACTTGTTAGACCCACAATGGTTAGCACATGAAAAATCTGATAATCTGCAAAAATAATTGATCAAATGATAAAATCTGAAAATGAAACCATCATGGTTGGATTAGGCTTAGAAAGACCTTTCCAACGATATATCACACTTAAACTTTTGATACCATTTGCAAAATTTCAAAAAAAATGGGCACCCGTTTTCCAGAGTGGCACGGATTTGAAAACGCTGGAAATTTCAGAAAATTTCAAAAAGATAGCTAAGAACCTGAAACTTGCAAGATAGATAAAATAGCCTAAAAATAGCTCACTACCAGGTTCAGACACAGTATCGCGCGATACTTCACCCGACACCAGTCGATACTTCTCAGTCCGCGCGATATTTCGCCCGACACCAGGTGATACTTCACCCGAGACCAGGCGATATACCTCGATACTGTCGTGCGATTCTTCTCAGGTGCGAAGTATCGCACGCGTATAGTAAGGTATATCGCGCGATATACCTGAGAAGTATCGCGCGATATTCTGAGACAAAAAACCAGAGAACAAAAATTACGCTAAAAACTTGCCGAAAAATTGACGGAAAATGACGAAAATGTAGAATTTAAAGGACAAAGTCTATCTACTCTGCCCCACGGTGGGCGCCAAAAATGTGTGCAATAATTGTGTCACACTTCTATGGATCATTACATGCAAGGAAACTCAAGAATGAGGCCTCACAAATCGATCCATAGCTCCCTAGGCATGGAGTGCAAGGGTTTTTAAGAATGCTCTCAACTAGAGCTATTTAGCCAATAACCTTGCTAGTAAACCATGCAATGGGAGATTCAATGAAGACAAGGGCAAGAATGCCAATATCCTCAAGAATCAAGAATGAAAATGCAATGCAAGCTAGATTAAGAATGGAAATGCAAGCTAAGCTATGGAAATGAAAGATGCAAGTATTACAAAGCCTCCTAGTTAAACTAGATGAATTAATCTAAAGCATAAAGGAAATCTAAGCTAAGAATGCCATGAAAATGAAGCTACTATGCAAGAAATGAAATCTAACTATGAAGCAAGAAAGCCATGATGATGCAAGAATGAAGACAAGAAGATAGAGTGTTGATGAAGATCCAAGATGAATGCCAACAATGCTCCAAATCTTCAAACCCTAGATGCAAGAATATCTCCAAAAGCTCCAAGATGACCTAGAAAACCTGTAGCATAACAATAGCATAAAAAGTTGTTTTTTTTTAGAATGAAGAAGAGAGCTCTTCTTTTATAGGAAATGAGGAGAAATGGACCATGGAGATTAAGAGGCAAAAGATTTAATCAACGGTGGAGCTTGAAAGAGGAGCAATCCATGTGCACAAGTATCCTCCAATGAGAAAATAAGAGTTGACTTTTGTGTCCATATGAGACAAAAAGTGCTTTTTCCCTTTTTATAAAATAAGAATAATGCTTTATTTGTGCAACTTAGGATAAGAGGAAAAGTGGGGGCTTTTTATTTATTAAAAGGGGAGGGAATATTCTTTTTAATAAATAAAGACTTAGGATAAGATGGTTAGCCCATAGAAAATAATCGAATAAATGATAGAACTAGGATTTGATCAAGAATAAGCAATTTATGATTTAGCAAAAGGGGCTAATAGTCTAGGTGACCATTTTTAGGTGTATACAATAGCATTCAATTATGTTGTGTCTTCAAACAATTGGGACCATGATGCCTACATTTATGTTTCTCATCTTTTGTGATACCTACATTTATGTTTCTCTGATGAAAAATTCCAAATTCAATGTTTGGTATTCCTTCATCTCCCCTCAACTCCATCACTTATGTGTATGGCTTCTCTCCCTCACATCGAAAATAAGATTTTTCCCACTCTGAATCGAGAATGCACGTGCAACAAAAGCATAATATGCACGGATAGCAGGTGGAGTTGAAAAAACACAACACGTTTACATTTTTTTAATAGGTCAAAATTACAATGTTCGCGATGGTCTATAACTTAAAATACATAATTAAAGACCTCTATAAAAAATGCAACCCTGTTGTGTTTTTCAACTCCACCTGATATCCTATGTATATGAATTGAGATTGCATATTGAACTAGGATTCTCCTTCTGCATTGCCTGAAACCAAGAGACTATCACAGTTAACATCTAAATGGCGCGTCTCATCATCACAACTAATCCACCTTAAACAATTGGATATGTTTGCTTGTATTAAATATTCATTAATCAAAATTTGAATAGAAAATATATACCTTGAGTACTACAATTCACATTAGAATCGATGCCTCCATCGTGCTCAGCTGGTGCAGTATCAATATCGGCAGGCTGCATTCCAATGTAAATAATTAGTGTATTTATCGACAATATATACATGTAAATAATTCATGGAGTTATTATGATAGTTTTACTGATATTTTTGTCACAATTTGATGTTCAGGATAGGGGAAAAGCACCTACAACTATAGAGGCAATAGCTGTAGATACAGATGATGATATCCCATAAATCCCTAATATAAGAAATCCCAGTAATCCTCTTCAGCATCTCCTCGGTTGGATTTGCATCTTCCAAAATAATAATAATTTCTGCATTACTCTTTTTCTTCACCATATTTATTATATTAGGGATTTGGGATATCCTCATATGTATCTATAGCTATTGCCTCTATTGTTGTAGGTGCTTTTCCCCTATTTGATATTTATCTTCAGGTGTCCACACTCATTCTATTAGTTGTTTCCAACGGGTCACAATTAGT
Source organism: Chamaecyparis obtusa (assembly GCA_027943335.1). Lineage (NCBI taxonomy): Eukaryota > Viridiplantae > Streptophyta > Pinopsida > Cupressales > Cupressaceae > Chamaecyparis > Chamaecyparis obtusa. The sequence goes on from BSBK01002375.1 coordinate 236,092, forward strand.
GATTGGGAGAGCCTTGTTTTGGCACCAGTCATGTAGTACAAGCGCTAGAATCTAGTTTTTCGGCACGGTTGGGAAATTTTTGTATATCAACATGCGATAGAGTTTTCTACCCAAACTCTATCACATGTTGATATACAAAAATTTCCCAGCCCATAGGAAAAAACTCAATTCTAGTGCTTGTACTGAGACCTTAAATTATTGAGCTTCTCTTTGTTTTGAGAATACTTTAACATTCTCTGAGAAACATAATTGTAGGCATCATGGTCACATTTTTTTGGAGAAAATGTAATTGAGTGGTATACCCAAACGATGGAGAGAAACTTTTGCACCTCCGGTTCCAAGTTGTTCTCCATCCCGCAGTGTTAACTTGGAATCGGAGGTGCGGAAGTTGCACTCCGTTTGGGTATACAACTCAATTATGTTGTCTCCAAAAAAATGTGACCATGATGCCTACAATTATGTTTCGAGAATAGTTTAATTAACATTCTCTACTTAATAGGTCCAACCACGTGAAGGTGGAAGCTCATTTGGCCCCTCCTAGGAGCCTCTTATGACCCTTTACGACATTTTAAGACCTCTAAGATGGATTCTTAGAGGTTGTAAATGGTCGTAAAGGGTCATAAGGGGTCTTGGGATACAAAAACTGAGAAACATAATTGTAGGCATCATGGTCACATCTTTTTGAAGACAATATAATTGAGTTGTATACCCAAGCGATGGAGTGCAACTTCTGCACCTCCGATTCCAAATTAACACTGCGGGATTCAAAGACCATAGATAAGGAATAAATTTAGAGAGTGGAGGAGGGCCATAATGACACAAATAATATAGGACAAACCTCAAGTTAAATGAGGCAACTGCAAACATTTTAATAGATTTTTATTATTAAATAATGAAATTTGCATATACTAGTGTTCTAAGCCCCCTCATTACATGATTTATTATTGTAAGCCCCCTCTAACTTACGCATCTAGAAAATGAAACTACAACCTATTGGGATTGAGACAAACCTTATAGAACAACAACAGCTAGGAAGGATCACTTTCCAACATATGTTGAATACATCTATTGGAGGACCTTGTATTCATGAGCTACACCTTGTATTCATGAGCTACAGATGTATTCAATAGATGTTGGAAAGTGATCATTCCTAGCTGTTGTTGTTCTATAAGGTTTGTCTCAATCCCAATAGGTTGTGGTTTCATTTTCTAGATGCGTAAGTTAGAGGGGGCTTACAATAATAAATCATGTAATGAGGGGCCTTAGAACACAATATATGTAAATTTTATTATTTAATAATAAAAATCTATTAAAATGTTTGCAGTTGCCTCATTTAACTTGAGGTTCATCCTGTATTATTTTGGTCGTTATGGACCTCCTCCGCTCTCTAAATTTATTCCTTATCTATGGTCTTTGTATCTCGTAGTGTCAACTTGGAATTAGAGGTGCAGAACTTGCACTCCATCGCTTGGGTATACAACTCAATTATGTTGTCTCCAAAAAATTGTGACCGTGATGCCTACAATTATGTTTCTCAGCTGTTGTGAAATCTGCATTTATGTTTCTCAGCTATCGTGTTTATACCTTCTCTCATTTGCTGGTGTAATTCCTTTTTGAGTATCCCCATTCTCCTTTGCATCCAAAATGAACTCATTCCAATCCCTCACTAGAATAAAGGGAGACTTCATACCACGTTGTGCTCAAACTTCAGCGAGACTTCATACCACACAACGTCCATAGATTACGTTCAATGCGTTATTTACACTTGTATTGGTGGGAAAACTCTTGAAAACATGCAAAATATATTGCATTCAACCATGTTGTTTACATGACACATGTAGTTTACCTCCAGCGTAAATCAATGTTGCGTACAAATCTACGGACGCCGCTTGGTATGAAGCCTCGCTCAAGCTTGAAAATGATAGTCAATCCATAGTCAAGGTCAAGGAACAAATGGAATAACCAAGAAAACACTATACATTAAATCATGTGATTGATAGCAGATTGGGGCTCACCTGAGCCATAAACATGAAGAATTATTCTAAAAATAGATGTAAACCATATATATGCACACTTGAGGCAAAGAGAAGTTATGTCATATCAATATTAAAATATTAGTTACAATATGAAAATACTAAACTAACTAATTCCTGAGTTCATCTCTACATATGGTCGCAACAAAGATATGTGATTACAATACAGAGAAGGCATCGTAAAAATATAATTTTGGAATTTGCCCTAGCCTGACATGTTTTGCACTCAAATCCTTCATCGCAGATAAGTGGAGATGGGCAGATAGATGTAGATGAGTTGTCATCGACCCAACTAAAGTATCCACAGCCATAATTTCCCTGTGATACCCAGTCTACATTAGTTCTTATATTATAATGAATAGTATTTACATTAGAAACTTTAAATATATACACATTAGCAACCTTTTTTCTATTTGGGCAGCACCAAAATTATCGTCTAGGGTTGCTCAGTGTCTGTGAAGTCTTCAACACACACTGCCCACCACCACATTGACAGTTTGGCACATTGATAAGAGTCATCGAACCTATATCAATAATGCACCACACCACCATTACTACATTTATTATTTTTATATGAAATACACCAAGGAGTAGCATCAAAAATATTAACCATTTACAATAAAAAGTAAACCTAAATCAAATAGCTCATTTTTTTATCAGCATGTGTAGTCTCTGTGTATATGAAAAATGAAAGAAATATGAAGCTGAAATAAAATAGTGAAAAAAATAGTATTCTACATAGAGTGAATGAAATATACCATCAAAAGAAGGTGACAAAATCCTGTCACGAAGCACAGACATAGGAAATCAAAAAGGGACAAAAGACAAGAAATAAGAAAAATCATTACGACTATAATAAAAAAAAGAAACACTCTTTGTCAACAATTTTCAAAATCATTAGGACTATAGAAAAATAATTAAGACTATACAAAATCAAATTTTAGAAATGGACGGTTCTGATGCTTTGCCATTACAACAATTGAGCATTCATCATTTGGTATTGCATATTCCATTTAAGTATGTCAACAATGTTCAAAATCCTATCACCAAGCACATACAAGAAATAAGAAAAATCATTAGGACTATAGAAAAATCAAGTTCTAGAAATGGAGGATTCTGATATTGCTTTTCCATTACAATAATTGAGCATTCATCATTTGGTTATTCTTGGTGTATTCCATTTAAGTTTTTCAATTTTCATGTTTATGTGCATGTTCTTTATGTGTTTGGCTTCTCTCCCTCGCAAGGGATACATCGATAGGTAATTGATTTGAAAGCATAATGATTTGACAGTCTTTTTTCAGGATAGGTGTAATCATCCTGCCAACCTTAATTAGCAACATTGGTGTCCTATCATTGTACAAGTGCAAGATGGTAAGGGTCTATTTGAGGGAAGAAAAAAAGGTCATTTTAACCTTACAAGGCAAGAGGAGAGACAGTCCAAATAATTCTATGGTGACTGTCCCAAACAATAGACAAATGATGGAATTGCTAACATGTTTTCTTTTCATGTTTCTAACAAGTTTGTTGCAAATAGAACCATCATTACAATAGAACCACTCTTTCAAGATATTCTTGGCCAAATCGACTTGGATAAAGAAAGAAGATTGATCATGGAAGATAAATAATTATGGAAGATAAATAATTATGAATGATAATAAAAGATAAATAATATAATAATGATAGATGTTGATGAATATTATTAATGGATCAAATAATAACATATTGATAGATGAAAGAATAATTATTTTAGTGTTCCATTAGCTAAAATCACGACCAACCAAATATGGTTGTGGCAATTGTAATAGGATTATATATACACCAAACAAGGAATGTACGGGTAGGATCCCTGGTATGTACGGATGAGAACAGGAAATAAAAGATAAAAACCAGTTTATGTGCAATTTGTGATTTTGGAAAGGTCTTAAGAGCCTTGTTTTGGATTCCATTTTCTTTATGCACTAAGGGCCCATTTGGTGCATGGAATAACAAATGTCAAATATAGTCAATTCTGGAAGATACAAATTTTGAAAATGATTTCCGGAATATGAGATGACCTATTTGGTTCACCTGGAAGATGACTAAGAAGATGCATAAGGAATTTTAATTCTGTAATTTAATTTCTTTAAATTCATGTGTATACATATGTATATATACATACATACATGTGTGTGTATATACACACATGTGTGTATATGCACACATATATACACATATGTATATATACACACATACACACACATGTGTGTATACACACACATACACACATATACAATCATTTAAACATGGACAATGACTAATTATTGTAACCTCTCAAATAAAGATTGAAGATTTAAACAAAGTTATGACATTTTTCTTACGATAGACAACCCTAGGAACAAATTCTGGCAAGTTTTAGTAAATTTGTCATAACTTTCCATATACTCAATAAAAAGGCACCAAACCAGTTCCAAAAAAAATTTAACTCTGCCTTCAAAATCTTCCAATATACTTCTAGATTCATTCAAATAAAACTCCAACAAAAATGTGTCTTGGAACAACATAAAAATGTGCTGCTAGATTCATAAAGACGTTCATGAAAATAAGATGAAAACTAGCTCCAAATCCAACTATATTATAATTGGATTTTTATATGAAGTCAAGCTAAAGGACTTGGTGAAGACACCTATACTGGTGTTAATGTCAAAAAGAGTCATGTCTAAAGGAAAATTGAAGCCATGATGAAGTATCAATTCTCCTTACTAGAAAATAAAATCCATGAATCAATGATAGTCATGAATCAATGAGAATATGGTTAATTAGCATAGATTTTATGAAGATGTCTTTTGGTTCTTGACTGTCCTGTATAGGGGTTTTTCAAGATCATGTTTCCCCTTTTTGTTCAAGCTATGTAAGATCAGCTTATGGGGACCGATGATGATAGGTTTTGAACGTTCATGATTCTATGGTCTACGATGACAAGGAAAGAGAAAGTGTTTGGGATCACAAAAAAGGATCCACATAGGGAAAGCTAGGGAGGATAGGAGGGCTAGAAAGATAATTATAGGTTTCCACATGGAAATCAAGTTGCGGTTGACCAAGTGAATTTTGAGTGGGAAAGTCAAAACTCAAGGTGGAATTAATTTATCGAGTAAGACAACATTTTCAAACAACTTGGAGTGTACTAATTTCAATTAACTCAATACTCATAGAAGGTAACTGACTTTGGAAGCCTATTTGGTAGGTGTAGGCGTGGGTAGGATGTATGTAGAGTTTGTGTTGGGAGACAAAGTATTATAGTGAAGTTTTTTTTATCAATAAAACTATATTTATTCTCTGCAATTTACTCTCTGTCTCATGGTACAGTCCAGGAACAGTGAGTTCCTAGGATGGATTGAAACATGTTTGGGATTGGTTCTCAATGTAAAAACATTGTATTAGTTATTGCTTACCTTTCCACGCCTTCTTTTAACTATTTCATTGCATTTTGAATTAGGAATATTGGACTGGTATTCCTAGGACAACGACTGGTAGGGTACCGTCAGTTTGGTAGTTTGAAGTTTTCTTTATGATGTTGTTAGTTCAAAGTCAAATCTAATATGGATGGTAGGAGGATAAAATAGAATACAATAGTTGTTAAAATAATGTGCTTTGGGCCACCACAAAATTCATGCCTTAAATTATTATTATTATTATTATTATTTGCCTCAAACAAATGTATTGAGAAATCAACAAGTGTATTTTCCTAGCAAGAGTTAGAGAATCCAAATATAATAGAAAGCTCAACAAAAACAATTTAAAAATATGAGAAATCTTGAAGTAGATGTTCAATAGTTTCTATATAACCTCTACATTCTAGAATATACCTATGAGAGCTCTACCATCCACTTCTTTGAAGTGAATCCAAAGTTAAGACTTTACGATTAAGAGAGAGACACAAAAAAATGTCATTTTAAAAGGAATGTCAACCTTCCAAATTTGTTTCCAGCACAACATATCTTTCCATTGATAAAAAATAATATAGATTTACTTGACCAAGTTTCGTAATAAACTTCAATCAATAATCTTTACTACCACAAAAATTAGTCCAATATATTAAGTTTTGATATTCATGTATGTTTTCTAGTCAAAATATCCATATAATCATTCCACATAACTTTTTTGTGAGCAATGAAACCCAAAAGACTCCCTAATTCATCCTTGTATCTAGATAATGGTAAATGCATGATCAATAGTTTATGGCATATCATAGCATATCATAAAATAATGTAGGTAAAGTATGAGGCTAGCCAAAAGAATAAAATATGTTGGGGGTAATTAGGACAAATTATCTAATTAGTTATATAAAGGTTCTTTATTCATTTATTCTTTGAACATAGGAGTGCAATTTAGATTGAGTTTTATTCAACATGTGTTGTCTCATTCATTATAATATGGACACTTGTCAAGCTCTCTTTTGATCTTCTTGTAGTATTTCTTTATTTTTTAGCACACTAGACAACAAAGTGGGGGGAGTTGAATAAATTGTATGATAAAACCTTAAATTTTTTACTACTTCGTATGTCAAAATATTTACTTCATGAATCAACAACAATGTAACAATGAAAGAATAACGAATTCTACACAATTGCACAAGTGAACACTAGATTTATATGGAAAACCTAGCTAGGGAAGAACCACAGTGAGAAAAGCCAAAATATAGAATAATTTACATAAATTATTTTACATCTAAAACACAAGGAAGAAACTACTCCCTGAAATAATGGATTTATGGTTATACCAAAGATATTTTAGTACTCAATTTTAATGATAAAATTTAGACGAGGCTACAACCTTAAAATATTACATGAAGAACAAAAAAATATATCCACCACAAAAAATGTGTACCATTAGCAGCCTTTATCACACTACTTGAAACTTCAAACACTTTTGAATGTAGACACCTTTAGCTCATTTCTTTCAATAATCATTTGGCATTTTTCTCACACACTTCACAATCAAACGCACTTCCAAAAATTTCTCACATTCTAAATGATTTGATCTTTCATTATATCCTTTGCATGCTCAAATAGACTTTTCCAAGTCAGCCACATTAAAATGTACGAACATGAAATGTAAGATGACCAAATATGTTGGCCCCAAAAACTTATACGATGAAGGGAAAGTGAAAGATAACCAACCCTAGAGATAAATGAAGCCCAAAACATATTGACACACTTCTCAAAGCTATTGTAAACTTCAAAATAGATTTAAAATCAGTTTAGTTCATACAAACAAACCTCTTATCCTCTTAATTATTTAGTTCAATCATCAAATAGTACCAAAACGGAATAAAGATGTCATCTTGACCATAAAGGAATATCATATGATATTAGACATTCCTTCAACACCATCAACACACTGTCACATTAATTAGGCTAGTACAAACGTATTGAAACTAAGAATTCTATCACCATATGCAACTAATCAACTAGTCTTTGAGATGCCTATCAATTAGAGTCATAGTTGTTGTTGTTAAGTTGAGAATATAAAACTTGAAGGGAAGTAATTTGCAGAAAATATGAGAATATTCCCCTAGTTGTAAGAGGAAATTCTAAAATTCTTAGAAATGTAGAGAATATATTATCTTCTAAGATCTATGAGCACAACTTCCAAACCACATAAAGATATCTTCAAGAAAAGAGAAACATAGAAAATCCATGAGCTAGACAGAGAACATGCCCGGTTTGACACCAGTCAAATGGAAACTGGTTTGCTTCAAGGATGAAGAGTTTTGGTGATGAAGTATGTAAGGGGGGAGCATTTATGAAGTGTTTATGTAGTTTTTTTAATTTGGGAATGAGTTTAGAGGACTGGTTCAATAGACCCTAGGAAGTGGGCCTCTAGGAGTGAGGATTTAGTGGCTAAGGCCATAGGTGAAGGGTGGAGACTTGGTCTGTTGAACTAGTCCTCCTAGCACATCGCACGACTTCCATCTCCCAGCTTTTTGATGATCCAAACCCTCATGATCACAAAGAGCATCGTGCGGCTAGCAGATACCCATGGTGGAGGTGCAGATTATGCCTAATAGTTGTCTATCAATATGCCACTAATTCTTCAAAGAATTTTAACCAATGTTCTCCAGCACTGTCGACTGTCCCAGAGACCCTCCAAATCTAATTGATCAGGTTAGATTGGGATCTATCTGGACTACTTAAATAGTGGGTAATGTCAGTGGTTACAATCACCAAGAAAAATTTAGTGTTTCAGAGATCCACGTACCCGATCTATGACTCAATTTCAAAACCTTCCAATATTATACTGCTGCAAACATATTTTCCTTTCTCTGGCTAAATACATGGCTTATATTTAGCCTAGGGTTTTATCCAGGAAGCAACTCGACAACCCATACAACTCTGAGTGTTGGGTGTATTATGATACATTACCCTAATTTGAATTTCATCCAGTGGCATTAGAAAACCAGTGGAGAAAATACAAATTAGGGCTGTGATTTCATGACAGGGTCGAGGACAATGGCTATGCTTTCGACCTGTCAGAGAATCACTTTGTTTTGATATTGCTAACCAAACTGTGACAATTTGAAATCTGAGACTGCAGTTACATATTTGTATTTGCTAACAAACGATAGGCTATGAATAAAAACAAAGAACATGACTGTCAACAACTAATTCAAGAGTTTCAAATAACAGTTCCTAAAGTGATTTTGCAGAAAATAATCATTCTATCTTTCGAATCAGCAAACTATGTATAATGAAATGCCTCACTGATCAAACAAATGCTCTGTGGACATATCAAAATGTTTCTGCAGCAACATCAAATTTGTCTATCTATTACAATGAATGACCCTGAGCTAAATACATGGCTTATATTTAGCCTAGGGTTTTGTCTAGGAAGCAACTCGACAACCCATATAACTCTGAGTGTTGGGTGTATTATGATACATTACCCTAATTTGACTTTCATCTAGTGGCATTAGAAAACCGGTGGAGAAAATACAAATTAGGGTCGTGATTTCATGACAGGTCTGAGGACAATGGCTATGCTTTGTCATTTCTGCAGCGACATCAAATTTGTCTATCTATTACAATGATTGACCTTGAGCCTGAAACAAAAAATGGCATATTTGAAAGATAACCAAACCTTCTTTGAAGATGGAAATGAAATGAGAAATTTGTCCTCCTTCGTGTGCTGCAGTCCTCCTTCAAATTTTCTCATACAAATGAAATGAGAAATGAAACTTTTTTTTAAAAAGTTATGCTCGTGTTCATTGATATTTCGACATACATGGTATTGGTCGAAATTTTGACCAACATGGGCATGGATTAAAAAAAAAGAAAGATTTCCTTCTATAATCTGACCACCTTAAACCTTTTTAATTGATGGTCAAAAATGTTGGTAGAAAAATAAGGTCAAATGTACTAGTGCTTGGTGGCTTGTGAGTACAAGTTTAGATCTTTCTTGGAGTGCCTACCAATATTTTGTTGTGTTATAGACCTGGGCTAGCTAAGAGGTGTGTTGGATCCTGCATGATCTTGTTGAACTATTGTAATCTTTGATGTATTTGGCCGTAACCAAGAAGGCCTTACAACTCAACATGTTTCTTGTAAGCTTGGTTACTGATGAATAAAGAAGATTTTGATTCTATATTATGTTGTGTTGTGTTATTCTACATTGTTGGTGTTTGGCTGCTTGCTTGGATAGTCCTTAATTGGATACTCCTTGCTTGTCCTGTGTTAGGTGGTATCAGAGCGAGTTGATCTTGTTGTTAGAAAGGTTGATGAAGAGATTGTGTGCAATCTGAGTTGCAGATCCATGTTATCGAACTTGTGAAATCATGGCCTAGTTGTTCATGCAAGGTGATAGGTTGCGATCTAACTTGCATACAACTTGGAGGTTGTCACAAGGTGGTCGGTGTTGGGTTTGTTGTAGAGGGTTTTCAAAGATCTTTGGAGATGTCTCCGAGAGGATTGAACCCTGGTGAGATTGTAGATCTCTATGATGTGGTGGATCCGAAGATTTCTGAAAGGTTTTCTTGATGGGAAATAGATTTGTTAAGCCATATGGAGAACTGGGTGGATAACCTTGTGAAGGAAAGTATTGTTGAGCTTTGTAAATCTTACCGGAGTTGGGACATGCCAATCTGAAAGAAAGTTGTTTGGCCTGTTAGAAGACTGGTCTGAGAGAGAAGACATCTTGACAAGGTTGCTTGTGACCATGTGGAAATATTTGAAATTGGTTTTGATGTTCAGTTGGTGGAGTCTGACATGAAAATTGTAGAGCAACTTGTGGTTGTTGTTGAGTTACCTATGCTTATTGATGATGTTGTTGACCTTGTTGAGGTTGGTGAGAAGATTGGTTTTCATGTTCAGTTGGTTGCGCCTGACATGGAGATTTCATAGCATCTGGTTGTGCATGATCAAGTTGTTGTTGATGAGGAATTACCTATTGTTGAACACCTTTGTGATGATGGTGTTACCGAATCACTTTTGTTCGATGTTGAGGTGCAAATATTGTTTGTTGGTTGTGGACTTGAATCACTGGTTGATAGTGATGAGTCTTATGATGAGGTTCTGAGATGGGATTTTGACTTGATGCTTGGTGATGGGTTGATGGCTCAGTTTGTTCAGGATGTTGAACATATTGATTAGTTGGTGGCAGATTGGTTAAGAATGACTTAGCTGATGAACATGTGCATTTTCCTGGCTTCGTGGATTGACAAGCCTTGTGTGAAGATGAAGTGGATGGTGGATTTTCTTGAAGGAGTAAAGCGTGGGACACACTTTCTTATTTACCCCAGGTGTCTGATGCAGGGGCATCCTCGGTTCTTGAAGATTCAGGTAGTCTTGGTAACTGTCTGGTGGAGTTCGGTTAATTGGTTGGTGATCTTGGTAGAAGACTGGTGTTTCTTAGTCTTTGGTGATAGTTCTCGGTCAGAGTCTATTTGGCTTCACCGATGGAGCTCGGTGGTCATGGTAAAGGTTCTTAGTTGGAAGTACCGACGGAGCTCGGTGGATGATGATCACTCGGTGACTCAGTATTTCTGGTGCTCAGTGCTTGGTTACCAACAGGGTCTTGGTGTTTATTACTGGTGCTTAGTGTCCTTGCTGACCAACTTGTTGGTTTGGATGAATCAGCTTTGTCGACTGGTGCATTTAATTTGGGTTGCACTCCTTGAGTTATGGATTGACCATTGGATGTGTGGGGACCTAGATCTGGTGTGTTGCTTTTCCCTATGTGGATCTGGATGCCGACATGATGAATTAATTGTTAGAAGGCTATGTGAGAGCTGACTAATGTTTCATTTAATATTTGTTTTTCTTTGGAAGCCGATTGGGTTTTGGGATTTATTTGTTTGTAAAGCTGACTTGTGGCTGAAGATTAGTATTTAAGAGGGTGTTTGGGTAGTTGTTTAGGGCAGATTAGAGGGATTTGGAGAGACATAGTAGATTTGGAAGTAGAAGAAGTGTATCAGAGTTAGTAGCTTGAGAGATTAGGAACAAGAAGATTATTTGGTGGCTTGCGAGCACAAGTTTAGATCTTTCTTGGAGTGCCTACTAGTGTCCTATTGTGTTACAGACTTGGGCTAGCTGAGAGGTGTGTTGGATCTTGCATGATCTTGTTGAACTGTTGTAATCTTTGATGTATTTGGCCGTAACTGAGAAGGCTTTACAACTCAACATGTTTCTTGTAAGCTTGGTTACTGATGAATAAAGAAGATTTTGATTCTATATTGTTTTGTGTTGTGTTATTCCACATTATTGGTATTTGGCTGCTTGCTTGGATAGTCCTTAATTGGATCCTCCTTGCCTATTCCGTGTCACAATACCAATGAACACACTGAAGAGAAAGTTATACCATAGGTAAATCAAGCAATAAAACAAAAAAGCCACTCACCATACCTCAAAACCCTCCCTCGCCTCTCAGTCTATCATTGCTCTACTCTTCCTAACATGCTCTTCAGATGACAACACAAACAATGCAAGCTGTAAAAAATTCCCAAAAATTTAAATCTACGAAAGATATTTCCCCAACTATTAAATGCGACATCTAAAAGAATGCAACACCGAGTAAACATATTCAGACATAACACACATGGATCCTTTTTTTCCCAAATTTACCACATTAAATTTAAAAAAAAACCATCGAGAAAATTATAACCAACCAATCAGCTAATTTTACAAAATAGCACAAAATAATATTTTTAAAAATGTAGATGTCTCATACTATATTAAAACTATAGTCAATGATGTAAATGTTTTCCATGCTTTCACCAAATTAATAGATAGTGCTCAACTGAAAACATTAGTTCCCCACCTTTAAAGGCAAGGACTAATAAAACAAAATATATATTAATAAAACATGTATGTAAGAAGAATCAATGCGAGCATCAAAAGTAATGCATACATGTAAATAAATAAATTATACATGAAAATGCAATGCGCACTTGAAAAGTAATGCATGCATGGATAAGGAAGGACCTTAACTCATTTATTTGTGATCCAAGTTAGTTTCTTGTAGAAAAACTCTAAGAAATGGCACTTTTTAAAAAGCCCTACAACAAAGGTTTCATAAATAGGGCGTTAAATTATAGGAAAACAATTTGATTGATCATCATTGGTGTAGATACTAACATCTTGCATACAATCATTTTCATGCCATCACTTTTGTCTAGAAACATAAGAACACTCAATCATAATCCTAGCTAGAGGACTTGTAGTTTTTAGTATAACCTTGACAATTGAATTTTGATGTTTTGTGAGTAGACATTATCTCAAATGTTTTAAGATAAAAACATAAATAAATAATCTTTACAATGTCGACAATTATAATTGGAGGAGGCCCCCCTACAATTCTATGGGGCTGATTTGGTAAAGATCAACCATTAAAATATACTTTTTATAAATTAAAAAATTTAATATATATGAATACTCCCATAAAATATTTACAATTTGGGTCTACAACTAACCACTTTTTCTATTTTCCTTATTAATTTTTCAACCATGTTTAGGGAATGTGACCGGAAACATTGATGGTTGAAAATCTCACACTGGAATCTAGAAACAAGAACAATTAACATATAAATTGTAGGTGGTTGATTGCGGATGTTGCCATGACTTAGAAAATAAATCTCTTTGATGCTTGCACTCTGTAAACTTTGTAAACTTATTCTCTCTTGCCAAATGGAGAGACTCCCAGAAGTTATTGAAGAAAGACATAGAAGACTTGTAATTTCTTTTTATAATGCAATATGAGGATACAATCTATAAAAAAAAAAACACATATAAATTGTAGAAATTTAAAATCATTAACTTACAGACTAATTAGAATATACCATTTTTAAAATAAAATTATTGAATTATAATTAATTAATTAATTCATTCTAGTGTACAAGATTAGGGGAAGATCACCAATAACCACATAGGGGAGAGGGTCTAGTACTTGAACGTGTTCTAATGGTTGTGATAGTTGTTGTTGATTTAATTCCTACATTTGTTGATTTAATACCCACACTTGTTGATTTAATGTCCAATTTTTTTGACAACACTATTGGTAATAGTTGTGACTTTAAAATTGTTATTGTTGTGATAACTACCCATAATTGAATGAAATGCACCCTTAATTGTAAAAAATAAGCAATGATGTGAATATGCCACATCAACTGTACAAGTATGGGTATCCTTTTTGCACAACCATTAGTCTCACCTTGTTTGGGGGATGTTTTGGACACCTTGCAAAAAACATGTTGATGTGGCATCATATTTGATGATGTGGCCCTGAAACTTTAGTTATAAACATGGGACTTGCCAAGTAAGCTACTATAAAAAATTGGGAGTGATTTGAAATTTCCACGTAGGGTTTTGAGAAGTGTCAAGTAAGGACGCTCAACTATTGGGTCCTCTCCTCTACTCCACACACACATGACCCCCCAATCACTAATTTTAAAGGAGCCCCAATAATGATCACAAATGTACCAATAGCCAATTATGTTTTAGCTTTTTTGGTTGGTAATTGGTCTATTTATGCACCATTATTGGGACATTTGTGCACGATTACTAGGACATTTGTTCACAAGTACTAGAAATTTTGAGTGAGTGGTTATTGGTGCATCTTTGAGTGGGTGTCAGCTGACACTTTGAAATGACCACATTTCGACCCTTTGATTCTTGACAATCTCTATAGGGAGTTTAGTTAATACCCAAAAGCCAAGAATTTTTTTTTAAGGTGTAAACTCGCAAATGAAAACAACGAAAAAAAAAGGTTGAAATCCAATGTATAATTTAGACTTTAGGAATACCCAAATTTAAGGTGTGGGGATACTAATCCTTATCCTCTAGGTGATACTAATTCTTATCCTTTCAGTTCCCTGTTAAAAGATTATTGGATGTCTCATTTTCGTTGTTACTTACAGATACATCATGTAAAGGAGTTCAAACGTGAAAGGTGCAGATTCACTCCAAAAAGCTTGGAATACATCGTGCATCTACAAAATTCTTGACAATGCATCTTTTAGTGTCCAGACAAAAGGGAGAGACATCAGTTGCTATTCACCTTTGTAGAAGCTCAAAAGGTTTTCTTTTTTTTTTCATTTTTTTTAATTATTGGAATTGAATACCAACTTAATTGATCTCGAATTCAATTTGAACTTGGCTGGAATAAAATCAACAATGGCATAATTTTACTTTTGATTATTTTAAAAGTAGTTTATTTTATATTTATTTATCATTCAATTTATTTATTTTAAAATTGTAAGATGACAATTCACAAAATAAATAGAAGTGATAAATTATAATTCATTTAGAAGTGTATTTTTTTATATTTAATCAATTTATAATTTATTAATGTGGTCATTACATATGATTTTTGAACATTTTTTCAATTTTATCATAATTTTTGTAGATGAATTATTTTTAAGAATATAAGGATTATAATGATGTATTTGGATAAGTCTAATTAACAATGTAATTTGTAGTCCATTAATATTGACATTAAATTGGAATTTTTTTTACCCTTATCAATGAAGATCATTTAAATCATATCCAATGAATGTTGAATTGATGGCTTGTACACTGTTAGCTTAACCATTCAATACATAGATTCAAATTCATATGTTATAAACACATCAACTAAATGTATCTATATTTTCATCTCTTTTCTATTAAAGATACGTCAAGAACTCTATGTAAGCACCAAGCTCGTTGAGTGAATCTACACCATTTTGTCCTTCACAAAAAAATTTATTGATCCTTGTTAGGATTTTTTACCTCCAAGCTACATATAGCTTCACTTTCCCTTGATTTTTAGTCACTTGCAACTAGCATGACTATGTAAAATTCAGGTTTTGGTTTCATGTATAAATGCTAATGAATGTCACTAGTAATAGGCTTTTTTTTTGCATTTTATACAAGAAAATAAAAGAATGATGGTTGATCATATCGATAATTTCATGGAGCCTTACTCTCTCAAATCTAGTTGTTGTTATTCATCCTTAGAATCTCACTTTTTCAATGTCTATCAAAGTACACCCACTATTTTGGGGATGGTCACATTCACATATAAAATATGATTTAAATATTACCTTTTTCAAATCTAAGTTGTTATTATTCATGTTTAGAGTTTCATGTTCTCAATTCTTATCACGGCTTTAATAATGATCACATCTACAAGTGTTGATCAAAGAATATGAATATATAAAGACTCAATTACTTCTCCAATTTAATCTAAGTTGTCATTATTCCTCTATAGAGCCTCACTTTAAAGACTCTTTTCATATGTACAACCACTACTTTTGTGATGGTCACAACATCTACATATACAAAAACTCACTAAAGGATATGAATGTATAAAGGATTAATTGCTTCTAAATCAAATTTGTCATTATTCATCTTTAGAACCCCACTTTTTGAATTCCTATCACATCTACAACCATCATTGTTACCATGGCCACAACACCTATTTAAGTACAAGAATTAACCAATGGATATGAATGTTTGAAGGCTTAATGTTTCTCCTAATTATTCATCTTTAGAGTCCCATTTTCAAGATTGTCACAAGTACAACCTCTATTTAAATTGTGATGTACAAGCTACAACATTTGTATGTATACAAAAAATGACCAAAAAATATGAACGAAGAAAGTCTTATTTAATTCTTCAAATTTGAACTAAGTTGTCATTGTTTATCTTTAGAACCCCACTATCTCATTGCTTGTTAATTGTACAACTACTACTCAAGTAATGACTTTAACATCTACACATATAAACACTAACCAAAAGATATGAAAAATCACTTAATTACTTACTTAATATATGACATTTCTATGTAAAGTGGAGTCCAATGATGAAGTAGAAGGTATCTCGATTCAAAAGGATGGCTTTGTATGTTTGATTTAGCCATGTCCTTGTAATTGTTTATACTTGTAAGTGAAACCATGAATAATTTTATTAATAAATTATAAGTGAACTATTTTTGTTGCCCATTTGATTGGACGTTAATTCAGTGAAGAATGTGACTATTGTGTTGTACACTATTTAATATTGATATAGTGATAGTTAAGAGCATAAGAAACTTGTAAAATATTTAATAATGTTGCAACCACATTTACAAAGGATGGGTCACCTTATCAAGGATTTAAAATAATTTAACATGAGTTTCTTGATATATAAATATGACTTGATATTTCTATGGGGAGTAAAAATAAGCCACGTCTATCTAGGGATCATAATGCACCTGTTAGTGTATTTCTTGCATTGATATTTTTGCATCTAGGTGAGCATTAACTAGATGCAATGAGTTGTAAGTGTTTCATTCATTCTCATGAGAGATGAGTTCTCATGAAACATGGCTCAATGAATTTGACTCAAAAACTAAACAATTAAATCATGATAGCAATATCACAATTTGCCTTGTGTAAAATATCTCCTACTTATTAGAATATAGTTGTTTTCTAAATTTTCAATTTATTCTACAAATACAAAAAAACTTATAGTCAAAAGTGCATTATGATCACTGGTAGACAATGGTGTAAAACTATTACTAAATTATGTTATGGAAAGAAAATGAGAAAAATACTATTGGATGCTTCAAGCAAGGAAAATGTTAATATTAAAGCTCACATATTATAATTCTAGAATATTGGTTATTTCTTTATTGTAATAAAGAGTTTGAATTTGTTGAAAATTCATTTATAATGGTATGAGTATGTCAGTAGAAATTAGATTTATGTTCTTTGTTAAATGATTTTGAGTTATGGGTTATTTATTTATTATATAATAAAATAACATATTTATATGACATAATGGAAAATTTTGATTATTATCAATTTTTTAATTAAAATAAATGATTTTTGTCATGTTCCAATCACCATCTTAATTAATTTTGTATTCTTTTTCTATTTAGAAGTGTTAGTTTCATAAATTACCAAACTATAACAATGACTACAACTCTATATGTTTTTGACTCCAATTATTCTAGTTGCTTCCTCTTAGAATGAATCTTCGCTTGTGGTTGATACCTATCTTCCACTTGGTCATATTTTTTTCCCTCCTTCAAATGTTGATTCCCCAGTGAAGGGCTCACCTCTTATTTTGCATTATCATGAGGTTCCAAATGATAGTATCAATTGGACTGTTGTCTATAGGACTGGTTAAGGTTTGTCTTCTTCTCCTCATACTCTTTTGTGTGTTGCAAAAAAGAAGTCTAGCATAGGGTCAAGACCCTTGTTTCTTGTCGATTCCTTACTCTAATCAGAAAGATTTCTAGTTGCTAGTTCATTTTTTTTTCCAATCTCATGTCTTGTGAGATTCGTTCTATTTTCCTTGATGGCTAACTTGTAGTTGTACCAAACCCTTGCTATGCTTATATAATTAAAAAAATGTATGCCACAATCTTATATTCCTTCCCTAAAAAATAATGTCTTTATTTCATGGCAATCCCCTTGAGCCAAACCTGTTCCTCATGGATTTATTTATAATTTCTTTGTATATGCATCCATTTATGGGAATTGAAGGATGAGTAGTTCACATTGAATATAAAAAGATTTTATTCACCCTATAAGAATGAGGGATTTGGCCTCTTTATTCAATCACACCCATTAACTGATATTATGCTCTCAATTCAATCCTTATACAATAGTATGATATCAAGTATATTATAGATAGATGTTAGTATAATGTTGACAATAAATAGAAACAAAATCATCTGGTTTCCAATCCATATGCACATCAAAAATACACATAACAACTGGCTAGTAGAAAGAGATAGATGCAAGTGTATTGTATGAAATATTTCATTCCCTAGCTCACTGGCATGAGATGACAATAAGGGAAAATGAAAAGAAGTAAATCATGACGATGATACACATCACATTCTTATATGTGATGCATACCTCATGATCACAACATATTGAATAGAGAGGGTTGATAAATTTTAGAAACAACTATATATCTAAAACCTATTCCTTCAACACCTCCTCTACCAAGTTGGATCTTAGGCACATCATTTACCCAATGAATATATACATACTTAATTCCAAATGAGATTAAAGTCACATGTAGTTCTCCTAACCTTTATCTATCAAGGAACATGATGCACAATAATAGACCTACTCTATCCAACAATTGCAAATGTCACAAACATAAAACCACAACAGAAACTCTCTATTTGCAACTCTACATAATAAGCCTAGTATAAAGAGTGTATCCCAATTAATCATAAAATTAAACCCCACTCAAATTTGCATTATGTGGGTTAAAAATTGGGGCATATCAAATCCCTTTCTATAATTTCAATCAACGATCTTCATACTCCTCTTCTAAGCTGAGGTCGATCCTTTCTATTTTCTCCTGGTCAAATTCTTCTTATCCTTTGATGCCTTCTCAATTTTCTTTTCTCATTTTTGTCCACCTTTGGCCATGATGCCATCATTTTTCTAAATTCTATCACACTTAATAATCTGTCAAGAAAAAACAATATCGTTCGTAGTCTCTTGGGCTTTCCCTTCATGCTACTTCTTTTTCATATAATCCCTTGTTCTCCCATATGCCAAAGCATTCCTTTCCTTTCACATTCTTGGTTGAATAAATGTAGAACTCAACGGTTTTGATATTGAGAGGTTTTAAAGACCCCTATACATTCCTCCATATTCCCATGCATGCCTACTTTGCATAGAAACAACACAATAATTGGAAGAGTATCCATACAGTGTGGGAGAGCATAGAGGTGAATGGTCAATTTTATTTGATTGACTAAAGCTTATCTCAAAAATCCATACATAGCCTATAGCCAAATAGCTTACATGCCTTTGTATGTTTCACACATGAGATTAAAATATTGTCACACCATCATTCATTGATGGGTGAACCCGCAAGTGGGTTACACTTTTTTGCTTGAAAGGACATTGAACTCTACATTTTGAAAAAAAAAAATTAAGATTCAGATGCATATTTTCATTAAACCCTTTGGAATCAGAAGATGAAGTAAATTAGATTCTTTTAGGATTTTATTTCTAGATTCCAAATATAATTTTTATTTTTATTTTTGAATTGATTTGAATGGTTTTTTCTTTCTCTCACAAAAACTGGTATGTTGCTGAAAACATCATTTTCAAATAGTTACATTGTTTTCATAGAGCATAATTTTTTTTTAAAAATAGATATCAATGTGCTTCTTTCGAATTTAGTTTTTTAACATCCATATAGAGGGCATGCAATTGGTTTGATGAAATTATCATGATTATTGCATATTTTATTAACATTTGAAGTTGACTAAACCGTAATTTTGACATACCTTGACTACATAGCTTATAACTTGTCGTGTATTTGTCCAAATTCATCTTTTTTTTATAGAAAGAGAACTTCAATACCTAGGGAATAGATATTTTTTATAAATTTTTTTCTCTCATTTACTATGTTTCCATGAGCGTCAAACATAGAGGTAGACATACGGTGAAATATCTATGTTTAGTAAAACTAAAAATACAAAGTCATAATAAACTTAATATTTATTAACATTATAATTATTGGAAAGGTTTTTCTTAGTATCACCTTACTACATATATAGGTCTTTCAAATGGATTCATTTGATCTTCCAAAAGATAAAGTCGAAGTGATTTTTTGTCAACATTTTAATAGGTGCGAAGTAGATTCCATTGTAGGTATGAATGATGAGTATAGATGTTATATAAATGTTTTTTTTATTTGAGAAGCTTTGAGATAAAAATTTGTAATTAATTCCTTCAAATGGAACCTCTCAAGGCCTAAATCATCATATTTTATCAAAAATGTGTTATTTCAGCAAAAATCAACATGTCTAAAAAAGTGTAACTCACTATTGTGGGGTCACCCTATCAACATCAACATCAACATCAATCTAAAAGTACACTAGATCTGACATTACTGGACAATTATATTGCATAGCTACCTCAAGATAAACATAATTGTCGGTCCCTTCCTAAGCATGAATTTGTAGATTGCATATGTATGCCCATATGGAATGACACTTTTTTCCATAACTTCACAGATCTTGATGATGCTAGAAAGGTCGAGGAGTTAGATTTACACCAACCAATTGCAAATTCTTGAAATATATAAGTCAACCATGACCCCAAGAATCAATGAGATCATGAAAATTTAAGAGATCTAGGTACTAATTGAAAAGTCAGAATAAGCAAACCAAAACAAAAAAATTGATAATATGTTTGGGTGGTGTTGATTGCTCATGTACATCTAGGTGATAGTGCACCATAATGTACATATGGATTATATATCTTAGCTTTCATATCAAAAAGTACTAAAATTACTCTAATCAAGTCCATACACATAGGTTATGCATAACAACATAATCAATAGAAATCAAATCTAGTCATAGAAAATAATAGAGAAACTATTTTCAAAATATCAACTCCATGTAATAATTATACAAATCCTTGATATGACTCTAAGTGATGTTTGTTAGGATATAGGTGACATTAACCTTGCATTACTAGGTTATTCTCATGTTTCTTCATACTCCTTGGAAAATATTCTAGATTTAATGAGAGTCACAATATTTAATATTCATTTCATGTGACTCATTGTAATCACATTCCATAAAGATGGACACATGGTGGTGATAGTTACAAATCACAATGGTGGAATGTTATTCTTAGACATGATCAACATAATTAAGAAGTGTCAGGGCATCTTGTATTACATGTCAATGCATTTTAACCATAGTCATCAAGGAGTTATGGTATAAGAGGGAGTTAGGATTATCATTGACTATAGGATAGGCACCTATGTGAGAGTTGTACAAATTAATTATTTTATTATTATGTTTATTGGTTTCTCATTATGTTAGGATGATTTTTTCTTGGTGGTTTTCGCCTCTTGTTTTAGTTTACCATATTGGTTTCTCTCCTGCAAATTATTATAAAGTAGAACAATGGGATAGTAGTTTTATAGGTTAGTTACATGTATCTAGGCTATTAGACTTCTCAATGAAGTGAAGTGTATTGAATTGTACAATATTTTTTGAAGATTAATAATTTACATTCTCTCTTTCTCATGTGGAGTTTTTTCTCAAAAGGAGTCATTCATGTAAATCTAGTTCAGTTATGGTATTGGTAATTTTATGCTTTTATTGAATATACATTCACATATTATTTTATTTGGTAATCTTATTTTCATATATGCAAACACTTTCATAAGTTAAATTATTGTAGCTCAATTTCACCTTATTCTTAATATTTCATATTAGACGTAATGGTTTTGTTGAGAGAGGTGACGTTTCTCTTAAGTGTTGAAGGCTTTTTGTTTTTAGTGAGAGATTTTCCATTGTGGGTCTTAAAAATTCATGAGGAAGATTGTATACCATGGCCACTACCCCTAATCAAGATTTTGAAAATTCAATAGCGTTGGATATGAGATGTAGAAGTTGAAGATGGGATATCTTGAAGGGAGGGATCAATGTCTTCCATTTTTCACAAGATATGAAGCCATCTATAATGACGAATAAATATTTGAAGAATTTGGACAAGAAGGAAAGAGGAACCATTTGGTTGTGTATTGAAAATTTTATCCTCTTAAACATTTCTATTTAAGACACTATGCTACGTTCTATATGATAATGTCACACTCCAAAGATCCACGTTAGTCTTTCCATGGTTCTCTATGAATATTTATGTCAATAAACCCCTCCCCAACTTCATCTCCCTTAATTCTAAGTGGGAAAATTAGGCCTAACCCATTGTTTATGAGAACGCCTCCTTATTCTACCAGAGATGTGCCAAGCATGGGTGCATGTTATCCCTGATTGAAAATCCCCATAACGTAAAGACCCCAAGAAAAAAGATAAAGTCTCCACCCCAGGTATTGAAAAGAATACTCAAGGTGCACCATCCTCCCCTAAAGTTGTAACTAGCATTAATGTGGATGTTTCTATTTTAAAGGAGGCATACTCTCAGGAGGTTGACAATAGGCAAGCCAATCCAAAGATGGAGGAATACCTCTTCACTGAAGGTATCTTGAATATCATGAAGACATCAGATCCTAAATAAAAATCTTCCCCTCAAATGGTCGAGGAGGTGACATCTTTGGAAGAAGGTGAGATTTAGAAAAACATGGATTGTACTGATATAATGAAAGGGAAGGTGGGAATCCCGGTGGTGGAACTGAGAATTCCCTCTCTAGTTTCTAGTGGGGATTCGGTGGGGGAAGCTATCTCTTCAGTGCCAAGAAGCAACACTCTATGTAAGAGAAGAATGAGAAGTGTTACCCTAATTTTCATGTGCATGCAAATTTGGCTAAAACCTATTCCAAAATCTCTATTTTTATCCTACCAAGCATCCCTAAAAATTTCATGAAGTTGTGCCTTGTCCTCTAGCCTTTGCAAATTATTTTACTCCCTGGTCTGCAGGTAAAAAAAATCATAAATATAGTCGTTGGGTCAAATAAACCCCTAAAAGCCCTAGCCTTCATTCTATTTGGTCACTTAAGTTCCATCAATTTCCATGTGCACAATTTAATCCTTTAGTCACCAAATCTCTGATTCCCAGCGGTCAAAGCTCTAACATTTAGCGATTCCATGAGCGGTTACCTTTTGAGTTGGCAGTCTCTGCTTAGCGGCTAAAATCAAGATTCTTCATCTGATGGTGGTCACATGATCTCATGGCCTCAGAAGATTCCATGAGATCTTGCGATGACCGTCGATCTTCTAAGTTTGCAGCGCTTTAGGCTTGTGTGGGTCCATTGCCATGTCATCTTATGTGGAAGCTCCTGATTGGCTGAAGGGTTGTGAGGTGTAACCTTGTCAAAGCGGGCCTAGTAGACTATGTTCAAATGATCCTATGGTTGGTGCATAATCTCATGGGTTGTGTCAGAGCCATGAGATCATGCGCCGACTGTCAATTTCACTTTGTCGTCAGAGCCTTGTGGGTGGGTCCTCATTTGCTAATGTGCTCATCTTCTATTGGTTAGCCAAACGACAGCTGGGATGTGTCAGTGGAGCCATGTTAGAGTCTCTGCAGGGATGTCAGAGGGATGAAGATCAATGGCTGGCGTATCCTCACATAGCCTTTTTCTGACACATGCGATCTTACACCGACCGTCAGATTTTCCAAGTGTTCAAGTCCTGTCAGTGGGTCCAATGACAGGTCAAGGTGATATGCCATCCTCTTATTGGCCAAAGTAAAGATGAATGTTAGGTGGGACTAGTGCTGCGTGTTACTGACTTGCTCAAATGTGATTAGCTACCGTATGCTGATAAGGACTTCCAGGTGGACCGATGTGTCAGTGGGGTCACGGCTTAATGAAGATCTATGGCAGGCGTATGATCTAAAGGAATATTCAGTGATCATGAGATCATGCACCTGCTGTTAGATTGGAATCTTAGTTTGAGTGGGTCCGTTATCAAAACTTGCCGAGGTGTTTTGCTAATGGGGCGGTCAGCGTGAATGAAGGATTGCCAAGTGGCAAATGGGCCCAGGGTTAGAAAACATTAAATGCATTACTGACTAAAGGGTTTCTCATGTTTGCCAGACTTAACCAGGGTCAGTTAAAACAATTAGCGGTCCTACGACCAATGAGAAAAGGTAACCCGAGGTGAACTTGAGATTAATTCTGCAGACAAACAGTTCCCGGGTAAATAAGAAGATCTAACGGTTGTGTTTTAAAAGGAGATTGAGATTTAAACGTCAGTTGTCGATGGAGGAAAAGTATGCCGCCACCTGCTAGCCATTAATATTTAAATTCAAATTTATTTCTTTGCAGGGTTTTGGCTAGGTTTTGATCCAATAGTCGTTTGCGACATAGTGGGTAGATAGAATTTATGTCTTCAGGACATTTGCAGTTGAAAGAGGATGATAAGGGGGTCTGGGCGGCTGTCTTTGGTCATTTCTTGTTTTCTAAGAGTACCAAATCAGTGCATTCATGGCGGGCCAATTTGCAGAGAGGTGGATGAGTCTGGGTTGCTTGTCTACAAATTGATTGTAAGTATAGGGAGGGGCACTCAAGGAAATATCTGATCGGCTATGATTTTGGCAGAGATATATTTATGATCAAACTTGACTGAACTAGGGTTTATCATTATTATAATGCAAAATTCTTTAACCCTAGTTAGGATTTTTTTTTACTCTTGCCGGCATGCAAGGAAGATGTATATATTGTATTTTTGGAGCTTTTGGGCTCAAAGTTGGACAATTGTAAAAAAGAAGTCTCTTTCTTAGAAGGCTATCTGTGGCATTTTTCTGCCCTCTATTTTTCTATAGTTGTATAACTTTCATTGATGATTCAGATATTGCAGAGGTATTTTGTGACATCTTTCCTGTCCCTATGCTTCCTTGTCTAAATTATCTCTTATTGAATCAAAGTATATGATGTTTTGGGTGGTATCTTAGGGTACCTGATCCCTCTCTCTTTCTGCAACTATTGTGTGTTATTGTGGATGATTGGATGTGAATGCTTTTGTGGGTATACTTCAACCCCCTAACAATCTTGTCTCATTCCTATGACAAGTTGTAGAAGTGAATATTTATCTGCAGGTCATAAATTGTGTCTAAATCCTCAGTAATGCTATTGTTTTTGAAATCCTCTTTTTCCTTGAATAGCCTCTTTCTGTTGCAGACCCTTCCATGAAAAACTTATGCAAGCCTATTCAGTGAGTTGTGACCTCCTAGACCTAAGTTATTCATTAATTTCATCCTCTATACTGAGATCCAAACCCTAATTTTGGTGTATCACCTAGTAGGTAGTTTGCTTTCAAGTCTTTCCCTTTCCAAGCATTCCTTCTATCCCTTTCCCTCAAATTTTTTACTTTTCATGTCTAGAAGCAAATTAAAGTGATTATCCAAGAGGAACCAGCCTAGAACTTGGAGGTCTCATCTCAGTTAGCATAGGTCCCACAACTTGGAGATGATTCTCATGTTATACTAGGTTATCAAGACTATGAGAGCTTGAAACAAGGGTGCAAACTTAGTGTATAACAATTCTGGCACGCCTGGTGGGACTACAAAAGAAGTTTATTGTTTGAAGATTACGTTATCTCTGATATACTGATAGCATAATACAGACTTGAAGAAGTTGTTTCATCAAGTATATCTGGCGACTCCACTGATTTCAAAGATCTAGGCCAACCTTGTTTAAGGTTTATGAGAAAGATTGAGACTAGAAGCTCAAAACCTACCAAATTTTTAGAGTTGCCCTCAAAAAGAAGTTATAAAGGTAGGTCAACTCAAAGAACATCCCCTGCAAGGAGATTTTAGTCTACACCTCCTAACACCTCAGAAAGGAGACCTTTTCCCTTTCATTCCAAGAGAAGAGGCAGATCTCTAACTAGAGATCTAGAAGAGGATTCAAATACAGCTCATATAGTTGTTAATCTTCAGATTCTAACTCCTACAATGGCTAGACAGTTTTCCTTTGCACCTTTCAACCAAGGGAGTCCATTAGCCTTTGCTCAACATCATGATGTGCCCTTGGTGGCACTTAAGAGTGTACCTGATTTCACTGGTGAAGGGCAGACAACTACTTTTGAACACATAAGAGATGTGACCACCATCTGTAGCATACGCAACATAACTCAAGAGGATGTGGCCACAAAATTATTAGCAACCTCTTTAAAAGGTAAGGCTCTTGAATGGTTTAGAACTCTAACTGTCGGTTCTATTACTTCATGGGATGAGTTAGGGGATGCATTGAGTAAGCATTTTGAGGATAAATCAAATAACTTGTCTCTAGTTGAGCAGTTAACAACCATTTAGAGAGACCCCCAAGAACAGATGACAGATTACAATAGTAGATTCCTCAAAACATGGAATAGAATTCTAGTCTCAGTGAGACCATCAGTTGACCATGCTTTCCTTTACTACTTGCAAAGTCTAAATGATCAAATTTTTGTCATGATCCAGTCTATGGGTGGTACTTCTTTACCCCAAGCTTTTGACATAGCTGTCAAGGCTGAAAATTGTTTAATCCAAGCATGCATGATTGCTAGAAGGCCTGTAATGCCCATTTTTCCTAGCCTTCAACCCATTGCACCTGCTCAAGTACCCCCATTTACCCCTATTCCCACCATATTAGCACCTCAGGCCAGTGTCAGTGGTCAAGAGCTAGCAGCTAGTTTTTCTCAAGAGCTACAAGAGATAAAGAATAGCCAACAAAGCAATCAGCAAGAAATGACAAACTTGTTGCAAACCTTGACTAAAAAAGTCACAAACCTAAAGAAACAAGGTCAAGGAATCAGACCACCATTTCAGTCACAAGGCCAGGGTGCTAATCAGCAATATCAAAATCAGGGACAGCCTTATCAACAAAATAGGCCACCATACCAAGGAGGTTATCAAGGACAAAGGTAAATTTTTAATCAGAGACCATTCCAACCATATAACCCTGCACCCCTCAATTCTAAAAATCCAGTGAGGGATATGGTTCCTAGTCAAAATAATATTGCCATAGAAAATGAGTGGTGTTTTCATTGTAATTAGCATCATAATCAGGCTACATGTTCAAATGGATGGATGAACCAAGCTCTAATGGTTCAAAATGCCTCACAAGCTCAATCGGAGGCTTCATCCAGTGGGTCAATGCCTCAACAAGAATCACAAGAGAAAGAGACTGCCCTTTTCAATTGGGAGCAACCAGACTTCAATGGAGTCAATGATGAAGTTGCTTTTGTTGCCTATACAAGAGAAAAAAGAAGAGCTCAAGACATGGAAAGAGCAGATTCCAATGCCAAAGCCACTACATCTGTAGAGCCAATGTAGCAAGCTACTCCCATCACACCTAAGGAGGTCCCTATCATCACAAGCAAAGAAGGCCAACATTCCAAAGATGTGGAGCCCATCATAGTGAAAGCACAACAAAGAGTACACACTATGACACCTTTCAATATTGTAGACAACATGAAGAAGGTAAATGTCACCATGTCCATGTGGGACTCTTTGGCTCTTCCAGGACAACTTGAAATTTTGAGGAAAGCCGTGACAGAAGTGGAAACTCCTCAACCTACAAAAGAAGTTGCAAAGCCAGTGTTGGTTAACACTAATCAAGAAAAGGAGG
This sequence comes from Chamaecyparis obtusa, assembly GCA_027943335.1. NCBI lineage: Eukaryota > Viridiplantae > Streptophyta > Pinopsida > Cupressales > Cupressaceae > Chamaecyparis > Chamaecyparis obtusa. The sequence goes on from BSBK01002375.1 coordinate 263,633, forward strand.
CTCCAAGTAGCAACTCCAAAGGCAATGCCACACAAGGTAGGAATTCAAAGCCACCTCCCTTTTATGTATCTCTAATTATTGGAAAATCTTTAGTACATAATTGTATGGTAGATAGTGGAGCTACTAGCACTGTAATGCCTAAGAAGGTAGCTGACCAATTAGGACTGAAATATGAACCCTTCCAAAAGAAGGTTACCCAAATTGATGGATTCTCGATCAATACTATAGGTGTGGCCAAGGATACTAGTCTAATCCTTCATGCTAGTCCTAACTTCTCCATCCTCCTTGATATATATATCATAGATCTCCCTGCATTATTTTATATATGTCTTTCAAGGGAGTTTACAATCAAGATAGGAGGTTGCCTATCTTCTGACTGGTCTCACATGTTATTTCATACAAGGTATGGGACTAAGGTCACCATTAAGTCAGAACCATTGGCAGCACACCATATAGAGCCATATGTATCCAATGCCATCAATGTAAATTGCCCTATATTTGATAACAGTGACTTCCAAACCACTAGTGAAGCAGACACAAAGATAGAGAGTATCCTTGATATTCTTCTAGATGAAAGAGATTTAGAGGCCCAAGAAAGCCTTGTTTGGGATTTTGGTTTGGGAAGTTATTTGATACAAGAAAGTGGATCCATAGAGCCAAGCCTTCTCAAAGAAGACATTGATTCAGAGGATCAGAGCAATCAGGTTTGGTAACTATTTTTTGATGGAGCTAGAAGTAGACATGGTTCTAGTGGCGGTGCTATGCTAGTGTCCCCAAAAGGAGAAAGGTATTATACTACCTTTAGATTCAGTTTCTCCTGCACTAGCAATACTGCAGAATATGAAATTCTAGTGAATGGACTAGAGTGGGCTAGAAAAGGAGGGCTTAAGGCCCTAAAAGTTTATGGTGATAGTGAGTTAGTTGTCAGCCAAGTGAGAGGGATAAGTGCAACCAAAAATGACACTTTGAAAGAATACAAACATAGAGTTTGGGATGTAATTGAAGATTTTTGTGCTTTCAATATTGTTGCTATCCCTAGGAAGCTAAATCAAAATGCATATAGGTTAGCTGCTATTGGATCTCAGTATGATATTCCAAATAGCATTTCAAAAGAGGTAGATCAACAGCATATCAAAGTGATTGTCAAACCTTCTATTCCTGATAATAATGTCAATTGGCAGGTGTTTGACAATGATGAACAAATTTTGCAATTCTTGTTTGAAGAAGATGTTTTTTCAAGGCATAATCAAGATAGGTTATCACAAAATTATGGTGATCAAGTGATACAACTTAAGTCTAATAAGATGCCTAGAGGTCTTGTTACATTAGAGACTATCTTCAACAAGGATGATGAAGTCAAGAAGAATAAAGCTGGCCTAGTAGTTCAACAAGAACATTGTGTTAAATTAGAGTTGGAACCAGGTAAGAGCTTACAATTTGGAAAAGTAAACACTGAATTGGAAAAGCAAGCTTACACTCAACTTTTCAAGGAATTCAGTGATGTTTTTGCATGGCAATATGAGGACCTCAAGGGTTTTGATCCTGCTCTTGCTCAGCACACTATTGAATTAGAACCTAATGCCAAACCAGTGAGGCAGAAGCAAAGGCCTGTTAATCCAAAGCTTGAGCCACTTATGCATAAAGAAGTGCTCAAATTAATAGAAAGTGGTATCATCTACCCCATTAAGCATACTAGTTGGGTTTCCAACCTTGTTCCTATCAGGAAGAAGAATGGGGAGCTGAGGTTATGTGTTGACTTTAGGGATCTTAACATGGCCTCTCTAAAAGACCGCCATCCATTACCCTCTATGGAACAAATCTTACAATGTGTCTCTGGATCTGAGAGATTTTCATTATTGGATGGCTATTTAGGATACAATCAGATCTTAGTGAATGAAGAGGATCAATATAAGATTGCATTTACAACCAAGTGGGGAACCATGGCTTATCAAAAGATGCCCTTTGGTTTGTCAAATGCAGGTGCTACATTTCAAAAGGCAATGGATATGGCCTTTAAAAGCCTCATGTACAAATTTGTACTGGTCTACTTAGATGACATAACTATCTATTCAAAGCATGCAGTAGATCACATCAAACATTTGAGGAAGATTTTTGAAAGATGTAGAGAATTTGGGATATCTCTTAATCCCAAGAAATGTGTGTTTGCAGTTCATGAAGGAAAATTGTTGGGATATGTAGTATCCAAGGAAGGAATTACAGTAGATCCTAAAAGAATTGCAGCTATTCTAGAGCTACCCCTACCACATCACAAGAAAGGTCTCCAATATTTCATAGGAAAGATTAATTTTGTTAGGAGGTTCTCGCCTAACATTGTAGATTTACTCAATCGTTTGATAGCCATGCTAAAGAAGAGTTCAGCTTTTAGTTGGACCAAAGAAGGGAAAGTCAATTTCCAAGCTATCAAAGAGGCCTTAACAGAAGACCTTGCTCTCCTAAACCCAAATTTTAGTAAGGATTTTATCCTTTATGCTTATGGAGGTCATGATGCTATATCTGCAATGTTGACTCAAGAAAATTCAAATGGATTGGAGCAGCCTATTGATTTCTTTAGCAAGGGTTTAGAAGAATATGAACAAAGATACTCTTTTGTAGAGAAACATGTACTTGCTATGGTAAAGAGCCTTAAAAATTTTAGATATTTGTTGACTCATAGCAAGGTACACTTGAAAGTTACTCATCCAAGTGTCAAAGAATTTTTGCTTTCCAAGGACCTAAATGAGAAAAGAGCTAGTTGGATCACCAAGGTGATGGAATATGACATAGATATTCAAACTACCAAGTTGGTTAGAGGAAGAGGTCTTTGTGAGCATTTGGCAAAGGATGAGAGTTCAAAGAAATCAGAGAAAATAGATGCATCTCTGGTGGTGCATTCTATAGAAGAACAAGCCAAGGCAACAAGTTGGTTGCCTAATATGATCAATTATTTGAAGATAGGACAATGTCCTGCAGGTTTGGATTTAGCAAAAAGAAGGTATTATAGGTTACAATCTGTTCCTTTTGTGCTGATAGATGAAGTTCTTTTTAGAAAGGATCACAACGATGTCCTTTTAAGATGCATTGATTCAGGAAAGATAGCTGATGTCCTATTCGAATTTCATGATGGACCTTCTGGAGGTCACTTTTCTCCTAGGACTACTGCTTTTAAAATCATGAGGGCTGGATACTATTGGCCATCTATCTTTAAGGATGGTCATGAGTATGTGAGAAGATGCATCAAGTGTGCCATGTTTGCAAGAAAAGAGAGGCTTGCAGCCTTGCCCCTACAGCCAGTCAAAATAGAGCAAACTTTCATGAAGTGGGGTATAGATTTCATTGGCATGATTAATCCTCCATCTAGTGTAGGACATAAATGGATAATTACTACAACAAATTATTTCACTAGATGGACAGAAGCAATTTCTTTAAAAGAAGCAAATGAGAATGTTGTATTGAGTTTTTATGATGAAATAATTCATAGATTTGGCATTCTAGATTCAATAATTTTAGATAATGCATTAGCATTCACAGGCCTCAAAGTCTCAGAGTGGGTAGTCAGGAATGACATTTATCTGAATACCAGTTCTAATTATTACCCCCAAGGCAATGGTTTAGCAGAATCAAAGAACAAGAATTTGATTAGGATAATCAAGAAGACTTTGCAAGACAATCAGAGGGATTGGCATACTAAGCTGAGGTTTGCATTATGGTTAGATAGAATTACCCCAAAGAAGGTCATTGGGAATTCTTCTTATGTGTTAGTGTATGGAAGACAGGCCAAGTTGTCTATCTCAGTTGAATTGCCAGCTCTGGACTTGGCTACTCAGTATGCCCTATTTGAGGAAGGGGATCCCTTATAGATTAGACATGCTCAGCTCATGGAGTTGGAAGAACTTAGAGACAAATCAATGCAGGATATGGAATTCCATCAATTTCAAACAAAGAGGAGTTTTGACAAAAGAGCCAGGGTCAAGAATTTCAAGGTTGGAGATGTAGTTCTCAAATGGGATGAGTTAAAATCCAAGCTTGGCAGACATACAAAATTTGACTCATTTTGGGGTGGACCATTTGTTATAACAGAGTTCAGGGGGCCTAATGCTTTTCAGCTATCAAATCTTGAAGGAGTTCCCTTGCCTATCTTAGTAAATGGATTCCACTTGAAGCCTTGTTTTGAGGTTAATCCCTCTCTGTAAATTCTTGTAATTATGTGTTTCTCCACTTCCTTTCCCTATTTTCTAGGTTAGTTTCCTACTTTCCAAGAAGTGCCTGTGCACAAGTTTGTCTCTATCAAAGTTTTGTGTTCCTGTAGTGTCACCCATGCCCAATGGATTGTTTATAGGCCACTGATCTAAGTAGAAATTGCCAAAATGTTATCCTAATTTTCATGTGCATGCAAATTTGGCTAAAACCTATTCCAAAATCTTTGTTTTTATCTTTCCAAGCATCCTTGAAAATTTCATGAAGTTGTGCCTTGTCCTCTAGCCTCTGCAAATTGTTTTACTCCCTGGTCTGCAGGTAAAAAAATTCATAAATATAGCTGTTGGGTCAAATAAAACCCTAAAAGCCCTAGCCTTCATTCTATTTGGTCATTACCTTTTTGGTCACTTAAGTTCCATCAATTTCCATGTGTGCAATTTAATCCTTCAGTCACCAAATCTCTGATTCCTAGTGGTGAAAGCTCTAACATTTAGCGATCCCGCGAGCAATTACCTCTTGAGTTGGCAGTCTCTGCTTAGCAGCTAAAATCAAGATTCTTCATCTGACAGTTGTCGCATGATCTCATGGCCTCAGAAGATTCCATGAGATCTTGCAATGACCATCGATCTTCCAAGTCTACAGTGCTTCAGGCTTGTGTGGGTCCATTGCCATGTCATCTTATGTGGAAGCTCCTGATTGGCTGAAGGGTTGTGAGGTGTAACCTTGTCAGAGCGGGCCCGACAGACTATGTTCAGATGATCCTATGGTTGGTGCATAATCTCATGGGTTGTGTCAGAGCCATGAGATCATGCACCGACTGTTGATTTCACTTTGTCCTCAGAGCCTTGTGGGTGGGTCCTCGTTTGCTGATGTGCTCATCTTCTATTGGTTAGCTAGATGAAAGCTAGGATGTGTCAGTGGGGCCAAGTTAGAGTCTCTGCAGGGATGTTAGAGGGAGGAAGATCAACAGTTGGCGTATCCTCGCATAGCCTTTTTTCTGACACATGCGATCTTACGCCGGCCGTCAGATTTGCCAAGTGTTCAATTCCTGTCAGTGGGTCCAATGACAGGTCAGGGTGATATGCCATCCTCTTATTGGCTGAAGTAAAGATGAATGTTAGGTGGGACCAGTGCCCCGTGTTGTTGACTTGCTTGAATGTGATTGGCTATCGTATGCTGATAAGGACTTCTAGGTGGACCGATGTGTCAGTGGGGTCATGGCTTAATGAAGATTTACGGTGGGCGTATGATCTAAAGGAATATTTTGTAGTCATGAGATCATGCACTCGCCTTTAGATTGGAATCTCAGTTTGAGTGGGTCCGTTGTCAGAACTTGGCGAGGTGTTTTGCTGATGGGGTGGTCAACACAAATGAAGGATTGCCAAGTGGTGAATGGGCCCAGGGTTAGAAAAAATTAAATGAATCAGCGACTAAAGGGTTTCTCATGTTCACCAAACTTAACCAGAGTCAGTTAAAATAATTAGTGGTCCTGCGACCAATGAGAAAAGGTAACCCAAGGTGAACTTGAGGTTAATTCTGTAGACGAACGCTTCCTGGGTAAATAAGAATATCTAACGGTCATGTTTTAAAAGGAGATTGAGATTTAAACGTCAGCTGTCAATGGAGGAAAAGTATGGTGCCACCTGCTAGCCGTTAATATTTAAATTCAAATTTAGTTCTTTGCAGGGTTTTGGCTAGGTTTTGATCCAATAGTCATTTGCAACAGAGTGGGTAGATAGAATTTATGTCTTTAGGACATTTGCAGTTGAAAGAGGATGATAAGGAGGTCTGGGTAGCCGTCTTTGGTCATTTCTTATTTTCTGAGAGTACCAAATCAGTGCATTCATGGCGGGCCAATTTGCAGAGAGGTGGATGAGTCTAGGTTGCTTATCTGTAGGCTGATTGTAAGTACTGGGAGGGGCACTCAAGGAAATATATGATTGGCTATGATTTTGGCAGAGATATATTTATGATCAGACTTGACTGAACTAGGGTTTATCATTATTCTAATGCAAAATTCTTTAACCCTAGTTAGATTTTTTTTTTACTCTTGCCCGCATGCAAGGAAGATGTATATATTGTATTTTTTGGAGCTTTTGGGCTCAGAGTTGGACAATTGTAAAAAAGAAGTCTCTTTCTTAGAAGGCTATCTATGGCATTTTTCTGCCCTCTAGTTTTCTACAGTTGTAAATCTTTCATTGATGATTCAAATATTGCAGAGGTATTTTGTGACATCTTTCCTATCCCTATGATTCCTCGTCTAAATTATCTCTTATTGAATCAAAGTATATGATGTTTTGGGTGGTATCTTAAGGTTCCTGATCCCTCTCTCTTTCTGCAACTATTGTGTGTTATTATGGATGATTGGATGTGAATGCTTTTTTGGGTATACTTCAACCCCCTAACAATCTTGTCTCATTCCTATGCTGAGTTGTAGAAATGAATGTTTGTTTGCAAGTCATAAATTGTGTCTAAATCCTCAGTAATGCTATTGTTTTTTAAATCCTCTTTTTCCCTGAATAGCCTCTTTCTATTGCAGACCCTTCTATGAAACACTTATGCAAGCCTATTCAGTGAGTTGTGACCTCCTAGACCTAAGTTGTTCATTAATTTCATCCTCTATACTGAGATCCAAACCCTAATTTTGGTGTATCACCTAGTAGGTAGTTTGCTTTCAACTCTTTCCCTTTCCAAGAATTCCTTCTATCCCTTTCCCTCAAAATTTTTACTTTTCATGTCTAGGAGCAAATTAAGGTGATTATCCAAGAGGAACCAGCCTAGAACTTGGAGGTCTCATCTTAGTTAGCATAGGTCCCACAACCTGGAGATGATTCCATGTTATACTAGGTTATCAAGACTACGAGAGCTTGAAACAAGGGTGGAAACTTAGTGTATAACAAGTAGATGGGGTGATTTCCCTTCTCTACTACCAAAAAGAACAATAACGTTGGCCCAGCCTTACCACTCACCTCCACAACCAATGACATTTCTATAGAGGTCACTAAGACTATCATCCTTTCCCCAATTTGTAAGTCTTCTCTGACCTCTCCTTCTCAGACAAACAAAGGGGAATGAAAAATCATGAAGAGACGAACTAGAGGGGGTAAAAAATATAATGTTGGAACATAATCTGAGTCGGGAAGACCATCTGAGAAATTTATTGGGAGGAAGACGATGGCCAGATAAATTTCTATTGGGAGGCAGCTGACTCTGGAGGTATCTCAAAAAGGTAAAAAATGAAGTTCCTATCCTGGAACTTGAGGGGATTAAATATCCCTCAAAAGAAATATGCCCTGAAGCAGTGCACATTTGACCTCAAGGTGGATGTTTTACTTTTTCAAGAGGTTAAAATGATATCTCAAAATTTTCAAAATCTTGTTAACCGTATATGGCTGGGAGCTGTATTTTGCTATGGTGAGGTTGATGGCACATCTGGGAGTGTAGTGATTCTCTAGAACCTAAGAAAGTCGGATGGAGAATCCAGTTCTTTTTCCCATAACTTTATGGTTTTCTTGTTTAAAATGAGTAATTTCTCTTGGTATATGCTCAATATTTATGCTTCCAATACTAGGAGTGTTTGAATCCAAGTCTGGGAGACTATTTCATCCTTTATCTTTGATAATGAAGAAGATTTTTTTATGGTTTCTAGCAACTTTAACTCTCCTCTATACCCTTTGGAAAAGTTGGGTGGGTTGCTTGACTATAATGAGAGCATGAACGATCTTTCTAAGTTCATCAGTAAAAATGATCTCCCTAACTTTGAAAGCTAAGGTAATCCCTTTACTTGGTCCAATAATAGGAAGGGACAACATTTGATTCAATTCAAGTTAGACAAATTCCTACTATTGGTTGGCTAGGATCTGGATTGTAATTCCACCCTCACTTCCCTTCCTAGAATAGTCTTGGACCATGGCCCCATTCTCCTATGTTGGGATGAAAAACCTATTTCTAGGCCCATCCCCTTTTGTTGTGAGATTATGTGGTACTCTCACCTTGAATTCAAATATTGCATCCAAAGGTGGTGGAGCATTTCTCTAAGGGGGATGACTATGTTTAGAATTTTTTAAAAAAAAGAGAATATAAGGACAGAGGTCAAAGAATGGATTAAATCCTCATTCAGTGATATCTTCAAATAGAAGAAATAAAATAAGGCAAAACCAAACCAATTGCAAAAAGTCATGGTTGTTGGGGATCACGCTCATAGAACCACTAAGGAGGAGGAAAAATAGAGGAATAAATGGAAGGACAACTTATCCAATGAGGAAATTTATTGGAAGCAAAGGTCCAAGATTCAATGGCATGTTGAGGAGGATGATAAAATAGCCTTCTTCCATAGATCTGCATCCAAACATAAAAAAATGAAACAATGTAAAATCCCTACTGAATGATAATAATGAAGAACTTGTGGAAGAGGACAAAATTGGTGGGTGGGCTTCACAATTTTTCCTGCATTCCTATTCTGAAAAATATGAGGGCATGTTTGGATCAGAAGACAACCTCCTCAACCATATTCCTACGATTTTACGTGATGAGGATAATGATTCACTTTCGGGCATGCTATTTGAAAATGACGTGGAGGAGGTGTTGTTTTCCATGTGTGCTTAGAAAGCCTCAGGGGAAGATGGTTTCCCGCCTACCTTCTTCTAGGAGTTTTGGGAGGTTGTGAAATATGATATCACTAAGGCTTCTAAATACTTCATTAGAACTAGAAAACTTCTTAGGAAACTGAACAACACCTATATTGTCCTAGTCCCTAAAGTCTTGGAACCCAAGCATATGGATGATTTATGCCCCATCAGTCTTTGTAATATCATTTATAAGATCTTTTCCAAGGTGGTAGTGAACAGATTGAATCCTCTTCTTGAAAAAATTATCAGCCCATCTCAGAAAGGAGTCATCCCTGGTCGACAGATTCTAGATGCTATTATCACTACCCATGAGATTATCCACTTGATGGACATAAATAGAAACCTAGGTATGGCACTTAAACTTGATGTTTCTAAAGCTTATGATAAAGTTAATTGGAAATTCCTTTATGATGTCCTCTTGAAGTTGGGTTTAGATTGGAGATTCATAAGAATCATTAAAGAAGCTATTGAGAGTGTCTAGTACTCTATCCTTGTTAATGGGACCCCATGAGATTTTTTCAAAGAGGAGAAAGGACTAAGACAGGGAGACCCCTTGTCCCCATATCTTTTTATTATGATTGATGAATTCCTTAGCAGGATCTTCTCCCTCCTTGCCATAAGTGGGAGAATTAAAGGGGTTAAGGTTGGTCCTTCCATCCCCCTGGAGACCCTACAACAATTTTTCAATGACACCTTCTTGTTTGATTTATCTTCTATTATTGAGGCTTGAGAATGGAAAAATCTCTTGACTGATTATGCAACTACCTCTAGTAAGAAAATCAACTATGACAAAACAAAAGTTTATTTCTTTAACACTGACTTAAAACTTAAAAGGAAGAGCATTGACATCCTAAGTTGTCAGTCTGCTAAGCTTTAGACACCTATCTTGGTCCGCCTCTTACGATCAAGGAGGTGACCCCCAATTTATGGAATTCAATATTAAAAAGAATAGAAAATAAATCAGCTAGGTGGAAAGGTAAAATTCTCAATAATGCTGGAAAATTACAACTTTTATCTACTTCCCTCCAAGGTATCCCAGTTTATTTTTTGTCACTTTTTAAGATCTCCAATGGCATGTCTGACAAACTGAAGAAAACTCAATGAAACTTCCTATGGACTAGAATGGAGGAGAAGGAAAGAATGAGTCTCAAAAAATTGGACACTATCTGCAAACCCAATGATATGGGAGGTTTGGGAATAAGGAAGATATCTAACCTTAACAAGGCTATATTAACCAAAATGGGTTGGATTCTTTCGGTAAGATCTGGGGATTGGTGCAAGATTATGAGAGAAAAATACTTCAACAATTCTTTCTTCTCGAAGTTGTTGTTCTCCCATGACCTCCCTACTAGTTCAGAAATATGGAATAATATTGTAAAATGTAGAGGTCTCCTAAGAGATGGATTAAAATGACAAATTGGAAATGGGGAAAGCATTCATTTCTGGGAAGATACATAGATTGGGGATAAGCCTTTAGCCTTGGTGAATTTGAACCATCTAATGAGGTACCCCAATCCCTTGTTTAGTTCCTTTTTGGCTAACTATATCACCCCGCAGAAGAGGTGGAAAAGTCTAGTTGAAGGCTTTGGAATGACCCTAAATTGGTCCCTTGGGAGGAGGATCTTCAGAGGCTTTTAAAGGACATTCATATTCCATTGTTCCCTAGGGAGGACATGATTTTCTAGGTCAATAGTCTATTAGGGTCATTCTCTATTAAGTCAGTTTACTTGCACCTAGTTAGCTCCTCTAACAACCCAATGCATTGGAGATAGGTGTGGAACTCTAATCTCCCACCCAAGATGAACTTCTTCTGGTGGACAACCCTACATGGTAAGATCCTCACTCAAGTCAACCTCAAAAGGAGAGGCTTTCAATTGGTCAAATGGTGTGTGTTATGAAAATGGGATGAGTAAAGTATCAACCACCTCCTTATCCACAACCCTTTTGCCTCGACAATCTAGTACAAAACTATAGAAAGATTCAAGTACACGACATGGATATTCAAAGAGGATTTGCAGAAATTCATTTCTAACTAGGAATGGCCATCTTACCACCCTCTATTTAAACAAATTTGGAAGATAATCCCTCCTCACGTATGTCAGTGCCTATGGAGAGAGAGAGGAACAATCGCATCTTCAGGGATTGTGAAAATTCAAATTACATTGTGTTGATGATCCTTGTGAAATCAGATTTGGAAAATAACTTGGTCTGCAAGTGGAAAACCCTGACGAATCTGCCATCAATTGCTGATTGTAAGCTAGCTAGTGAGTGGAAACTACCAAATAATTTCTATGTCTTTGATAGCTCTAAGAGATAGGCTAGGTTGAACATGAGATGGTCGGCACCTACCCCCCCATGATATAAGCTAAATTTTGATGGAGTTTCTAGAAATGAGAAAGCAGTAGGATGTGGTATTATAAGGGGCCACAAGGGAGGTTTGATGTTAGCTTTCACTAGAAATATGAGCTTCGTTTCTAGTAACCAGGTTGAATCCATGGCTCTTTTATGGGGGCTTAAATTCACCCTCTCAATTGTGATTAAATGGTCAATCATAGAAGGGACTCTATATTGATTTTTGAAGCCATTAAAGGTAATAAGGAAGCCAGTTGGAGGATTGGAAGCATCCTTATGGACATAAGGGCTATGTTGGCAGGATTGGAGAAATTCAGAATACAACACATTTTCAGAGAGGGCAATGTTGTGGTGGATTCCTTGGTTGTTGTTGGTATTGAGAGGGAGGGATTTATTTTCTAGTAGTAGCTAGTGGACTTCCTAGAAGCTACCAAATCCATCATAGGTAGAGAGAAAAAGGATTACCAATAATGATGATACAAGTTATTCTACAAAGATGAAACTTCTATTGGTTACTCAAATCGATGTCAAGGAAGGCATGTGATATCCTCATTATGAAATGGAATTCCTACTAATCTCATATGGGTACTTGCAAGACCAACAATCCTACATGTATTAAAAATGTGGCCTTGACATGGCAGTTCATGATCTTTCATGATATTCCCAAGCACAATTCTAATTATATCTTTAATTGGGAAATGGCAATGAAAAATAAATAGGATTTTTTTAACATATGGCTAGATTCTATAAACTTCCTTTGGAATTCAAAAAATGATAAGGCTACAATTAAATGGTGTGACCTCCCACACATTCGAAGGAGTTGGATCGTACTGGTCTTGGAAAGGGCCAATTTGGGCAATAATTACACCCCTTTAAGGCAATTTTTGACTAGGGTTAGGTCCTTTATTTTTTCTATTAGTAGACTTTAGTTGATCCTTAGGGATCATTTTTTCTGGTATGGCCCTATGTGACTTTTAAATCATGTTTTGAATTACTCTATGGACTATATTCTCTATAACTACCCTTATGGTTGTAGGATAATAAGTATGACTTTTAGACTCATATGATTAATTGCTAAAGTTTATTTCATGCTTTGCTTTATTAATACTTTTGATAAGGGGTTGGATGGTTCTATGCTTATTTTGCTGACCTCCATCTTCTGGGAGGGGTTTTTGATATTAAGGGAGGGGATGCTGACAATCTGCTAAATTTTTATTGTTAATGTGTTATCTGGTTCTTTCATTGTCTATGTGCAGTAAGTGCTAATCTGTGGCCTGGCCACGTTTGATGTTTGTAATCAAGGGTTAGCCCCCTCATTTTTGTTTCTTTAATATAAAAAACAGGGTGCGATTAAAAAAATGAGAGAAAGTAGGGTGTGATCATAAATTTGACAAAAAATATTCTTTCACAACCTTAAGATTTTTTACCATTTCCGAGGGCATAATGACTATAGTTTCCTACACCATTAATTCCAAATGATGGGTCCTCTTGAAAGTTTCCATGAAGTTAATAGATGAATATGATTCTTTTATTTAATCTTTTTATAATGTTAGTTTTTAGGAAAAAATGGTATAAAAATAATTATAATTTTTTGTTGTTGTTGTTTTATTTTGTAATTATATATTAAAATATATAAAACAATAATAATATTGAAAGAATTTATATAATTACTATTTTTTATTATTTTAAAATAAAACATATTATAATAAATAATATTTATGTAAAAAACTTTACTTGTGTTCTTTATATTTAAAGAATAAACAATTAGTACTTAAATGATAATAAAAAATATTTATGTATAATACTTTATTTGTATCCTTTAATAAATCGTTAATATTTAAATGACAACACCCCCCCTAAAAAATAAGAAAGATTAGTGTGAAAGGCTAAGAATGATCTAGGACATTGAATTTTAGTTAAGACTATAGTCTACTTTTAAATAACTATCATTATCTTTTTTGCCAATTCTTACTACTAAATTACAACTTATTTGTTTTTTATAAGATTTATAACCATTACATACAAGTAAATCTTCTAAATTAATTTATGGGAGATTTTATATTTTTAGGCTTTTATATTTATATTTATATTAAAATATACTTTCTAATTATTTAATATTAAATTAATCAATAATTATTAAATTTATTTGTTTACTATTTGTTACCTCGATCCCAATTTTTTATATTCTTATAAGTACATTTAAGCCAAATTGAAGTCGAGGTTTCTCTTTATTTGATATGTCCTTCCTTGCAAATTTTTATGCAAAATTTGAGATAAGTCTTGTGTCTACTCTTTGAACCCTTTGAACTATTGAACCCGTTGAACCGATTGAAATGGTTCAACTAGGTCAAACTATTTTTAGTTCAAAGACTTGTTTCTCAAAGACCTTGCCTTTTTCACGTAGTTGATCTCTGTTAAGTATTGAACCGATTGAACCTCTTGAACTAGTTCAATGAGTTTAATTGGTTCAAACACTAAAAAAGTTTTTTTGGTTAGTTTTCTTGGGATGTCATGTTATTGGTCCTTAATTATTTTGTGTTCAATGGAAAATGGAATTATCCTTTGAATCGCTTGAACCCATTGAACCTATGAACTTGCTACTTTGGTTCAATGAGTTCAATGAGTTCAACGACATTCTGATGCTGGAAAAAGTGAAAGTGACCAGCAACGGGATTTTTCTGGCGGATTCATTTGAATTGTGAACTTCGCTATTCTCCTCAAAAAAGGTGGTAATCATGAAATGACAAGCTCACACGTAAGGATTGATGGGTAATTAATGTTTGTAGAAGATGAAATGTTGCACGAATTTCATTGACACAAATGAAAAGATTAAGGAAAATCTTTATGAATCTTTCATCATGAATAAGTTCATTTAAAAAGGGGGTAATCCTGTCATAAATAAACTTAAAATCTAGCAAGGTGAAAGAGGAGCACAAGGTAAAGGAGATTTCATGATTTTAATGTAGCGGAAGTTTTCAGTCTTAGAGGTGAGTTCATTTGTTCTCAATTGGTATTTTCAATGTGATAAAGCTTGTAGGAACCTTTTATTGGTTAAGCTATAGTAAGCCCCACTACCATGAGAACAACATTTAAGATTTTTGAGAATGAAAATATCTTAGTTTGCTCTTCACCTAAGCGAGGGGATACTTCCTGGGTACAATATGACCTAGATGAATTTGTAGAAAAGACTAAAAACCCCAAGGAAGGTTTTTCTATGAGTAAAATTGTCGAAAGTGGCATTGTTGAAGTTGTTGCCTTCCCCCCACCAATAATATGTTTGGAGCTTGTAAATGAATGTATGAAAAGATATGATCCAAAGGAAAGGTGTATTAGGAAGGTTAATGGTGAAGTGTTATTACCTGTTAGTGGAGAAATAATTTCAGCTACTCAGAAACTCCTAGTTAGGGAAACCTATTCTAAATTTACCATAGCTTTGTCAAGATCCATCTTTTCTGAGAAGAAGCAAGTTTATAGGAATGCAATTTCTAGGAGTTGGCTGCTAAAATTCCAAAAGGGTGGCTTGAGGTTACCAAGGCCACTCGCAAGACAGCATCTGAAACCTCATATTTGAGATTTGGTGGCATTGTTGCATAGATAAATAGGATTTGACCATGCTTTTTACGTCAAAGACTGGATGTATTTCTTTATTCAAATAATCTTGGAAGGCACCCAGTTCTTAGATTGGGGAGAAATTATAGTTGGAGAAATGCATGACCAGTTAAATAATGGTCATTTTGGGTGCCAAGGGTTTCACATGTCCTATTATTTATTTTACTGCTTAGCCTACACCGAGGAATGTAAGAGGTTACAACATGAGTCATTCGTGGAGGGAATCGAAATCTATGAGTATTACTCGCATCTACAAAGGAAGAGGTGTGTTGAGAACTATAGAAGGGTAAATAAATTTTTTACCGGAAGATTAACCCATTTACTGGATGGATTTCCAAATAGAACAACTTTGGAGGAGGCTATGAAATTGGTGAGTGTCTATGGTAGTTATTATACTCATTTTCCTCATTTCACTTACCTCGGGGTAGGCGGTTTTGAAGGAAACCTTGTAAAGCTACCCAAATATGCATTGGATTGTTTTGTGCTAGTAAAGTTGTGCAAACAACTTGCTCATGTGAGCAAGATGTACTCACCTAAAAAGGAATCTGGTATATATTTCCCCATTGAATTAGGTTGATGTGAATGAAAAATTGTCTCTGATGCTCTTAATTTGGAGGTTTATTTATTGAAGTTTAATTTCCAATTTTATAAGGCGGGGCCTAATTTTGACAACAAAAGATTTTTCATAGATCATTTAGTTCTAAAAGAGATTCCTTACCCCTCCCTTACCTAAAAGATTACTGGGAGAATTGTCTTGACGAATACGAAGTGGTCAAAAGGCTATGGAGAAGGTTCTCCCTACAAAAATATATTTTCTTTGGCTTGAAAATGTATATAAAAGGAGTTGAAGAGGATGGGATTTCCCTGTTGGACCCTATATATGAACAGGTGAAGCTATTTTCAGTTCTAGAAATTGACTAGACATTGCTAGAAATAGAGAATGTAGAGCTGAGGTCATTTCTAGTTATAAGGAGGATAGAGAATTGGTTTAAGGAACAGAAGGCTAATAAATCCCAAGCTCAGAAGAAGGAATCTGTTAAGATTTCTAAGAAACATAAATCCCCTATTTCTCTTACTAATAATTTAGTGTTAAAATCTGTGATGCAAGTAAACCTAAAGTTAAAGTCGAGAAATCTATGGTCGCCAAGAAAACTAAAAGTCCCCTTGCAACTGCTTCTTGTGTTAGAGTAACCAAGTCAAGGTCAAAACATAAAGGAAAGGAATTACAAACTAAAGATACAGTCACTAATCTGGATTCATAAGAAGAAGGTGAAAATAAGATGACTGATGAAGAGATAGAATTCCCAAAGCTAGACATAGAATACCAATCTAATATCCCAATTGGTCTTGAAGATGAAGTTTCTTTTACTAGTACCTTGGCCATGGTGACACCTCCACCTAATCATCCATCTATGAACATAGCAACCTTGGATGCTACTTTGAAGTGGCTGGAACTAGCAGTGAGAAAAAAGAGAAAGAGTGTTCTGATTTCTATTCCCCTTGACGACATGGTGAGTAAATGTTTCGAAACAACCTTGAAGCCCAAGAAGTTGAAAAATACTTCAAGGATATCAGTGGATCATAAAATAGGAACTTGGGTTGCAGAAATTGCAAGGCCTAAAATAGAGGATGAAGTTTAGGAACCTATAGCTGATGACTTTAAGATAGAGAGGGCGGAACTCGATGTAGCTAATAGAACTATAGATAATCATTGTTATCATATTTTTTACTCATCTTTTGGAGACCTAATTACTAAATGAGACTATGGAACCCTAGTTTGGATTATTAGGTGATCTTTCTAAAATTTGTGTTCATTTCATAGTAAGATACATGAAAAGGAAAATAAATGGTTATATCTAAAGTATTGCATCTATATGTGCCAATATCTGAAATATGTTGTACAAAGGAAAGAACTGAGAAGATCATTCATCTGAGCTCACACAAGCCGTGAGCATAGCAATTTTCAGAAATGCATAAATGAGTACAAACATAAATGAAATGATGACATAAGTAATAGGGTACCAAACATTACATGGTAGTGGAGTGTTGATCCGGTTTTGTCCTGTGTGCTCCTGTGATCTAGAACCTGCAGAGAAGAGAGAAAGGGGTAGGGTTAGATCCAATGGATCTAAGAAATGTATGGTATCATAATATCTACCCTCATCTACAAACACACATATATGCACTCATTCATACACCTCTAACAAGGGCTATGCTACAGGGTATGTGAACTCAGGAAAAGATACTGTAGGAATAAAAGGGATACCATGTTTTTACTAACTTGTTTAGTCCATGTGCAGATACAGAAGAAGATTTACCACTATAGCATGCTCTCACCTAGATAGTAGTGGTACTGAGAGGATGGTCTAATCTTAAAAGGACCATCCTTAAAGTACCATTTATATCTCGACAACAACAATAGTAAGGTGCTGGAATTCAGATGAATGGTGTTGCCCTGTGATGTGGGCTCTGTCAAGAAAGCCTCAAATTTCCTTGGAAGAGACCACATCACGGGCCAAGAGCACCCATGATCACCATAGGGAAGCAACTAGATGAAGCGGTATCAGTGGAACATTCAGAGATAAATAAAGGAAAATCAAATGAAGCGTGGTCAAGCACTGGTAGATTTGAAGGGGCATACATCATCAACATTTAGAAATGGATGGCATACCATCATGTGGAACAGTGAGTAGATAGTGCATGTGTCAAAGAGAAAACAATGGTGCCAACCCCATCTCACTGGTATAATGGACACCAATAAGCCAAAGCCCGGGCCCCAAGTTCTAACAGAGAAACCAATGAAAACAATACAATGCATTCAGCTTGCAATCATCCAAGGATCAAGACAACATGCTTTGAATATAGTCAGCATTATGATGCCACAGTCCAAGTTTGTGGTGCATTTAAAAACCACTTAAGCTCAACACACTTTTTCCTTTTAAAGACAAATGTCACAAAGCATGGTGCAATGTAATAATGGATAGAGCTCACGGTGTATCCAATTCAGCATAACAGTGAAAGGGATGGTCATGTGGGTGATGTCACAACATGTAGCAAGAAGAAGGTGAAATAAATAATAGCAAGCCATAGAATCATAGTCATGTGCATGAAGGAAGCATATGCCACAAGAAAACCATTTCAATGATGCCAATAGATAGATCAACAAGTTCAACAACATGGGCTCCAAACAAAGAGTTGATGGTTCACGGGCCTTCAAGTGCAGAGTCGAGGCATTCAAATCAACAACATCAAGATTGTAGTGGGAACTTCATAGGTCGTGCCCTATCATGGTCATATCAACAGTGCCATAGATCCAAAATGGGCTAGATCAATAAAAAGTGGGCATCTTAAATTCATAGGCATAACCAGCTGTGTAACTACCAATATATGACAACAATCTATGGTGCCATGAATAAACACAATCATTCACAGGCTAGCATATATATAAACAGTGAATACATTTCCATGTGCATACAGAAAACATGCCAGCAAACGAGGATCAAATCAAATGCCATTGAGCCAGAGCAATAGCAAAGCATGGCACCAAAAATCAATTGATAAATAGCCATTAAACTCCAAAATGTCATGTATCAAGGATCACATACAACCCAAAACGTGCCAACAGGAAAAAAATGTGGATGCCCATGCCCACATTTTTTCCTTCCAAAAGCATTAACGTGATACAATGTATGAATAACAGTTCTCACGTTTTAGGCATGAGCAACATAAGGTAAATACAATAGAATTTGAATGAAACAAAAAAAATATGGAAAATCCAATGCCCTATGCTCATGGGTTGTCAATATTCCAAAACAGTACATTCAAGAATATAATGCCCTATCTCACAGGCTGTGAACATGATGAAATAATGAAACAGTGAAATGTGATGCCACACCAGTAGAGCAATGGATATGCTATCATGTGCCCCAAAAATTCAAAAGGGTAGCACCATGATGCCCTTATTTCTCATCAAATACATAAATTGAAACAGTAAAAACATGGAGTAAGAAAACGCGGATGCCCTAGTTTATCCACGGGCTTTCAAATATAAAAAATAGCCATACAATGAACTCAAATGCAGAGATAAACACTATCAATTCCCTTGATTTTTAGAGGAGGGGTTAAGCTGAAGTGAAATATAGAGGGAATCCAAATGAGGACCAAGAATGCTTACCTCAAAATCATATGGCTATGTCAGAGGGTTTTCGAAGACTACAAGTTTCTAAATCCAAGAAGCCAAGGCCAAGTTCAAGACTGCAACCTTCCCAATTTAGTCCAGTAAAAGTTTCGATGCCAACAGTTCCCCTCATCTTCGAAAGGGGGTTTTGATCTAAATGATTAATTAATATGTTTTTCCCCTTTCTAGGGTTGATAATTTATTAATTGATTTATTTTTGGTGCTATGTAGTTTCAAACATGGGTTTATTTAAATGATAGGTTATTAAATATGCTTTCCCCTTAATCGGGTTGAGAGGTATTTACTAACTTAGGAATAAGTATTTAAAATCCAAATAGAGTCATGGCATAGGGGTAAAAATTGTAAATGAGAGTTATTGCCTATTTTCATTGTAAATTCTGACAATGGTATTTTATAAACCATTGTAAGAATATTGTTTTTAGAGCATGACTTGGAGTGGACAAGGTAGCCTTTTGACCACCTTTTTTAGGAGTCTCACTTTTCCCATTACCCCTATAAATCACGGAATCTGACATCTAGATTTAAGAGGCATCTTCATGGGCCTATATTCAGAATTTTCCATTTTTGGGAGGTTGTGGGGGTTTGAATGCAGATTCCTTGGCCTTGTTTTATATACCTCTCACTTATGTGACTGAGGTTAGTTCTTCATTCTCTCTTTCTTGGAGGTGAATGCTTGTAGCTCTGGAAAAGCAAGCTGTATTTTGGCTCCTTTCAATTTAGTTCATAGCAATTGTCCTTCTTATTCCTAAAGTTTTGTGAGTTGTTTTGGTGGATTTTATATCATGTATTGTGATGAAAGTTAGTCCTTTACTTGATATTTTATTCATTTAGATTCTCATAAGCACTTTTATTTCCTAAAGTCTCAATCTGTGTACATTTGAAGGTATTTGGGGTTGTGGAATTCATTTTCCCTTCTCATTTACAACCAACACCTTGTTATTTCTAAGGGAAAAATCAGAGTTAGGGAGAATTTGTGATGCTCAGGTTATGTTTGAATTCCATTGTGAGTGTTTTGCAATTTGTGGATCTACTCAGTTTGGTGAATCACCTAGTTTTAGTTTCAATTTAATGCACTCTCTCTCCCTTTTCCTCATTAAGTTGGTCAAGTTTCAAGGTGATTCAAGGGGAAGCCGGCCCCTAATTCGGCGGTCTACTTCTTGATAGGTTACCCACAACCTAAAAGTAGTCCCATGTTTCACAGGATTGCTAGGTTCATGCTTAGCTTATTTGGGTGCAATCCCTGGTGACAACAATTTTTGGCATGCCCAATGGGACAGTGATGTTTCCCATAATTTACTGAGATTTTGGTGTGATCCTCAGTGAAATCACCCTTTAGAGGTAGTTTGTTCCAAACACCATGGCGACTCTGAGAAAAATCTACTGGTTTAAGCAGTTCAAGTGCTGGTAAGTTTCAGAAAATATTCTTTTTACCAGCTCATTTAATGAATAAGCATGTTAGTTCCTAATGCATATTTACCCTATCACCCCCCATATCATGAGAAAGCTACCCATATGTCATCATTTATGCCATATCAAGCTAGCCAAGTAGCATCATATAGACAAAATGGCCCAGCAAAAGCAAATTTCCAGCATGCACTACCATACCCTCCCACCCAGCATCCAGCATCCTGGCAACATTCCTATGAACCACCCTATGAGGGTCTTCATTACAATCCTCAAAATCAGTCCTACCCCATTTCAAATACAAACTCCAATGATTGGATGGAAAATTTTTGAGAAGAAATGATCTCTTTCATGAAATACTATGCAAAGATGAGGTCTCAGAAAGAAGGGATCTCAAGGTAGTATATGGAGATGGTGGCTTAGAAAGAAGGGATCTCAAGGAAACTAGAGAACAAGATAGAAATTTATGAGTAGACCCTTGAAGAAAAGAACGAATTGATCTTGACACAAGAAAATGTTTATGAGAAGAATCTTGAAGATCATCAAGAATTAATAAGGGTCATCTATCTGATAGCTACAAAAAATGAGGAGGATCTCCAAAAAGAGTTGGCTAAAAATGATGAATTTCATGATCATGAGCAATAAACACTTGTTAAACAAATTGCAGAAAAGGATCAATTGATTAAAGATTTGTTGACACAAGCACCAAGGTGAGGAGATGCAAGCCTAGAAAAGGAGGACGTGGAGGCTCTGTAGACAAGACAAGAGAATCACAAGGCTCAAATCCCAAGTTTCTTACCTGGTAAGTCCCCTAGCACTTCTATTGAAATTCCAAGCTTTAGGAATTATCCTTCAGTTCAGAATCTTAGTCAGTAGGGGCCTAACCTCCATGAATTTTTAGAGCCTTTTCATACCCCTTCCCAGATTTCCAGCCACCTCATTTTATTCCTATACAAGAGACACCTAAAAGGTTTGACTTCCTAAGTGAAAGTGAGCCCATCTTGCAGCAGATAAATCCTTATGAGCCAATCCCTGAAGAAACCCTTACACCCCATAGAATATTAGGCCACTAGAAAGAAGATGATTTTTTAGTTGTACTTTTTCATGATGATCATGAGGAACAAGTAGATTTGTTACATAATGATGGATTAGAGCAACGAGACAAGGATCAGGAAGCAATTGAAGAAGGTGAGATCCTAACTGATTTATTTTAGGAAATGCCTCCTTATATTGAACAAGAAGAGGTAATACATGATTTACTAATTGAGCTCACGGATTATGATAAGAAAGATGATATGATTACTACTAACTTAGAACAACAAGAGGATTTTGATTCCATGATTAATGCTTTCTGGTCAACTCTTGTTGGTGTTCCTCATCTTCCTGGAATGGATGATAACATGCATGTTCTTAAGGAAGACCTTTCATTTCAAGAGGTTAATGTTGTTCCAATTATAGAATCTAAACCTATCTGTACTAAAGTGGTGGATGACTCTCAGGGATCATGTTTCCTAGAAAATGAGGAAGAACCAGTGATGCAATTTGATAGCTTTGATGAGCTATTGGATTTTCCAACTGAAGAAGAGGATGATCCTCTAACTAAAGAAGAAGAAATGGTATGGCAAGCCATCATGGAGGGGTAGATTTTTTATCAGCATGCTGAGGTCATTCATAAGAAACATGCTAAACAAGAAAGGATAGTTAGCATACAAAAGCCTAGATTCGTACTCTCAAGGGGGTGGCCTATCAAATACCTAGCTTAGATGGGGTCAAATGATACATCCATGCTCAAGGATCCAGTGAGGAATGACATTAGTGATCCATTTCCTGGTGACTAAGAGCTTATTCAGTCTTATCAGCCTCCCTGGGAGGACAACACATATGATCTAATCAAGGTTAGTAATCTGGAATACCAATTTCAAGGATGGATATGCCAAGTAGTTCAGTTCATTTTTATATTCCATATTCTCCTTGTTGGCATCAAGTGTGCAAAGTATAATACCCTAAGGAGGATGGGGAGCTATTTCAACAATCCAGTCAATGGATTTGTTTGACTAGTTTGCTGATACTAGTTAGACTAGGGTAGGGTAGAAGTTTTTGTTTTCTATGTTCCCTAAGTGCCTCAGCACAAGTTTGCTTTCAGCTTTCAGTTTTCAGTTTGGTTTTGGTTAGCAATAAGCCAGAGAAGTCTATCTCAGGCATTTAGTTTTAGTTTTGTTAGAGAAGGAGGTTGTTTTGGTTGGGAGCCAAGTTCACTTTTGAGGCTAAGGACTCTGTGCCTCATGGATTTAAAGACAACTGGTCAAGGATGCTTAGCAAGCAAGCACTCAGTTGAAGTCGCCAGAATGTTATCATATTTTTTACTCATCTTTTGGAGACCTAATTACTAAATGAGACTATGGTACCCTAGTTTGGATACATGAAAAGGAAAATAAATGTTTACATCCAAAGTATTGCATGTATATGTGCCAATATCTTAAATATGTTGTACAAAGGAAAGAACTGAGAAGATCATTCATCTGAGCTCACACAAGCCATGAGCATAGCCATTTTCATAAATGCATAAATGAGTACAGACATACATTAAATGATGATATAAGTACTAGGGTACCAGACATTGCCTGGTAGTGGAGTGTTGATCTGGTTTTGTCTTATGTGCTCCTATGATCCAGAACTTGCAGAGAAGAGAGAAAGGGGTAGGGTTAGATCCAATGGATCTAAGCAATGTATGGTATCATAACATCTACCATCATCTACAAACATGCATATATGCACTCAATCATACACCTCTAACAAGGGCTATGCTACAGGGCATGTGCACTCAGGAAAAGATGTTGCAAGAATAAAAGGGATACCATGTTTTCATTGACTTGTTTATTCTATGTGCAGATATAGAAGAAGCTTTACCACTATAGCATGCTCTCACCTATATAGTAGTGGTACTGAGAGGATGGTATAATCTCAAAAGGACCATCCTTAAAGTACCATTGCTATCTCGACAACAACAATAGTAAGGTGCTGGAATTAAGATGAATGATGTTGCCCTGTGATGTGGTCTCTATCAGGAAAGTCTCAAATTTCCTTGGCAAAGACCACATCACAGGCCAAGAGCACCCATGATCACCACAGGGAAGCAACTAGATGAAGTAGTATCAGTTGAACATTTAGAGATAAATAAAGGTGAATCAAATGAAGCGTGGTCAAGCATTGGTAGATTTGAAGGGGCATACATCATCAACATTTCAGAAAAGGATGGCATACCATCATGTGGAACATTGAGTAGATAGTGCATGTGTCAAAGAGAAAACAATGGTGCCAACCCCATCTCACTAGTATAATGGACACCAATAAGCCAAAGCACGGGCCCCAAGTTCTAACAGAGAAATCAATGAAAACAATACAATGCATTCAGCTCGCAATCATCCAAGGATCAAGACAACATGCTTTGAATACAATCAACATTATAATGCCACAGTCCAAGTTTATGGTGCATTTAAAAACCAGTAAAGCTCAGCACACTTATTCCTTTTAAAGACAAATGTCACAAAACATGGTGCAATGTAATAATGGACAGAGCTCACGGTGTATCCATTTCAGCATAACAGTGAAAGGGATGGTCATGTGGGTGATGTCACGACATGCAGCAAGAAGAAGGTGCAATCAATAATACCAAGCCATAGACTCATGGCCATGTGCATGAAGGAATCATATACCACAAGAAAACCATTTCAATGATGTCAGTAGATAGATCAACAAGTTCAATAGCATGGGCTCCAAACAAAGACCTGATGGTTCACGGGCCTTCAAGTGCAGAGTCGAGGCATTCAAATCAACAACATCAAGATTGCAGTAGGAAGTTCATAGGTCATGCCCTATCATGGTCATATCAATAGTTCCATAGATCCAAAATGGGCTAGATCAATACAAAGTGGGCATCTTAAATTCATAGACATAACAGGATGTGTAACTACCAATATATGACAACAATCTATGGTGCCATGAATAAACACAATCATTCACATGCTAGTATATATATATAAACAATGAATACATTTCCATGTGCATACAGAAAATGTGCCAACAAACAAGGATCAAATCAAATGTCATTGAGCCAAAGCAATAGAAAAGCATGGCACCAAAAATCAGTTGATAAACAACCATTAAACTCCAAAACGTCATGCATCAAGGATCACATACAACACAAAACGTGCCAACAGGAAAAAAAAAAAAAGTGGATGCCCATGCCCACGTGTTTTCCTTCCAAAAGCATTAACATGATACAATGTATGAATAATAGTGCTCACATTTCAAGCACAAGCAACAGAAGGTAAATGCAATACAATTTGAATGAAACAACAAATATATTGAAAATGCAATGCCCTATGCTCACGGACTGTCAATATTCCAAAACAATACATTCCAGAATATAATGCCCTAGCTCACAGGCCGTGAACATGATGGAATAATGAAACAGTGAAATGTGATGCCACACCAACAGAGCAATGGATATGCTATCATGTGCCCTGAAAATTCAAAAGGGTAGCACCATGATGCCCTTATTTCTCATTGAATACATAAATTGAAATAGTAAATACATGGAGTAAGAAAATGTGGATGCCCTAGTTTATCCATGGGCTTTGAAATATAAAAAATAGCCATACAATGAAGTCAAATACAGAGATAAACGCTATCAATTCCCTCGATTTTCAAAGGAGGGGTTAAGCTGAAGTGAAATACAGAGGGAATCCAAATGAGGACCAAGAATGCTTACCTCAAAATCATATTGCTATGTCAGAGGGTTTTCAAAGACTACAAGTTTCTAAATCCAAGAAGCCAAGGTCGAGTTCAAGACTGCAACCTTCCCAATTTAGTCCAGTAAAAGTGTCGATGCTAGCAATTCCCCTCATATTTGAAAGGGGGTTTTGATCTAAATGATTAATTAATATGTTTTTCCCCTTTCTAGGGTTGAGAATTTATTAATTGTTTTATTTTTGGTGCTATGTAGTTTCAAACATGGGTTTTATTTAAATGATAGGTTATTAAATATGCTTTCCCCTTAATCGGGTTGAGAGGTATTTACTAACTTAGGAATAAGTATTTAAAATCCAAATAGAGTCATGGAATAGGGGTAAAAATTGTAAATGAAAGTCATTGCCTATTTTCATTGTAAATTCTGACAATGGTATTTTATACACCATTGTCAGAATATTATTTTTAGAGCATGACTTGGAGTGGACAGGGTAGCCTTTTGACCACCTTTTTAAGGAGTCTCACTTTTCCCATTACCCCTATAAATCCGGGAATCTGACATCCGAATTTAAGAGGCATCTTCATGGGCCTATATTCAGAATTTTCCATTTTTGGGAGGTTGTGGGGGTTTGAATGCAGATTCTTTGGCCTTGTTTTATATACCTCTCACTTATGTGATTGAGGTTAGTTCTTCATTCTCTCTTTCTTGGAGGTGAATGCTTGTAGCTCTGAAAAAGCAAGCTGTATTTTGGCTCCTTTCAATTCAGTTCATAGCGATTGTCCTTCTTATTCCTATAGTTTTGTGATTTGTTTTGGTGGATTTTATATCATGTATTGTGATGAAAGTTGTTCTTTACTTGATATTTTGTTCATTTGGATGCTCATAAGCACTTTTATTTCCTAAAGTCTCAATCTGTGTGCATTTGAAGGTATTTGAGGTTGTGAAATTCATTTTCCCTTCTCATTTATAGCCAACACCTTGTTATTTCTAAGGCAAAAAATCAGAGTTAGGGAGAATTTGTGATGCTCGAGTTATGTTTGAATTCCATTGTGAGTGTTTTGCAGTTTGTGGATCTACTCAGTTTGGTGAATCACCTAGTTTTAGTTTCAATTTCATGCACTCTCTCTCCTTTTTCCTAATTAAGTTGGTCAAGTTTCAAGGTGATTCAAGGGGAAGCTGACCCCTAATCCAGAGGTCTACTTTCTGATAGGTTACCCACAGCCCGAAAGTAGTCCCATGTTTCATAGGATTTCTAGGTTCACACTTAGCTTATTTGGGTGTAATCCC
This sequence comes from Chamaecyparis obtusa, assembly GCA_027943335.1. Classification (NCBI taxonomy): domain Eukaryota; kingdom Viridiplantae; phylum Streptophyta; class Pinopsida; order Cupressales; family Cupressaceae; genus Chamaecyparis; species Chamaecyparis obtusa. Next base: position 290,055 of record BSBK01002375.1, read on the forward strand.
TAGTGACAACAATCATCATTTTAAAGAATCTACAATAAAAATGCTAAGTCACTCCTGGAAAGATGAGATGGATAAGAAGAAACTAAATAAAATGCTAAGGGTGATGGTTGAATACATTGATGCCATTTGTAGCCCAAATCCACAACCATTTTCCCGGGAACCCATGTCCTTTGATCTCCGATCTCCAACTAGCCAAAAGTTCCTAGATCAAGTCCAGCGAGGGAGAATGGTCACCAGGATATTTGACAGTTGGTTAGAAAATATAATACAACACGGGAAGAATCATGTAAATACTTCAAAGGGGGTATATAATGGCCTAATTATTACAACAGGTGAATTAGACAATCATACTTTGACTTGGGAAAGGGAGAAAACTAAATGGGTGAATGTGGTATCACAGATAAATGAGATTCAAAAGTATGGAATTGGTAAGTTCTCGACTCAGAAACCTTCAAAGAATGTGGATGAAAATGTATTGTATGCTTACATGAAAAATATAGAATGGTGAAACTCTGTGTTAAGGCAAGGGAAAGATGAGTATGCTAAATTCAACAAGGAGCTACATGAACTAATGAAATCCCTCCTAGATGAACTAAGGTGCAGCCACGTGTTGTACGTGGATGAGAATGGAACTATGAAAAAGGATGAGGATTCTGCACTCGGGGAGTTAAAAGAGGAGGTTGAGAAGGTTAAAGAAGCTAAAGCATTAACTATTGAGGATGTTTCAAAGGTTGCACAAATAGAAGCCCTACTATATGTATGCTTAGGACATCTTTCGTTGCAAATGGAGAAAATCAAGGAGATAAAACATGAAAGGGATGTGTGGAGGTAGAGAATGGCATATGTCAACGTCCTGAATACTCAAAAACTTCAAGAATTTGTGGGCTTATACAAGGAGTGGAAGACCACTCATTTTTCTCTAGCACAACACAATACTCTATCTGCAAGATCTAGAGAAACTGCCTTGCCCTAAACAACTTGTAAAATATTTTTATGATTTTAATGCAAAATTTGGGAAGGTAGTTGTTCCTAGGCAGTTAGGGATCTTTAGGAGTTTATTTTGGTGTTTTTATAACTTAGGTTAATATTAGTCCCGAGGTTTTAATCTTTAGTCAATTTCTAAAAGACTATAAATGTTGGATCATAAGATCGACAAGGGGTTAAAATTTTAGTTTGAATACAGACTTAACTATATGTAAGATGTTTATGTTGATATTTTCTTAAGATACTTATCATCTTTGAATGAATGGGAAATGATATATGACAGTTAGATTTATGAATCTATGTGTTTGGGAAGTTGATATAAAGTTTATGTGTGAATTTTATTTCAATTAACTATAATTATCTAGCTTCATAGCATACTTCTTTATATGATGTGTGTGGTGAATGGTTGATTTTAGATTATTTTGAAAAGTATTATATTCACATGAAGGATCTATGTGTGAGTTTTGTGAAGAATCAATTTAATAAAGATCTCATACCATGTTCATTACATGTTGATGGAATGAATATTTGATGCCTTCATACTTTCAAGTTAAAAGTGTATGCAAAGATTAGTTGTGGTTTCATTCATTGAAAATCTATCATAGGGAGTTGTACCTTTATAATTTAGAGGGAAATCATTTAGATTTACCCAATTGTTGCTGAAGATTAGCAATCTATATTAGAAGGGTTGAGTCAAAAACTATTTTAATATATTATATTATTTACATTATTTATTATTTGAATTTTTATCAAAATTTCTTCTAAATATATAAATTATGTTTACTTATAGAACTATTAATTATTGTATTTTATAAAAAATTAGAAACTACAAATACTATTAATTTATATATAATTATTTATATTCATATAAGTATTGTATTATATGAAATAATGATTACTTTATTAATATTTTTTATATTTATGTGATTTATGAATATTTAAATAAATAGATTCTTTTTGTCTTCTACCCCTACATTTTAAATATTTTTTAATATTTAAAGTTTTATTTTCAACAAATTCAATTTCATATATGTCAATCATAGTTATGTTTTGTTGATCTCAAACTATTTTCTAGTCTACTTCTAAATATGGTTCAATACAATTTATTATCAAAAATTATTGTTTTGTTTGCTCCTAAATTGATATTCCATAAATAATATATTTACTAACTAAATTTCTATTTCTAAATTATATAACTTTAAACTTATGATTTCACTTTCATACAACTTAACCAATAAACTAAGAATCAACTAATTGAAACAATTGTTCTTATTCTTTATATTTATTACTTCTATTACAATATTATCAACATATACTCATCACTATGTGGTACTTGTTATATATCCTATGGACTCCCATTTATCCTCCTATAGAAATCAAAAGAGATATTGTAGATATTGTTGGTCATGTGTTTCTCAGCAACGACACCAACATTGTATTAACTTGCATGTAGGTACCTCACAAATTGTTTTAGCTTTGCATTGATTTATACCCAAAAAGCTTTGATACCACATTATTATTGCTCAAAATTTGATGAATTCCAAAGCAACATTCTTGGAATAATATTGTTTTTTAAATTCACTATCAAACTATTCAAAACAATACATATATCAAAGAAGAAATCTTTCTCAATTATCTTTGGGATAATTTGACCCACTCTCACATTAGTGACTCATTAAAACAACTCATAACCAACATATACCTACACACTAACAATAGATTTTCCAACAATAAAATTTGTGTATGTGTGTTCACATCTATATATAGAAGATAAAACCAGTAAACATTGCATATGGATGAACATACCAAACTAACAAACATGACATGATTAAGATATTTCAATTACTAAAAAGAAATAAAACAAACCACTCAAGTCACTTCCCGCACCTTCATAAATGTAAATTGAGTCTTAACAACTTATTAAAAATTAAAAATTAAAAAAATCATACATTTAAATAAAATTAATATATTAAATATTTTTAATTTTCATTTAAATTTACAAATTTAGATTAAAATATGTATTATTTTTATTATATCTTTGAATTTTCTCAATTTATAAATATTAAATGCTATTAAATCGATAAATTTTAGTATGTTGTATTTTAATATACTTATAAAATAGTAATTGAATATAGTAATATAGTTTTGAACTTTTAAAATACTAAACATTATGATTACTATATCTTTTGTCCACTATTTTTAGAAGACAATTTGTCATTGCAATGGAGGGAGTTTCCATGTTTAGGGCTTAACTGTTGAAATCATTGTAGAGTTCTTTTACAATTTTGGTTAATTGACACAAGAGAATGACATCATGAGGTTTGAACACTGGTTATAGGATATGCAGACAAGAATCTCCACCATTTCATATAGTTATTAGTTTCAATTTTTTCAACATTTAAATTGTTCAAAATTCAAAATTTAAAAATCGTACAATTTTTAAGTTTGAAATACTTCTTTTACTTTTAAGATTTAAAAACAAATTGAGTGGTCACTTGGTGAGATGTTGGGTTACAATGAGGGTAGGTAAAGGATCATGCAAGTTAAAGAATGGAGGATTGTGCAACTGAACTTGTTCAATATTTTGATGGTTTTAGCATTGTTAGACACATAACAAATCGATGCATTTAGTTTTAAAGAATTTAACTTTTTATGGGAAAGTTGACAAGGGTTTTTCAAGTGAAAAAGTTTTATAAAATCATGAAAAGTTAGAAAAAATCAAGGGTCCAATAACTAGGAGGTTGTTGAATTCTTTGTTCCAACTTTGCAAGAGACATTTTAACTAAAGTTGTCAAATATGAAGTGCGAGTAAACTAAATATGCATAATCAAAATAAAGAACAAATAATACACAACCAGAGACACATAACACCAAATTTATAGTGGTTCATCATAAAGACTACATCTACTTTGAAGAAGGGAAAACCTCATTATGTATCTGTGTTTTCTACAATACATATATCAGTAGCTTGCACCAAACAAGTAGACATAATTGTCTTATCTAAAATTTTGAGGGCCAAGAGATAATTGAAGGAAAAACATAATGAGAGTTGGATTTCATATAGCCAACAATATTCTGCTTGAAGTCCAACAACTATTGCAACATATTAGAGACTTTCCCTTGCTTTGATCCTAATGTTACATCTTGACTATGCCAAGAGAAGCTCAGGAAAAATAAAACTTCTCCCTTAGGACAATCTTTGTCAATGCATCAATTGGATTCACCTTAGTATCAATCTTTGTACTTGCAGCTTTCCTTCTTCAAGAAAACTTTGAATGAAATGAAACTGCGCCTCAATATGTTTGGTACCTGCAACATTCTTTGCCAAGTGAATAGCATTGTTGCTATCACAAAATAAATTTAAACCATGTTGTTTGTAGTCTAATTCACCAAACAATTGCTACAAGTATATCATCTCTTTTGTTATTTCATTGAGAGGAATGTATTTAACCTATGTCGTAGAAAGTAAAACCACTTGTTGCAATCTGGAAATCCAACTTCATATCATTGCACTGACAAATGTAAATATATTTGTAGTTGCTCTTCACTTGTTTATAACATTGGTCATATCAAAGTCAACAAAACCTTGCAACAAAGAATCTTTTCCACCAAAACAAAAAATATAATCAAAAGTATCTTTTAAATATAGTAGAGTCCACTTGACTGCATACCAATGTGATTTACCTAGATTACTCATAAATTTGCTCTATACTCCATTCACATGGGCAATGCCTAGGCAAGTGCATACCATTGCATATATGAGGCTCCCAAAATTGAATGAATACATTATGGCTTCATTTCTTCTTCTTCCTCTCATGTCTTGGGACACATTGCAAAAGATAAACAAAAATGATCAGCTAATGGAGTGCTAACAACCTTGGCATTTGTCATACCAACTTGTCCAAAACTGACCATTATCTAGTGTATTGTAGTAAATGTACGGATTAGATTTGCAGCGTGTGAAATGATACTCAATCATGACGCTATCAAACTTGAGGTACTACTACCTCGGGGCTTTCTTGAGCCCATTTAAACTTCTCTTCAAGATGTGATATAAATGTCCTGCTCCTATTTTTCAAAACCTTTAGGATACTCCATACATAATTCCTCATTTATGTCACCATGAAGAAATGCGATTTTGACATCGAGTTGCTCAAGTTCAAGATCATAAACTATTGTCGATCCCAAGAATGCTCAAACAATGGTATTCTTCATAACCAATGAGAAAATTTCATTAAACTCTATCCCTTTTTTGTTGATCGTATCCTTTCCCTACCAATCTAGCCTAGCATCTTTTCCTACCTCCATCTTCTTCTTTCAACAGATTCACCCATTGATTGTTCAGGGCACTTTGATTGGGTGTGTTGGCATAACTGATGCTAACTTATGATGTGATGGTAAGTGATTTATGAAGTTGTCATGGTATATATTTGATTGCATGATGATCAGTTATTGAGTTTTCATTGATGTCAAGTATTGACCTAGTGTTGTTAGTGTTGTTGAGTATAAGGTTGATGATCAAAGTGTTGCGGTAAGTTTCAGTTGTAGTGATAGTGATTCGTATGGGAGACTCAGGGATGTCTCAAAATGATAAATGCATGGCCGCTAATGTTGAGATTGACTAGTAAGAAAATTATAGTCAGATAAAGTATAATAGTGCAACTGCTAGAACAGTCAGTAACAAGGGATAGGTGATTTAATTGGTTTGTCAAACCTTTGTTGTGTCTTGTATTGCAGTTACACTATATGGTTTCTAATAGTGATTGGATGATATGGTTGCAATCACAACAAATTTGGATGACTGAAGTGAAGGTTAGATGACCAATGAGAAGAGTCTGAACTGTTAACGGGTTGAAGTGTTTATGTTCTTGAGCGGTAGTTGTTAAATCTTTGATCGGTGATCGGTGATCGGTGAAGGTGTTGCGGTGATTTCAGTTAAGTCAATCATGATTTGGTGACATGTCTTAAAGAGGGAGGTGATGATCAAGCATCACGTTGTTCGATGCTAGCGTGTGGAAAATATTCTTGATGAAGGTTGTGTGTGTGAAACATGTTTGACCCTTGGACACAAATCTCTATGTAAATAATTGTAATGGTCGACGTAGTGTTGGAAATTTATGGTGCACATTAATTTTTTTTGTTTGATGAGTTGGATTCGAGCACAAAGATTAAAAGTTAAACTGCAAGTCATTTAGGGAAATCTTAAGGCAATGAAAAACTTACAAGGCTTGATGAATAGTAAATATTGAATGAAGTTGAGAGTTTTTAGTGTTGATCGTATGTTGGGCAAGTGTGGTGTAAAGTATGAATTGTGATCAAGCCATAGTAGAGATAAGTGTGTTAAGAACTGATTGTGTGCTTTAGTGGATCTGATCAAGCAGAGGTAGTGTTATTCTATAGATGATTATTCATGTTGTTTCCTAATATTTAAAACAGTCAAAATCCCTTAATCGATTGGATCCTAGCAGGTCCCTATTGTAAATCCTCTAACAAGGTGGCACATTAGTTTGTGTTTGAAGTCCTCTAATAGGGATACTCGTAACATGGTAAAGGTTCTAACATGCCTAAAGGTAAATCCCTTAACCAATTAGCACCTAACAATAATTTTGTAAACTCCTAACAGAGTTAAGCTCCTCACAGGTGTACTTCAAAAAAGTACAACATTTAGTGGGTACAAATCCCCACTGCGATTTTTTCCCAATTTGGGTTTCCACGAGATAAACATTTGTGTCATATGTTTTAATTATTTTGTGGATGTGCATATGGTTATGATTTTCATTTGTTTGTATTGAAGTGAATGTTGTTACAAAGTTTAAGCGGTTGATAAAGATTTGAAAATTGATAGATTATTGATTCACCCCTCCCCTCTCAATAATATGATCTTAGAATTAACAGGGTGGAAGTTGCATGAAATCCCAAGTATGGTTTTCCATTAATGAGTCTATTTCCTCTTCCATTACCTTCATTGATTTGTCACAATTGATATCTCTATAGGATTCTTTGAAGGTAACTAGTTATGCCTTATCAGAGATTAGTAATTAATAATCTTCATATTTCATAAAAGGTAGACACCCCTAGGTGGATATCCTCAATTGAGAATCATGACTCTGCAAATTATTTCTCCTTGAAAAACTATAGTTATTGTCACCATTTCCAAAATGACTCTCTTGTATTTTCTTCATTTTAGTCTCTATATTGGCAGCATGACTCCCCTACAATCCAAGTTTAATAGCATCAATCCTCTACATATTGTTATTATTGTTTTGCATCTTATTAATATTTTTCACTATGTGTGTGTTACTCTTACCATCCCTGAAATGAATTGGTATATTTGAATTATGTGATATGCCTACATATTGCTAGCATTACCTGTGCCATAACTTAATTGATGCTACAGTGAGAGGGGGGTCTCTTTTATTGTCCTTAATGTGGAAACATCATTCTCATCTCATGGAAAATTAGAACTTGGTGACTGAGATGAGGAAAGTCTCAACAAAAGGGAATATTCTAGCCGTGAAATAGAACTTCCAACACTACGCAACCCAGAGTGATAATATCTGCATTGTTTGCAATGTCAGTATTAGGCGACTACATAGGGAGTATTTATGTTGTTGGCTTTATCAGAGTGACATATTCTTCGAGGCAAAGGGGAGGTTGTGATGACTTCTCCAAAGGTGACATATATGAACCATAGAAAGCAGGTTGTGTGGCTACATCCTCATGTGAGTAGAGAGTTGGCACTTACTATTATGGAAAACTATGTTCAACCTGCTACAATATAGAGGAGGAAGCATTTCCATGCAAAATAGGGGAAAATGAAGGAATTAAAGAACTAGATCTCTGCAAAGGAAGAATTGTTTGAATCATCCAATAGAAGGCACATAAATGACTTGAGTGTGGGATGAAATTGGCAACTGTAAATCATCTACAACTATTTGAGAATTGAGATCATTACCATTTGCAATGTTAGCAAATGGTACATACTCTTACAAATTGCTCTTGAACTTGTAGACCTGGAAACGTTTTCTCATTAAAGACCACATCCTGACTTCGAACTATCTTTTTGGCAACTAGATCCCAAAGTCTAAAATCATACCACTCCTCACCATAACCAACGGATATATATTATGTAGCTTTAGGATCCAATTTTGTTTTGTTGGTTTGTGGTGACTGATCAGGTGAGTACTGTACACTCGCCATGTATCCTCGTTGAGGTTTGGGGCTAGGCCCCGAGTGGGGGTTTGGGAGCGGCAGCCCCCAAGAAGTAGGGGCTCAAGGGCGCAGGGCATGATGAAAATGTTTTTTAGGGTTAGGATTTATTTTGTTAACCGACCTTGTAAATTGCCTCAAAAAGACTTGATAAATAAGTGGTTGTGATGATAAATCATCATATTGTAATTTTCTCTTTGGTGGATAATAAAAAAATAAGTGAATGGCTATTTCTCTCATGGATGTAGCCCATATTGGGTGAACCACATTAAACCTCTGTGTTATTATATTTTTGTCTTCTTTTATTTCTGCATTATCTTAATATTGTTTATTGCTCATATTTGTCAAAACCCTAACATGTTTTCTATTATTGGGGACATGAGTGAATGCTTCATACCAAACACTCGTAGATGATTGTAAGAAATTTGTCTTCCCAGCCATCTCTCCTCCAAAATGTCAAAATCCAATCAAGATGAGGGTGATCAATTAATCAAATAGACTGTTATATCACATGCCTTTGTCCAAAAAAGTTTCTCAAACTTGCATTAGAAACCATACACTAAGTTCCTTCTAAAATTGTTCAATTCAACCCTCGACTACACCATTTTTCTTGACGTGTGAATGAAGCAACTTTAATCCTTTGAATGTTATTATTTGCACAAAAGCTATTAAACTCCAAAGAACAAAACTTTCCCCCATTATTTGTTTTTAAACATTTTATTTTGTGCCCAATCTGATTATCAACAATGGCTTTTAAAACTTTAAATTTTCTAAATACCTCTAATTTTTTGTTTAGCATATAAATCCATACTTTTAGAGTACAATCATCAAGAAAAGTAGCAAAATAATTTGCTCCTCCAATAGTGGTTACCTTAGTAGGACTAAATACATCCAAGTGTACAAGCACCAAAGGTGTTGTCTTCTTGTCATGACTAGTCTTAATCAACATATTTCAAACTTGGAAGTTGATCCCTTTTGAGGATAACTTCAAGTCCCCTTTTGCTCATGTGTCCGAGCCTCTTATGCTAAAGCTTTGTCCCACTGTCCACAATCGTCATTGCAGCTCCCACTTTAGCATTACTCTCTAACATATATAGATTGCCTAATTTGCTTCCTTTTGCAATAACCAAAGATCCCTTGGTCACCTTCCCAGTGTTTGAAAAGAAATTGATGTTACACCCTTAAGCATAAGTTTGTCCCATGGATATCAAATTCCTTTTCAGATTGGGAACACATTGTAGACACTCAAAAATGGGCAAGTGCTTTAAATCATCAAAATGCACTAATTCTCATCAAATGGATCAAATCAAATTAAATGGATATTTATTAAATCAAAATTAGACAAAATCAATTAAATCAAAAGAAAAATTAAATAATGACATTAAATAATTAAATAAAAGCTTAAAGGGACCAAAAACACTATATAATTGATTTTAATTAATTAATTGTATAGTTTTAAATCAAAAATCAAAATGAACCTATTCCCTACATGGCTAATTTAATTAATTGATGGAATTTAATATATCTTAATATCTTTCAAACAAATTGAGCAACCAATGAGAATTGAGGAACAAAAGCACATGGATCACTCAAAGGAATTGAATCTTGATCACACAAATTTAACTTTGAATCTCATCCACTAAATTTTGTCCTTTTGTCCAAAGCTTTGAGACAAACATTTAAATTGTCCCCCCATTTAAAAATATTGCAAAGTTTTTGACTCAACCAAAGCTAAATCATGGTTACTTCACTCTACCCCCTACCTTTGGGAATTTACTACAAATGAGAGGCATTTTGAGAGCAATAAGAGAGAAGAGAATTAGAGAGCAAAGCATTGTTATTATAGACATTTTATGAGCATTTGATAGCAATTGAGAGCATTTAGCATTAGCATTTCAATTTATCATTTGCATAATGAATTATTGTGGGCTAGATTAAGCATTGTAGCATCATACTTTCTCATTTTAGAAATGTCACTAGTGGAGATTAAACTGAGAGCTCTACTTACCACATCTAATTAGAGAACCATTAGATGTTATGGATATTAAATACATTTCTTAGTTTAAATTTGTATTGCATTTGCTTTGATTTGTTAGTTAATAGTCCTAATTTCATGAAGGTGAATAGCATACACACACACACACACATCTTACATCCTTTAATAGCCATTATTGTCATTTTTAAGTTACAATATCACATCATCTTTGCCAATTATTTCACACTTTATTATCACCAAGATAGACTATCCCAAGTTGACCTTCTTATAGTTTTTTAAAGCCTCCCATCATGGAGTTGCATGGAAAGATGCATTGCAATCCAAAACCCACGAATTTGGTGTAATATCACTTGTTGACAAGACTAGAATGTCTTCATCTTTTTCACATGTAGTGTTGGCTTCATTGTCCTTTAATTCTTCTTGTATCTTTTTGTATGACAAATAAGTCTTATTAGTGTGACCGGCTTTGCCACAAAACCAAGAATATGCATTTCTACCCCTTGACTTCAATCTTCTTGCAAATTTCGACCCTCTCTTTTATTTCTACCTCTACCTTAAAGCCTTCCCTCAATGCCAAAAATCAAGGCATCACATGATGAGGACCCTTGATTTTTCCTTCTCATATCTTCACTAAAAAGAGTGTCAACTACATCATAAATAACAAGCTTTCCTTTGTCGAATATTGAAGTGTTGATTGTCATCACAACACTCTCCCAACTATCTAGTAAAGAACACTATAACAAGATAGCTTTAATTTCACCATCTAAATTTATGCTTACCGAAATTGGTTCGCTGATCGGTACAGAATTTGTTGAGGTGATTCGATATGATCCCTCCATTTTTAAATTGTACAACTTCTTCATAATAAAAACCTTATTTGAAGTTGAAGTCATCTCATGCATGGTAGAAAGTTCGCCCCATAATTCTTTCAATGCCTTCTCAGTTGAAACATGGAAAAGAATGTTGTTGGATTATAGGAGAAAAATTGCGGCTTACTTTCTTGTCTAATTTCTCCCTTTCCTCATCATTCATCGAATTCATTTTCTTAGCTTTCCCTTCCAACATGAGTGAGAGATCTTGTTTAATCAGCAGTGATTCCATCTGCACTTTCCATAAACTGAAGTTCTGCCTAGAGAATTCTCTATTCTCCATTTATCCACTTCCTCCATTTCTCTGGAAATTCTTCACCAAATTCCAGGTAGCTTCAATGCTGATCTCAAATACCAATTGTTAAATATGGTGTGAATAAACTAAATATGCACAATTGAAATGAAGCACAAAATAACACACAATCAAAGACACATAACACCAAATTTATATAGCGGTTCACCATAAAGACTACATCAACTTTGAAGCAAGGAAAAACTCTTTAATCTCTATTTTCTACAATACATACAGCACCAGTTTGCACCAAATAAATAGACATAATTGCCTTATATAAAATGTGAAGGGCCAAGATGATAAAATCTGAAAAGATGAATAACCTAGAAAAACTAGTTCAAACGAATAGAAATAATATTGTGAATGTAAATGATACAAGATCAAAATAACAATATAGAGTTAGCCTCCAAGAAAGAACTGCAAATGCTAAAGAAACAAAATAGCATTAGAAGGATGCAAGAGAAAAATCTGCAGAATGCAATTACAATGCAACTATATCCAATGCAATAGAATGAGATGTTCATAAGAGAACAATGGGTGAGTATATAAGGCACTTATCACCCAAGAGACTAAAAACACAACTAATGTGAGATAAAGTGAAAAAGTTCCTAAGTAAACTTCACTAAGTGTGAAGAGAGCTATAGTGGAGAACTAGCTAGAAAAGAACTAGATAGCTAAAGAACCCTATTCACATTAACACGGGAGAAAAAAAAACATAATGACTTGGACTTATATAACCAACAAAAGTGGAATTCAATTTTTAATTACAGATTTCCATTCTACAAAGCTTGCTGATGCATTGTACTTCCATGTCCTAGCTGATCAGAACTTCTGTAGTTTCTAAAATTGTGTTTTTGAATATTAGATCTCCCCATCCCACAACTCTTCAAGAGTTTTGTAAGGGCCAGTAGTTGAGTTTACATGTTCTTCTGCCCTTACTATCTTCGTCTGCTCAATCTTGTTAATGTTCTCATGGTCTTCTGCAGTTAAACACCAGTCAAAAATTTGAAAATTCTCTGTTATTCTTCCCTTATTGAAGCTTTTTGGAAGAATACACACTCCCTGTTCTACTCCCCACCTCAACAGAACCTGGCAAAAAATGGTTCCCAATATGATATTAACTTGATAACAGCCAGAGTTAGCAATGACTTAGAATGAAATGAAATATTTACTTGTGATATGGTCTTCCTGTGCTTCTCGGCAATTTCATGAATAATGGGATTATCCATCAGCACGCTTGATCCCCATCTAGTGTTTTGCCCTCCCAGAGGAGAGTATGCGCATATTTGAATTTTCATCTTGCTGCAGTAATCTCTTAGTTTTTTCTGCTGCCACATTGGATGCATCTCTACCTGCAATCTTTGCAAATAAATTTTCGACTTCCCAAATAAGATTTGAAAAGTTAAAATCGTTGTAAACATATAGGCTATAACAAGCTCACCTGATTGGCAGCAGGAAGAATTTTGGCATAGCTGAGCAAGTCTTCAATCTTCTTACAGGAGAAGTTGCTCACACCGATGGCTTTAGTGAGACCCATCTCAAAACATGCTTCCATCCCTTGCCAAGTAGATTTCATAGTCAAGGGCAAAAAGTCTTCCTCTTTAGGGGGGTTGGAACATCCTTTCCTCAACCTTAAAGGCCAGTGAACCAGATACAAATCCACATATTCCAGCTGCAGATTCCTGCATACAGAGATGGATAAATGATATAAAAATCTCTGTGGCTGCAAGGAAAAATGTTGTGTCCTAGCTAATAAAGAACAAAAATGTGACAACTGAGAGATAGAAAATTAAACAAGACAATATAAGAACTTAAGTGAGGACTGACTTCCCATGATTTAGGTTCACAAGTTGCTGGGTCTCTAAAACAAATCATACGGCAAAAGAGAAAACATTGACAAATTAGCAATATTCAACTCTAATTTCAGTGTTAGGAGCAGTACATATTTATGAAGAGTGTAAGCTGGGAGTATCCCGGAAGTTGTAATAGATTGGTAGACTTCCTTTTGAATGTATGTCGTTGTCAGAGTTAAAATATAAAAAATATAACTGTTGTAGTTTGTGCCTGTTATTTGTGCATTTTGCACAGGTTATTATACTAAATTTGAGGTTGAAAATTTAACTCATTCACGTACCGAGCTGTTGCTTGCCCTCCATTCCCCAGTATATTTGTCTAAATTTGAAGCATTATAAATTGCTAGTGCAAACCTGCACAAACTGATCCCTTGGTTTTAAGTTCTAAATTCTTTAGCTATTTTCTGTTGGTAATTCAAAGGCAATAATCGAGCTCTAAGATGTTTCAGCATCTTAGATCATATTCCGGGTGGATTCCAACAGGCTAATGGGGGAGGCCTCCATAAATAGGAAATTATATCAATAAATGATATATAACAAAGGAAAAAACTGTGTTTGAACTATAGGCTGCTAGCTCACTCATCCCTGGGTGAGTGATTGTATATATGTCTATATGTCCTGTGCTTCCCCAATACATTATTGAGTCAGGCTGCACTAGACTATCTGTTGGTTTTCAATTTTTTCTTTTTCCCAAATAAGACCACTCACTGCATTCATGTGTGCATTGTGTGATTAGGGTTGGTAAGCTATCCCTCTTCGAAGCAGGAGGTCCGAGGTTTAAATAATGACCAGCTTCTTACACTCCAAAATTAGAAGCAAAAACATGGATGAAACAATAGATTACAATACCATGGTTGAAAATATATTGAATAGAATACCATATCGTATGAAAGGAGAAATTCTATTGAAACTGTCAAAAAAATTCTGTTGAAACTGTAAAAAAACACTTAAATGATTGTATATTATTGTATTTGAAAGGTACAAATATACAATATTTTGGTTGTCTTATAAAGAATTTTTTATCTTGTCATAGGCTTATTTGGAATCTTTTTCGAAAAAAAAATAGAAGCTCCTACATTTTAGGGTTGCAAATTTAAATCACTGTGGGACTAGAAATTGCCCCACCAGCTTAGGAATGTTATTTGCCACTGGTCAAATATTTAAATTTAGATTTAAAAAAATTTGGAGGGGACAAAAAAATTAACATGTTTTTATCACTGCACAATTATAGAAGACAAAGATATTGTATTTGTGAGACCACAAGCTTCCTTCAATTTCATAGCTTAATTTTTAAACTTAAATTGAACTACAAATTCATAGAACCAGTAGCTTCAAAATATTTCTAAAAAATCTTAAGCAACTCCGGCTCTAATCTTTTAAGAAACCTCCTTCCATAAGACTCCAACCTTATTATATCAGATTGCGCTGAGAAATCTGCTGGCTTCCATTTTCTTCGATCTTTCCAGAAGGATGGGGGTTTGTAAGCTATCCCTCTTAGAAGCAGGAGGGCCCGGGTTTCAATAATGGCAAGCTTCTTCAACTCTTTAGAATTAGAAATCAGCAGATGTTTGAGCAAAATCATGGTTGAAATCATGGATTACGACACCATGGTTGGTATTATTTTAAATACAATATCACGCGAAAGTAGAAATTCTATTAAGGCTGTCAAAACTTTTAAATGATCGTAGTTATATATATATATATAGTCTGATGTTTCTTTATTTATAGCGCACAAATGAATATATATATTTCGCTTATTACCCACGAGGCAGCCTCACATTTCAAGGGCACAAAAAACATAAACAAATTTTTTATTGCCATTTCACAGTAATGAAGAAATTCTACTTATATTGTAAAAGTTTTGAACAATTATAGTTGTCTATATAATTATATATTGGTCTACAACGTCTGCTTATTTACCCATATACAACACCCTCCCATTTGAAGGGTAATGTTGAGTGGTTACGGGTTTATTAAATTTTTACTTCGCAGGCAGAATCAGAGGTACAATAAGATGGTCAGAGTTATTGGGGAATCACAAGCAACTTGTGGCCCAATAGCTTTGCTTAAACATCTTCTGGATTTTATTTTTAGAGTGGTGAAAGAATTGTCCAACTTTAACTTGGGATTACCTGTTCTCATGATCCGTCAACTAGGGAGGATACTCCTCTCAAACACAATCATCAAATTATGGATGTCACCAAAAAAACATCACCATGAACACCTTCAAAACATTGTCTCTCTACCTTCAAAGGTTAAGATAGTGACTACATGTTTATACATGTCCAAAAAATCAACAAGAGGGTAAATATAAAATCATAATATACATACACACACTATTGCAGCACAAGATTATAGCTGGAGAAACGCTCAATGTAATGTCTCGGATTAAATTAATGAAGTAATTAATCAAATTTGCAGCAAAGGACATATAATGAATTTAACTAATCAATCCACAACACCTCTGAAATTAACTTATGCAAGATAGGCTGAGATTTAATCTTGCAAACAACAAGATTCATGCTGGCTAACCGTAATGACTCTGAAATTCACTCAGTTTTATTTCAAGAAAAATACATTAATTTGCTGTTGCAAACAGCACATTAAATCAGCTGCAAATCTGATACAAATCTGAAAAGAAACTCACCGCAAGCTTCACAAAATTTCAAGAATAACTCGCCAAACTTCAAGCCAACTTTATTGACGACAAAATATCATGAAAATACACAAAATAACAGCAATCCCACCTCAAGGTTGCCATGAACTTCTGCAAAATATTGAAGCACTCTGAATCCAAAGTCACACTCCAAACTACTGTTAATTGAAGAAATCCTAAACTAATCAGCACAGTGATAACCTTCAAATGAGATTATTCAATTGTGATTTTCACTCCCATCTTAAATCATTTAACAATCCTCTGACTCTCATCCTTAGATCACGAAACTTTTAAGCTCCTATTCTACAGTCTCCTCCACCGGTTTATCAGCCATTGAAGAAACAAGCATAAGCTCAACAAAATCTGCAGCAAGAACAATGCAAAATGGAGCCAAAATGAAGGAAAATATTTAAATTTAAATATATTTGATATTTAAATATTATTCTAATCTCAACGAAATCATCAAATTTATTATTATTTTCCTAACTGCCAACTAATTCTGATTTGCTATTTTGGGACTGTTGTCTTATTTTAAAAATAAATTGCTATTATTAGAAAAAAATTGAAAAAAGGACGTGACACTCAATTAGAAAGAAAACTACAGTAACAATCAGCAATGCTCTTCATGTCACTAAATCATAGACATTGCAAGTGTTTTATATGCCTCGTGAGCTAATATAGAGCATCTTCATGGTATCTACCAGCTCCTACACCTGAAAACTGTCTTGACACTGCCATAAACCTTGCTCTCTCAAGTACAATAGCTAGAAATAGCTTCCATGGAGGCAAATCATGAGAGACAAATCTCCAAAAGGCTCCATTGTAATGTCCTTTTTGATAGTAATGGAACGTGTGGTCTACTCCTTTAATCCGCAGCATTAAGTGAGTGGCTGGCAGCATTGATAGAAATAGCAGATAGATGGGTTGAAGTTACTTCAGTTAGGAGCAATTTAACTAATGGAATAAGGTGGTTTAGTTGGAGTGGGCATTCCTTGCTGGAACTGCCAGTTGTCTAGATCAGATTTATTACCTTAGACTTGTCAAGATGAACTGATTGGAATTGCCTATGATTGAGGAATAGAGAAAAGGGAAGTATGGAATATAAGAAACGCTAGGTAATATGGAAAGCACTACTCAGATGAATTTTTTTTTTCAAAAAGACAATTTTATTCTTAGGAGTGTGATGGCTGTGTATAGGGCTTGTGGCATTTGGAGATGGAAACCTTCAAGCATAGTAATTAGCCGATAGGCTATTATTGTGGGAAACTCCCACCGCATTCTCCATATGTCTTACGTCAGCCAGGAAATGGTGTACCAGAAACTCACGCCGGAAGATGACGGATCTGCTCCATTTGGCTTGCACTACCCCACCATAACAATATCCTCATCGCTTGATAGACTTTCCTGTCCAAAGGCTCTGTCTAGCGGCGATGTCTGGCAAGCAGAATGCCCAGAATGGGCCAAGGAATCAGTGCAGAGGGTGGAGTCAGGGCATGAGCTGTGTAAAAAGATCTACAGCAGGCTGAACAGGGAGAACAATACTAATCTTGCTAACGCTAACATTTCTCAGTCTTCTCCTGATCTGGGTTGGGTTAATGAGCTAAATTAGAAACTAATGAACTTGAAACCTGTAAACTATACATACCTCGAAGCATATTATGTGAACTGAGAAACATTTCAGCTGGCATATCCATTGGAGGCGTGGCACAGGTGATTATATAATCGCCAGATACATCATCTAACTCTGTTTTGGTTTCCCCTACTACAACTTCTTGTGTATAATTCATCTCAATATTATAGTGAGAGTCCTGCTGCAGCAGTGCATCCAGAAGGCCTGAACTGTTACACCCAAAATTATTGCTCTCTCCCTCAGACATAAGCTTGTAATTATGCACACAGCTCCTGAGCGATATTATAATTCACTGCGACTGTCGAATGCTAATATGTATTTCTGAGTGCTAATATAGCACTACTTGGAGTATGAAAGAGATTTAGATGCTGCTGTTATCAAGCCACTTGGGCTCTGCAATTCTGACCACAGCATTTCTAATTCACATTCATGAAGCATAATAGCTGTTCATTAGTTTCGAATTCTTCAACAGCTGAACAGAGTAATATCACAAATTTACTGAAGGAGAGCAATACTTGTAATTTTCTGAGAAATGTGTTAGAATGTTTCACAGAAATTTGATCTCATGTTACCCAATGATTGTTGGCGTGGGATTTGCAAATTAAGTATTTGTTGAAAAGTCTTTATGAATTTTCAAATGGATATGAATTCTCTGCCCGGATATGTGGACACACAATATGGAAGCATGTGCAAGTCACATAGACTGACAAAAAAAGTGAGAAATGTGGATGCAAAGACTTGCCGCGTCAACTGTTTGACAAAATGCCTGAAGAAAATAGACACAATACAATGAGATGATGGCCGACTGTATACATAGAATGTGGGATCAGTTTCAAATACTTCGGAGAAATATGGTTACAAAAGCATGCATACTAAGTGTGTTGATGCTCCGAAGAGATGTTATTGCAGAATTCTTTGCCCGGATATGCACACACACAATATGGAAGCATATAAGTGTTTTGATGCTCCAAAGAGATGTTATTGCAGAATTCTCTGCCCGAGTATGCACACACACAATATGGAAGCATAGATAAGTCACATAGATTGACAAAAAAAAGTAAAAAATGTTGATGCACAAACTTGGTGCATCAATTGTTTGACAAAATGTCTGAAGAAAACAGAGACAATGCAATGAAATGATGGCCGACTATATATATAGAATGTGGGAGCAGTTTCAAATACTTCAGAGAAATATGGTTACCAAAGCATGCATATGAAGTGTTTTGATGCTCCAAAGAGATATTATTGTAGGGAATGTAGAAGGGCATTATTTCATGGAATGCGATGTTATGATCATGCGATATGAATTGATGAAAATTTTGCATAGAACCAGTGTTATAAGACTCGGACTCGGCTCAGACTCAGCAAGCTGGTTTCAAGCTCGGGCTCGAACTCAGACTCGGCGTCCGGATGTGACAAGGACTTGGCAAATTAAAAAACCCAAGAAATTCAAAGATTTTTAAGAATTTAAAACTTTTTCATGCATCATTTGATAAATTGACTTTGAAGACACAATAATTGAGATAAATAGAAGTTACTTTGCACATATACACAAGTTTACATTGATCACATAAGAATAAATGCAAATTTCTAAAGAAAATAAGTTAAACTAAATAACACATTAGAAATATAAATAGTGTCACTATCAAATGTCTCCAATATTCATGGAATATGAAATCCATGGAATCAAAAGTTCAAAACATATATCAAAGTAAAAGCTAGAGCCTAGAAGACTAAGGTTCAAAGTAGCCTATATCAATGACCAGTCGACCTTGCAACCTTCTGACATGTATGCCTAAGATAGGTCATGGAAGATTTTGTAACCATCTTCTCTACTTGTGTCTGAGGCTCAACCTCAGTGACATCCACATCCTCATCCTCATCATCCTCACTCTCAGTCTCAGGGTCCTCCACAGGGTCTCCTCATGCTTCAGCCTCCTCTGCCATTGCTACTGCCTCTACCTCTCGATCCACTTGATCAACCCATTCCAAATCTTCATCACTGAAGACAAGATCATCAACCTCAGTGTTCCACTATGCATGTGGATCGACCTCCTCTAAAATGATAGATGTGTCAGTGCCCAAGGTCTGCATGTGATGGAGGCAAAAGTTGTAATAAAAAAAACAAGATCATTCAACATTTTCACTGCCAACTTGTTGTGCTTTTTCAAGTGTATATGCTCAAACATGCTCCAATTGCGCTTGCATCCTGAAACACTACATGACTGTCTCAAGATACGAACTACAATCCTCTATAAAAACATCTCCCACCATGCATCTAAAACAAGAAAAATTAAAAATCTATTCTATAACTTTGACATTATCAATGTAAAAAGGTAATAGAATTAGAATCATAGATAGAAAAGTTTAAGATTTAAATTTTAAATTATGCCCTGAATAGATTTTTACCTAGCATCAGTAGTGTCCAGTTTTTCTTGCATAAGTCTCATGAGAAAGAAGTCTCCTTGTGAATTCCTATACATTTCTATCTCACAGACTGTGTGTGCTCCAACTGATGAATCAGGTGACATTCTCTCTACAACATCGTAGAGCCCACTTCACACCTCGTCATCGGCCTTGAAATCTGGGCGAAATTGGAATGCCAAATTAAGATAGTGAGCAGCTACATGTATAGGCCTGTGAAGAAGATTGTGCCATTGTCAATCAATGACCTCTCATATGGGACCATATTTAGCTCAATTCCCTATGGAAAAAGATCTATGGCCTTTGATCTAAGAGGCTCTATGAACTGCAACCATTGTGAACGTTGAAACTTTAAGCTTTAAGTTTTAAGTTTTACTTTTAAAAATGAACAATGAACATAAACAGGTGTGAACAAAAATGTTGAAATGAAATGGAAATGAGGACAAAAAGGAACATTACTTGCACAATCTCCTTGGCCAATTGTCAAAAGACATTGTCATCAAAAACCTGATCAGTCGTCTCAATCCCTGCATTGCTCTTTGCATATGATGATGCGGTCCACTCCTCACTTAGAAACATGTGTTTCAAACCGATCTTGGATTGAAGCAAGGATTGCAACGTGATAAAATTTGTTACAAACCAGGTGATCCCTGGGCGAGCCAACTCTTTCTTATTTGTGACATTCCTCATAAGGTTGAGGACCCAAGTATGATTATCTATGAATTTACAAATATTCCTTGCGTGCTCTACACATGTTTTTATCCAGGGAAGTTTGCTAAGATCCTCCAACATGAGGTCAATGCAATGAGCAACACAAGGGGTCCAAAACAAGGTGGGGTGCCTCTCCATAAGAATTTTACCTGCAGCAACATAACATGTTGCATTATCCATGAGTGTTTGTATCACATTCTCCTCCACCTCCTTCAACACTTCCTCCAAGACCACACAAAGATACTCAACATTTATTTTCCTTGAAACATCATCTAATTTCAAAAAAACAGTGCCTCCTGAGAAAAAAGAAGCAATTTAGTACACTCAAAATTCAAAAACTTAATCACTAAATCAATATTGATTATTGAATATAGTTTACAAAGTAGTAAGTACAAGTTCTACAATTACCTAATGAGGAGACAAGAAAATTCAGCAGTGTTCTATTTCTTCTGTTGATCCAACCATCAGGCATGATGGTGCAACCCTTCCTCCTCCATACCTCACGCTGCTCGGTAATTGTGGCTTGCACATCAGCCACCTTTCATGTCAAAATAGGATCTTTTAGCTCCTCATCATTAGGGGCTTTGAACCCCACACCATAAATAGTAATAGCATCTACCACAATTTGTCAATAAGGAGACCTAAAACAAATTAAATAAACAAAATAAGTATATTATTAAGTTTTACTTTCAACTTTAAAGATTAAAATAATCAATGTGGCATACTCTTGAAAGTTGAAATTTTGAAAACTTGAAAGCAAGAAAATCAAGACATAGAAATTAAAATAATGAGTACCTTGCTGCAAGAAATGGAAGGTTGTTGTAGAACCAAAAATCTCCAATTGTCATTTTCGTAGTCTCGTGTTTCTCCTTATTCCAACCCATGCTCTCAAGCAATGGTTGGGCACCTAGAGTCGTGCGTGGAACAAAAAGGGAATCTAATGTGGCAGTGGAAGTCTTCTTACGAATCTGAGGCCCAATGGCCACACTCACACTTGTAGTACCACTACTTGTAGATGGAGGTAATGCTTCTTCTATATGAGCTTGCATTTCACGTACAATATCTTGAGGTGCTGCTTTGCATGGTTTGGCATCATGCTCATGTATATGTGCAAGGTGATATTTCAATCGGTTAATATCTCCCCCACTATATCTTATTTTGCAATGCCAACATATAACTACTTTTTTTGGTCCAGGATGGCATGTTTCCAAGCCTCATTCCCTTTGGCATCTAATAGGGTCTACATCTGGGTTACCACTAGGTGCACTACTCCTAGGCTCAAACATTATGTTGTTGCTACAATATATCATGAATGAAAAAAAAGCATCTACAAATTCTACACATTCTAATTAAATTGAAATAAATAAAATAAAGAAAAATAAAACTAGGGTTTCTTATTTTTCCATCAACATAAAATGAAACAAAACTACAATAAATGAAAAAAATAGAAATGTGAATGTAAAAAAATTAGAAAACAACACAAAAAATGTAACTCACCTCTTCAAATTTGCTCCAAAAATAAAGAAATGCACTTGAAATTTGTAGAGGTCTTCTCCAAATGCTTCTTTTAACTCCTCTCAATGCGTGAATGCAAGCTACTAACTTGCACAAACAATCCACAATCAATGTCTGAGACGTAGTCGATCTGCTAGTCTATGCTCTAAAACAGCAATATTTTTCTCTAATCCCTTTGTTCTTCTCTTCCTTGTGTTTACAAATGAAAGAATGTTGTTTTTTGTCTTTGAAAGAAAGCAATAAACCTAAGAAGTCAAAGACTTTACATTAAATTAATATTTTTTTTTAACTTTTTGTGTTGTTGTCGGTCGAGTCATGAGCTCGGGACTCGGCAAGTCAGCCGAGTCTAGCTGACTCGGCAAGTTAGCCCAGACTTAGTCTGACTTGGCCGAGTCCGAGCCCAAAGGCAAAAAAAATCCATTTTGCCTGACTTGGATATAGACTATGCAAGTCCTGCCAGGACTCACAGAGTCTTGTAACTATGCATAGAACCTTTAAGGACTTTGAAGTTTTGAGACAATGAAAATGTGATCACAGGGAATTTTTGTCAGATGTTTTAAGATGGAAATGCCCATATAAACTCATAAGTAGAATGTGGATACATCGACAGGGCACGACACTTTTAAGTGGATATAATTGGCAGAGAGAAGACAAAATGGAGATGAATGTGCAGAAGTGTCTATAGAAGGGAAATGAAGATTGTGCAAAGAGGGGTTTCTAAACTAGGGAATAAGGACAGATCTAAGAATCAGAAGCAGAACTTGCAAAGCACATAATGTACAGTCTTTCTTGAAACAAAGCAATGGAGATGATTATTTAATTGGTGTTCAATTGTTAAAGGAGAAGGAGAAGAAGTGGAAGGCGAAGGAGGAGGAGGAGGAGAGGAGGGGAAAGAGAAGGAAGAGAAGGCGAAGAAGAAGGAGAAGCAGCAGAAGAAGACCGAGAAGAAGGAGGAGGAGAGGAAGAAGGACAAAATGAAGAAGGAAAAGAAGGAGAAGAAAAAAATAGGGAGGAGGAGGAGGAGGAGAAGGAGAAGAAGAAGCAGAGAAGACAGAGAAGGAGAGGACCGGGAAGAAAAGGATGAGGAGGAGAAGGGGAATAAAAAGGAGAAGGAGAAGGAGAAGAAGTCGAAGTAGAATGCAAAGAGCAAGAAGGAAGATGAAGGAGAAGAAGGAGGGAAGGTGCAAAAGGAGGAGGAAAAGGGGAAGAAGAAAGAGGAGGAGAGGCAGAAGAGAAAAGAAGCAGAAGGAGGAGGAGAAGAAGAAAAACAAGAACAAGAAACAAGAGAAGGAGAAGGAGAAGAACAAGAACAAGAAAAGGTGGAGAAGGAGAAGGAAAGGAAGAAAGAGAAGAAAGGGAAGGAGAAGGAGGACGAGGAGGAGGAGGATGAAAAGAAGGAGAGGAAGAAAGAGAAGAAAGGGAAGTAGAAGGAGAAGAAAAAGGAGGAGCAGAAGGAGACGAACGAGGAGGAGGAGAAAGAGAAGAAGGAAAAGGAGAAGGAGAATACATTCAGTCTTTCCCCCTTCAGCCCCTAGTATATGAACAAGGTATATCT
Organism: Chamaecyparis obtusa; assembly: GCA_027943335.1. Taxonomy (NCBI): domain Eukaryota; kingdom Viridiplantae; phylum Streptophyta; class Pinopsida; order Cupressales; family Cupressaceae; genus Chamaecyparis; species Chamaecyparis obtusa. Next base: position 313,749 of record BSBK01002375.1, read on the forward strand.
TACTATCGGCATAACCATTGCACCTCTTTAAGGTGCAAGTACTAGTCATAATCTCCTAGGGAAGAAACCCTCAACGAGAAGATCAAGTTTCAGAGTGCCTTCAAGGTCATCAAAGGTGTTACCAGATTTGAATGTAGGACGTAACTAGCTATTTGTGTCAAACTGGTAAATCTTATTTTGTATGTGTATTGTTTGAAGATAATGTTAAAGAAAACATAAAAATATTTATTCCTGGAGCATTTTTTGGTTTATTATTTGTGCATTTAGTTCAGGTTCTTACTGTTAGAAGGATAAATTAATTATCCACCACCACTGTCAACACAGATAAGTCCACAACCAAGCACCATCAGCTTCTGCACAGCATTAGCTTCAACCCCATGTTTATCTTGCTAACCTTATCTATTCTCAGCTACTCTGATAAATATTTCATCTAATTCTGTGCTACAATGAAACTTGCATTTAATATGTATTGTTCTAAAAATTGAATGAATCAGAATACAATCTCAGAGTTCTATTTTATAGGTTTCTTCTCTGTATCTTATTTTTTTCATGGTATCAGAAACAAGGATTTGCGTATAAAGCAGAAGAGCTTAGAGTCTTCTGGCATTGTTAGAAGTGTGCAAGGCTGCGCAAGGAGGCGTAGAAGTCAAGCAAACTGCTACAAAGGGGGATTGCTGCTAGAAATCCAGAAGCTGCTGAGGGTGAAGCTGCTGAGGGTGATATTTGCTGCATGGAGCAGACAAGATAAAGGTGCTGCACAAGTCTATCTACATAAGCCTCTAATGAGATCGCTGGAAGTCCCAAGTTATAACATAAAGACAGGAGACACCAAGAAAGATGGCGTTATTCTAGCATTCGCCCATGCCTTTTGAGAAGAGAAATTGTTATTAGAGATTATTGAAGCAGAGCAGAGATCAAAGGATTGGGAGATCGTAGCTGTAGCTGATAAGGAGATTTTGAAGCTGCCCACAGTTTGTAAGAAATAGTCGGCACCAATAAAAGTGATATTGATGTTGAACGCATTGATTGCAATGTACCAACCAATTAAGAACAAAGGTAGCTGCTATGCTTGAAATCTGTCACAGCCAAGGAGACTATAAGTAGTTTGAAAGGATTTCTTCTTTTTCCCTAAAAAGCGAAGAATTGCGAAGTTTGAATGCTGCTACTTTTAAATGACATATAAAAATGTGATCGGAGGTTGCAAAATATTGTGGGATGAGTTTTTTAGTTTGAAGTTTATAAGTTAAAAGAGGAGCTAAAGGTGCTGACAAACATATGACCAACATTCATGACCAGATGTTGACAAATATAGTGTGTAAGTTCTTTTTTTTGGCTTGGGTGCTAGATCCATCAACCTCCAAAGCCTCTAACCCACATTGCGTTCTCTTTTAGAAACCTACAACAACCTGTGCTACAATAACAAGATGGACTCGAACATCCTTAAACTGCAGGAAATGGCCTCAAAACTGCTATACCATGAAGAAATGGACTAAAACCACCATCAAGTTGAGAGAACTCTTCTCCCAAGCTTCCAATCAATTACATTGACAAGAAAACACCTTCCTTAACGCTTCCCGTGCAAAAAGAATGAAGACCAAATATCAAAAACACGATTTATGATGCCAAACTCTTCGTATTCCCTGACCTGTGACGAGTTTGCCAGTTTCACCAAGGGATGAAAGCATGTTCACTAGGGTGATTTCAACGTTCCCCGTTTGCGGAGAGCAGCAATTTCACCAAAACCAGTTTTTTCTAGGTCATTCTGAGGTCTGCATCTTGGTTTTGGAGATTTCCAAAGATGTCCTGCACTATGCCAAATACTCTCATGAGTTTATTACAGTACCCAATGACCCTAATTTTCAATTTTGTTGATTCCAAGTTCATAAAGCGTTTCAAGATTTTTTTGGCTGAAAGACCATATTGACCACTTGCAACACAACTATTTGGTATATGACATTCCTTCTATACCCATAGCGGATAAGGGTTCACTTAAAAATTACTTCACGGGCAGGATCAAATGTCAAATCTGAGGGCTCTAATGAGATGGCCAAGAGTTATTGGATAGTCAATGGAAACCTTATCAGATTTCTTTTTTAGAATGGTTAAAAAATAGTCCAAACTTGAACCTGGAACTTCGTGTTCCCAAGAGAAAAACCAAAAAGAAAATCACAACAAAAATGCCATATATCTTCAAATTTTAAGAAAGATGAAGATTACAGTACTTCAGGCTTCTGGATATAGCAGCAAGAGGATCATCGTGTTCATCGCCCCACAATTTAGTTGTAATAAACACTTGTTCTCTGTTAACAACACCGCTTTGGAAGGCCTCCATAAGAGCTGCTCCTACGGCACCTTCTGAGCCATAAAAGCTTGCCGTATCGAAGTGCCTGTAACCAACCTGTGTTTCATTAACAACTCCAATTAAACGCTCATTGCTTTGCAGAACGTCTCAAATCATTGCCAGCAAACCAGAACTCATTTATATTTTCCGAACTCACCTGGAGAGCCACTGTGACAGCTGACTTGATCTCTTCATATTGATTCCAAACAGCAGTCCCGAGCCCTATTACAGGCATTCTGTCTCCTGTACTCAGTTCTAAAATCTGACCCATGGATTCCATATTTGCTGCAGACTCGTGTCAATTCCTGCTGAGATTCAGTAATGAATTGAATTGAAGGAATTTTAAATTCCTGCTGAGATTCAGTAAAGAATTGAATTGAATTGAATTGAAGGAATTTTAATGACAGTCTACAAGTTCAGCGGTTTAAGGGACAAAGATAGAATTTTTCTAAGTACTTTTTATTTTAAATTCTTCTTAAGAAAGTAGTCGTTTTGTGTAAGAAAGATGGAATATTAGGTGTGTTCATTTATGATAATAGGACAAATTCATAATTAAGAATAATATAATTTTTAATAATTTGAGGACTATGCATTTGTTTATTTTCCAACTATTTTGTTTTGTTCAAAATTGTCCTTCTCAGCAAAGAGAAAAAATCCCTCTTCATTTTGAACCCTTTGATCCATTTTTCCTAGTTTAACAATGTAGTGTTCAAATGGCATATTCTTATATAAAAAATTGGCATTTGTCTTTAATCTATTTTGAATTAAGTTTTCATTTTTTAAAGATTTAAATTTGATCTTTATTTTTTGTGTTCTTATATTTGGGTTGGATTTGTCTAGATTTTATTGATAGAGAATTACAAATCTTGTTGACATCTTCATGTTGAAGAGGTGCAAAATGAGTCTATTGCACTTTCATTTAGTCATCTAACACTTGGATCCACAAGCACTTGCAAATATTATAGACCATGACATAAACATTTGTAAGAATTTGCAAATAGAAAAGATTGAACCAAGGATCTAGAGGTTAAAGAAAAACACAAATACAAGAGAAATTATATGAATGCAATGATTGATGATTGAATTGATTCAATGAATTTTCCTTATACAATGTACATAATAGGCCTCCTTATATAGGAAAGGCGATAAGAGAGAATGATAAGGAGTTGATAAGCTATCACCTATACTAAGTGTAATCACATGTCCACCAAATATGGATCATCCTCCATTATGCATTGAAGTATGTGCAATAGGATTAGGATGATAATGTGATAAGAGCACTAAAAGTGGATCTCACACCTAAAGTGGAATTTCTCCTACACCATGTGCTTAATTGAGGTGCAAACTCCTAGGTGTCTCAATGACAAACTACTATGCAATACATTAACCTAAGTAAGATTAAGTTAAATGTAATTAGGAATATTTAATTACACCAACACCCCCCTTAAGTGCAACTTAGGGGAATGCACTTAAACTCGCAATGCAAGATGGGTCTCGGCTACTAGGCCATGTTAGGTACCCATGTACAATATGCAATGCAATGCATGTAATGCAAAACTTTCATAAAGTGGAGAAAAAGGGAAAATCTCATGGGAAAAACCCTCCCCCAAAAAGAGAGAAGAAAACAAGATGCATGGATGGATGGAGTACTCAAGACCCCCCAAGAACTACATACATCATGTATGTACAAAGAATCAACCCCCCATAAGAAGGATAGGTGGAGACATGATACCCCCCCCCATAATAAAGAAGCTCCCATGTTGATGAAGAGTACCTACAAACAAAAGATAAGTCAATGCTTACAAGAAACATGTCTCCCCTTAGGAAGAAATAGATACATCAAATGATGAAGAAGCCAATCCATGTGCAAATGGAATGAGGAAGAAGATGAAGGTCTCCATGCATGAATCTCTGAAGACTGAATAGGTCTCTCCAAGCTCAAAGAATCTATCAGCTCATGTGACAAATCAAGTGAAGAAGGAGAAGAATCAAGAGTGTCAATCTCCAAAGAAGGTGAAGAAGTATCTCCAACTATGATGCTATCATCAAAGGAAAGAGAAACCCCCTCATGTATGTTTGCCAAATCTGCATCATGAGAATCAACAAATGTTGAAGATGCATCCAAGTAGTCATCACATTTTGCAAGATCTAAAGCACTATGATCATCCTGCTGAATAGTAGAGCCCGTGTCTGAAGAAGAAGGAGGTGAAGGAGTAGGAAGATCAACACTTGTCTAAACAAAAAAATGATTCAAGTGTCCAAAGTTCTCCTCATATACATAATTATCCCTTGGCAAAGGGATGTGAACATCATGAATATCATCATCATCAACAACAAAATGTGAAAAAGAATACAAGTGTGATGTATGATCAACAACTCCCATAGCTATGACATCTCTAGTCTCCATGTCCCTAATGTAGACATAATCAGGAGTGAACTCAATAATTTTACCTTGTGCCCCATGTGTAATTTGGTAAATAGAAAGCAGATTAGTAGTCAAGGATGGTACACAAAGAACATCATTAAATGTCCCCTCTCCCATAGAAATAGAACCTTTCCCACAAACTCTCATGTATGTGTTGTTACCCATCAAAATATTAGGAGAATTACAAGGCTCAATAGAAGAAAACATATCCATAGATGATGCCATATGATGTGATGCACCTGAATCAAGAAGTCATTTACCTTGCTCAGGATGTGTGGAAGCCAAGAGTGCTTGTCCTTTACCTTTATCTTTGGATGATGATGGAGATGTAGAAGCTGCCAAATGTGTAGAAGGAGTAGACACTGATGAGGGAAACTTAATATTGTGCTTTTGAATGATGTGAGTTAGCTCATCAATCTTCTTTTGAAAACACTTATGCTCATCATGTCCTAACTTCTTACAATAAGCACATTTATCCCTCTTTCTTCTAGATGATTCCTCTCTTGAAGAGGACTTGGATTCAGAAGTATTGTGTGAAGGAGATTCATTACCTTTGTCATGAGGCTTAGGATCTTTATGTTGCTTCTTTCCTTTGCCATTAGAATTTTTTGATGTGGACTCAATTGCAATCAATGCATGATGTGTGGAAGGCTTAAATTGACCCATGTGTGCCAACTTTTTTTGTTCCCTTGTGAGTTGAGCTATAAATTCATCAAGAGAAGGCAATTTGTATGCACTACCAAGAGCATCCATAGTAGCATAGAATGTAGAAACAAAGATAGAATATTTAGGACCTAGCTTGGAAAGAATAGAAAATATCAATTGTTCGTCCCCTTTAACAATGCCACAAGTAGAAAGCTCCAATCTAATAGAATTGAACTTAGAGAAAAAGTCTTGAATATTATCAAAATCGCTAGGATTTAGACCTATGAGCTCATTCTCTAATCTAAATTTTCTCATTCTATCAGGTTTACCAAAGATTCCTTCCAATATGACCCAAGCATCATGAGGATGTGTGCAAGATGCAATATGAAAGTGTAAATCATGAGAGATGGATGATCTAAGAGAGCCAAGTGCTTTATCCCTTCAATCAAACCATTTTTGTCTTTCTGCAACACCTGTAAGTAGTTATTGATCCTGCCCAAAAGTCATTATAAGCAATCCAATACTCAACAAATGATCACTTAAAAATACTTTCCATTCATGGTAGTTATATGGAGTGAGGATTTTGACCTTTGAATTATTCATAATACAACCAAATAATGACTGATAAATACTGATAACTCCTTCAAATGACTGATGCAAATCAGAAAATTGAAACCCAAGGATTAACTAAGTGCAAATATAGCCCCAAAATAGCCTATTTATGAAAGTGATATATCCAAACCAAATCACTAAAATTTAATTGTAGATCTAGAAAGTAGACAAAAAATTATGCACTTTCAAAAAAAAATTCACCTCAAAATGTTATCGTATGTGCCCAAACGAAGCCCTAGAAGTTGTAGAAATCAGGAACATGTAGGAATAGTCATAAAAAATATACAATTTCTGATTAATTTGGCCACCAACTTACAAAAATAATACCACCACTAGAATCTTCAAGAACTTCTACTCAAAATATTAAAAAATTGCTCCAAAAAAGGAGCAAAAATGAGCAAGATATGGCCCTTTGAAGTTGGACTATAAATTAGAAGACTCAAATGGTGAAGACAAATATTTTCAAACCCTTGATGACATCAGCAATTCACTGTGTTAAATTTGATGGTCATATGGACGTCACTGAAAACCCAATTTGGCCTATTTTGACAACTGGATGGCCATCAAATTTAGGCTCGTGGACATTGACGTAGGGAAGATTGTGTGGTTGGTGATGTTAGTTGATGACATCACCAATGCCGATGGCAAGTGTGCCACGTGTCACAATCTGGTTTGCTAGCCTACAGCTGACGTGTCTCGATTGGCCCGTGACTGGGATCCACGTAGCTATTGTTAGCGTGTCATGTGGGTGGCTGACGGCATGCCACGTGGAGCAAGGCTGAGTGCGGAAGAGCTGCAACAAGATTCGCCGCTAGGCAGAGGTGTGGCGGCAGAGGAGTGGTGGGACTAATATTTAGTCCCACACTATTTGTGTGGGCTGACTGGCAATGTTTTTATATGTCGACCCACAATTAGTTCTTCAAAGCAGCTCAGGTTGCTGATCTCGATTGTGGCTTGAATGGTAGAAAGGCTCAACTCGTCAAATGTGTCAGCAACTGGCTTGGTCTAGGGTTGGGTTGGGTCTATTCGACTGCAATGCTTAGGCGAACTCAGTCGCAGGATCTGTCATGGTCGGATGGGTTGGATCACCCTGAATTTTGTTTTTGGGCTTGTGTTATTTTCCCACATTGATGGTGGGAATGTTCCTTCAACCCTTTATCAATACAAATGACCCATAACTGAATCGAACATGAGAGTCAGGCTTGACTTCAGCCTAGAGCTCGAGCTCTATCATGAAGACGTCTGTTGGATTTTGGTTTAATGATGACATCACAGTCGATTGTTGATGATGTCAAAGACTAAGTGACGCCAGAGAATATTCTTTGAGCAAGAGGTCGTACCAACCTTGAATAAAAGAAAAATTTGTAAACAAAAAAATTTTCTAAGAAAAATAGAATTAAAAAAAATAATTTTTTTTTTGAAATTGTACCACAGAGGTGCAAATCGGGTCGTACGACTTAATTTGCACAAAAAATTTGCCTCGATTTGGACTTTCATCGAATATGGGCGAGTTTATAATCAATTTTAACTGAAACAGCCTCTTGGACGCAAAGGTGAGGTCAGATCTAACCCAAGACACTTTTACAACATGCTTGTCTTCAAATTTAAGATTTGGACCTTCAACGCTTGCACCAAGATCTCTCCAAATAGGCTAATCAAAACGCTCCAATTAATTTGATACCATGTAAGAATTTGTAAATAGAAAAGATTGAACCAAAGATCTAGAGGTTAAAGAAAATTAAAAATACAAGAGAGATTATATGAATGCAATGATTGATGATTGAATTGATCCAATGAATTATCCTTATACAATGTACATAATAGGCCTCCTTATATAGGAAAGGTGATAAGAGAGAATGATAAGGAGTTGATAAGCTATCACCTATGCTAGGTGTAATCACATGTCCACCAAATTTGGATCATCCTCCACTATGCATTGAAGTATGTGCAATGGGATTAGGATGATAATGTGATAAGAGCACTAAAGGTGGATCTCACACCTAAAGTGAAATTTCTCCTAAATCATGTTCTTAATTGAGGTGCAAACTCCTAGGTGTCTCAGTGAAAAACTACTATGCAATGCATTAACCTAAGTAAGATTAAGTTAAGAATAATTAAGAATATTTAATTACACCAACAACATTTATATTCATATGGATAAATGCATAGGCATATTGCATTTTCCTTGGCTAACTATCATGTTTAGATATTTATACGCAAACAAGAGTTTAAAGAAAAAAAAATTAAGTTGATAGAAAATGGAAATATGGCTAAAAATTTAGATTTCAATGTCCTACTTTGACCAAAAAAGGGGCACACTATTGTGGGATCATCCTTATATAATACAATAATATATCAAAAACACATAAAATCCCACAAAGCATGAACATTTCTATTTTGCAAAATATTAGCATTGTAAATAACCTCTTTCAATATGAACAAAGTATTGACACATGGAACATATTGCCACCTCAAATTCCCACATCAAATTTTGGTGGAACACAATATTAAATAATAAATAAATATCAAATAATATTAAATAATCAAAAAATAAATTGAAGAATTTTAAAGGCTAGGATGCTTAATTACAAATATTCTACCACTTGTGCTTTTCTCTATACCTAGATTAATCACAACTGTTGACAATAGATGGCTAAACAATAAATTATCAATAGAAGAAATTATGGAAGCTCTCTTTCAACTTCATCCTGATAAATCCCTTGGTCCAGATGGGTTTCAAGCAGCCTTCTTTCATAAATATTGGTACTTCCTAGGCAAAGAACTTTGGGAAGCTATTGAAGCAACCTGGAATTCAGGCACATTATTAACTGAGATTAATAACACCTTTTTAGCACTCATTCCTAAAAAGGCTAATTGTGAAGAATTGGTTGACTTTAGACCCATAGCTTTATGTAATACAATATATAAAATACTTTCTAAGGCCCTTGCCAATAGAATAAAAAAAATTATTGCCCAAAATTATCTCTGAAGAACAAATGGGTTTTGTACCTAATAGATCTATCTTTGATGGGATTATAATAGAATAGGAAATTATTCACACTGCCAAAATAAATAGATATCCATTTATGCTCATTAAACTTGATATTTAAAAATCTTATGACAAGGTGGACTAGAGGTTTTTGTATAAATGCCTAGAGGCCTTTGGTTTCTCTAAAAGATGGATAAATGTGATTTTTAGTTGCATTTCAACCCCTAAGATCTCTATTTTAGTCAATGGAAGTCCTGAAGGCTTTTTTGACATATCTAGGGGAATCAGACAAGGAGATCCAATGTCACCATTCCTTCTTGTTATAATGATAGAAGCCTTAGGCAGAACTATTAATAAAGTTCACCACGAAGACAAGATTATAGGGATTAAAATTACAAATAATATCCCTAACATAATCCATCAACAATTCGTGGATGACACAATATTACCAAGTAAAAGCACTAAGGAAGAAGCTAATTTTTTTAAAGAAATCCTCCTTTTATATGTTGAAGCTTCAGGCCAAAAGTTAATGTAGAAAAATTTGAGATTTTTTTCCTAAACACCAGACCAACAATTGAAAAAGAAATATATAACATTTTAGGTTTTAAGGTTGGAAACTTCCCTTGCAAATATTTGGGTATTCCCTTAGATAAAGGTACTTGGGTGAACAAGCTGTGGGATCTTGTATCCTCCAAATTAAACACTAGAACAAAAAATTGGAAGGGTGGATGGTTATCAAATGCAGGGAGAACAACAATGATCAAATCTGTCCTCTTAGCAATCCCAATCTATCAAATGTCAGTTCTCCCTCTTTTGGATAATGTTAAGAAAATATTAGATAGACATCTTAGGAATTTATTTTGGCAAGGCACTACTAATAATTAAAAAATAGCCATGATTAAATGGGATAATCTTTGCAAATTGATCTCAGTAGGGGGATTAGGAATTAAGAATTTGTAATGGAAAAATAGGGCCCTTGGTGCTAAACTGGTTTGGAGACTGTTCTAGGAACCAAAAAGGAAATGGGCATCTATCCTCTTAAACAAATATATCTTAGATGCAAAATCCATCAATATTTTTAGAACCAAAAATCATATCAAAGGATCCAGAATATGGAACTTCATTTCAAATTGCAGAGATATCATTAATGATCAGCTAACATGGGAAATTGGTAACAATGAGAAAGCCCTCTTTTGGGAAGACTCATGGGGAGGATATACCCCCTGGACATAATGGGTTTAAACTTAAATATTAAATAAACTCTATCTCACTTGTGGGGTAACAAATTAGGAGACTATATATCAACTAATGAGGGCAACCCCTCCCTAGGTCAGCAATGAAAAAAATTGGATAATATTCCTATCTCAAATGAGGAGAAATATAGACATAAACATCCTCAAAACAAGACACATAACTTTCAAAACTAGACCTAATAAATTGGTATGGGGATGGTCTAATGATGGATCTTATAAAGTCAAAGATGGATATAAAGCCATTGTAAATGCACAAAATATGTGAAATACAAATATACCTTTAAATCTATGTTGAAATAAAGTCTGTCTTCCTAAACCAAGGAAGTTTCTATGGGTTGCTTTACAGAAAAGGATATTAACAGCCAAATGGTTTAGAAAATTAGGATTTGAAGGACCATTTAGATGCCCCTTATGTGAGCATCATGAAGAATCTATGGATCATATTCTACTCAATTACCCATACGCCATGGAGTGTTGGGATTGGCTTTGTTATAGCTAAAATGGATTTTAGCTATCTCTAACAATTTAGTAGACTTCCTCAAAGCATGGCCTACCCATTTAGATAGAAACCTTTATAGAGATATTTGGGAAATTTCACCTTCCATAATAACATGGGAATTATGGAAAGAACGAAATAGAAGGATCTTCCAGAACAAGAAAATTGAAACCCAATCTTTAGTTAACAAAATAGAAGCATGTTTTGTGGAAACTTTAAATAACAGACTCAGAAATAACAATAGATTAAAAAGGTACATTTTCAATTTGGGATGGTATAATGAGGAAGAATTGGCATGGACTAATAATACCCCCTCAATTTTGAAAAGGTGGGAAACAAAGAAAAATAGATAGAGAAAATTGTAAATAGAAAGCCCCCAAATACGATTGGTATAAACTAAATTTTGATGGAGCATATAGAGGTAATCCAAGAAAAGTTAGCATTGGTTGTATCATTCGCTCTTGGGATGCTTCAGTATGTGCTAAGATTGTTAAACCTTTGTATAACACCACAAACAACATAGTGGAATGTGAAGCAACAATAGAAATCCACTCATATTAAGTAGAGAATTGGGAATCAAACAACTGGAAATAGAAAGAGACTCACAAATCATCATTAATACTATTAGAAGTAGAAGAAATCCTTATTGGAAACTTAATTCAACCCTAGCAAGGGAAATAGAACTTTTAGACTCATTTTCTAATATAGACATTAAAAACATTTATAGGGAGGGGAACAAAGAGGCGGATGAATTGGCAAATAAAGGAGTTGATGGGGATTTTATTAAGGAAATCTATTCAGTTACTCCAATTAACTAGTATTTTGGTTCTATTAAACTGGTAAACTATGGCACCTAATCATGACATAGAGGTAATCATTTGCTTTCAACTTTACTTCTGGTGAAATGTATCTTACGGTATATACATTTATTTTTTCAGGCTCGTATATGCATTTTCACATTTATATACATATAAATATGCAACAGTATTGAATTGTATGTTTTTTTGCTCAGAAGTATATATGTATATTTACAAATTTGAATTGATCTTCAAATATATATACATATCTTCAGGCTAATATATGCATTCTCACATTTATATACATACAAATATGTAAAATTACACACACACACACACACACAGACATATATATAGATAGATAGATAGATAGATAGATAGATAGATAGATATAGATAGATATATATATATATATATATATATATATATATATATATATATATATATATATATATATATATATATATATATATATTTATTTATTTATTTATTTATTTATTTATTTATTTATTTATTTATTTATTTATTTATTTATTTATTTATTTTTATATTCACGTATATATACCTATCTAAATCTTACAACAATAATGCATATGATCAAATTTATAACTCGACAATAAATTAGATTTAAATCTCAACATTAAATTCTCCACTCGTTGCAATGATTATTTTAACTTTCATTGGGATTTATGCTTTGGCCTTTTTATGGGATTTTATCTCTCCCATCTATGTTTTAATGGGATTCTGATCCACTTGATCAGTGTTTAGGTAGCTATCCTCATAATTAATATTTTAAAGGTCTTCCTCATAATGGGCAAATTTTTAGGCAATGATTTTTAGCTGGCTGGCTTTCTTGAGTCTGGAACAATCGAGAAATCTTGAATTCTATTAAATTCCTACCTCATCTTATTTCATCCTTATGTTCCTTGCTCACTAAGAGGCTATAGAGTTCTGTTGGGGTATTTTTGTTATGGAGAGTAATGTCCACACCTTCCATATTAATGATTATAGATAAATTTCCTTCACAGGTCACACTTGCCCTAGCCAATCTCCCAAAACCAGACATCGTTTATGTCGCACGTCAAGCATTTGTCAAAAAAATCTTGAAGGGTTTAGAACAAGTGATCTATGGCATAGGAGAAAAGTTGCAAATGCCCTTTCTAGAGGTTTATATGCGGGCAGATATTGATAATCTAGAAGAGATTGATGGTTGTGTTAGAAGGACAATCTTGGTCTTCAAGGATAAAAATAATTTTAATTCTCATTGGCCTACCATGGAGAGGAACGCATAATTTCTTATGAGAGGGCTTGAGCTAATGCCGATAAAAATAAAATGGGTTATGGATTATTGGTGTGCTGAGGGATATGAAATTCCACCCTTTTTTAACAAGGAATACATGAATGACTCAAGGATTATTCCTCCTTTAGTGGTAAAATACGGCAGGGGCATGAAACTCTCTACACTAAAAAAATCTAAGGGGAAGGAAGTTATGGAGAGTGAGGAGGAATTAGAAGATTTTAAGGAGGAGCTTATTATCATTAGAAGGAAAGATCAGTAGTTATGTTTTTCTTATTATGCAAACTTGTAATATAGCATCCTAGACTAAATTTTTCTGTCAAAACTTTTCTAGATAAGATAAACTGGTCTTATTATAGTATGATAAGGTTTTTTTTTAAGACTTAATATGGTGAAAACCTTTTGAGTAGAATGATTATATTTTATTACAGTGATATGTAAATTACTCATAAACAGTGCTAATATATATCTTAGATTATTTTGTTCCTTATTGTTGTCCTCTATTGTGTGATTCTTTTTTTTTGCTCTCATGGAAGGCAATATTATCAATTATAAGAATCCATCTTAGTAAAGGGTAAACACATAGCAATATTCAAAATGGACATACATTGGCATTTAACTTAATGTAACTGATAAAGAAAAGATTTTATAGGAGAACTCATATATTATTTGCCATGTTAGTAAAAAGAGAATAAAGCTTATTAGGAAGGCTCATGATAGTAAAATAAATTTATATTTCCTAACCCATGATGTCCTCAGTACATTATATATAGATAGATATATATATATATATATATATATATATATATATATATATATATATATATATATATATATATATATATATATATATATATATATATATATATATATATATATCTATATATAATGTACTGAGGACATCATGGGTTAGGAAATATATATATATAAACTCCTCAATCCTCTTTTAAACAAAATATATCATCTTCCTCTTATAGAAAATAGAACAAAAGCTCTTAAATCTTGATGATTCGAGAGAGTTTTAATCTAATCTTTGTTACTTTATATTGAGGCTAAATGATATACATTTAAGTTATTTACGATGCTTACAAATGTGGTTTTTTGTTCACAAAGTGACAATAGAAATAAATGCAGGGTGTGGGATTAAAAGATTAGTCTGAATATGTTTCTTTAACTTGACGGTACTAATTTCTCAACAAATTCCTTGGTAGTATATTTTTGTTGTCTAAAGATGTGATGCAAATTACAAAGAAAATCACAAATACTAGATATATCTCAAGAAAGTTCAGATATAAAGGATAAGAAGTCAAGCAATCAGACCCGGAACAAGGTGAAGAAAAGCAAGAAAATTAAAACGTTGATAAAAGAAAACTTGTATCAAACTGGACTTGTATAGCCCAAGGGGAAAAAAATTGCTGGTTGTCCAGGGCAGAACTTTTCTAAGATGTAATTTTACTGATTTATGAATAGGGTTTAAAAACCCCAAGCAAGACCAAAGGTTTTCTTGGTCTCATTCTTTCCTATCGTTACTCGCAGTGAATGGGACAAATCTTATAATTTTAAATTATATAATAAAAAAATTGACATAAGCCTTTTACCAATTAAAAAAAAAAGTTATACCACTTGTCAAATACCTTGCAAGTATTAAAATGGAAACCCACCATTAGTAAGATCTAACTTCCACAAGCTAAGAGATCCATTGAATTTAAACATCTTCTAAACTTATATGTGCTCATTGCCCAATTAATCCATTTGCAAAATTAGTTAAATTCTCTACTTTCTCTAATTTTGCCCTTCCATCTTTGATCATGTCTCTCACAAAATGACACTACATGTTTATGGTCAAGCTTAAAGAGCGCACAGTAAGGGTTGACCTCCTAAGTTTCACGTGGGCATCTCCTTACTTTGTTATATATAAAAAACTGACTCATTCTCCTTCCATCCACCATTTTAATTTTTGCCAAGCGCATTTTATCTTGGAGAGTGAACAAGAAACATATATCCTCTTACAACTATTGTAATATTGCTTGTGATAAAGAACTTATATAGTATGATTATGAAGCAATATGAAAATATCTCTGCATATGGGGCTACGTAGAGGCATGCCAAATTATTGACTAACGGTGTGCATCATCTCAGGTTAAAGCTCAATGAGTCATCCATTAAAGTTGCAAACCTAGTCTCAGCATG
Organism: Chamaecyparis obtusa; assembly: GCA_027943335.1. NCBI lineage: Eukaryota > Viridiplantae > Streptophyta > Pinopsida > Cupressales > Cupressaceae > Chamaecyparis > Chamaecyparis obtusa. The sequence goes on from BSBK01002375.1 coordinate 328,794, forward strand.
TAACTATATTTTTTTTGCAAATATAAACAATATGGTATTGTGACATACATTTTTTTATAATATCCAACTCTAATTTGCAGAATATGATTGCTTAAAATCCATAAACATACATCAAACATACAAAAATGACGATCAATATTCTTGTACTTACTTGTGATGAGCAATGCCAATTTTGGGCAATTTTTAGAATGACATCAACATTTAATTATATATATTATGTTAGTGAGTTTTATGAAAATATTTTTGTCATGTTATGTTGTGCCAAGTAGAGTAAAAACCTTGTGCAAAAGTAAATGAAAGAGGAAGGACTCTATTTCAAGTGTGTGATAATGTAACTCTAAAGACATTGTGCAATGTAGTAGAAGATAGTAGGAAATTGAGTTTTATTAAGGTGTAGGGAATGCCTTTGAGTGGGTACAAGCTCTAGGCCTCCTTTCTATCAATATTTCTTCACAATCTACATCCTTTATTATTTGATTTATCTTAGTCTTATTATTATTTCCCCAAGTTGTCTAAATAAGGAAAAATTTTGGTAACAAGAATGGATTACTATTGAGTGGGTACAATCTTTAGGCCTCCTTTCTAAAAATGTTTCTACACAATCTATAGTCACTATTCTTTTTATTTATCCTAATCTCGTTATTTATTTCCCAACTTGTCTCCTAACAAACAACTTTATAGTGTTGAATGGTTGGCCTTAATTGACACCCTCTAAGTGCTGACTACTTAGGTGATTGGGCCCACAACCCTCTTAATCGAACCTTTTTTCTTTTTCTTTTTGCATGTCATTCATGTTGTCATTCACGTCCACCATTTGGAATGATTTTATTTGTTCTTAATCCCATATGTGTTAGATGGGTAAAACCAAGGAAGGAGGAGATTATAAAACATATAAAAGGTTGCATGAAATGGATTATACTTATACAATGCATCGAACAAAGATTTGAGCATATTAATATTAAAAAGATTAAGCTTCTATTATATTTAAGAAAAATGCCATGTTTTTTTTTCCTTTTGTGACTTCAACATTTTAGATCTTCACTTTTCTTTTAAGATTTTAATAATTATTAATAATTAATATTATTGAATGTAATTAAAAAATTTCAATTTTAAACTCTAAAAATAAATCTATTAATAAAATTATTCATTATTAAAATTTAGAATTTATTATTCATTATTCATAATTATTAATAAATCTTAACACCGTAGTCCAAAAGGATTATGTTCCCATATCACTTGGTCTTTGTGTTTCTTTCTATCTCGATGGACTTGTTGCAATCATACACGATGGTGGCAGTTAAGCTCCATCCAAAATGCACTAAAATTAAAAAGAAGTCAAACTTTTTTTTTCAGATTTGCAAAAACACAGTGATTTTTTTGCAATTTTTTTGTGTTTTCGATTACAAAATATGTAGATCATGAAGAACAGATGCTAAAAATTTAACAAAAATCTGTTATGTCATCCATTGCAAACAGAGTAGTCAAGCCCCATATGCTTCATGGCGACAAACTGCTACATGTTGTCTAGAATTATGACTTCTGGAAAGGGCACGAACCTGTTGGTGGCTTGTTCCCACAGAAGTTTCTGCTAAATGGGCACGCGTATATAGCAATATATGAGGGGATTAAAAAGCTTTTGGAGAGGTAGAGTTTCAGACATGTCAAGATTGTCATTCAAAACAATTGCAGAGTCTTGGGTGAAGATTTGGTCTTGCAAATTCAACAAAAAGTAAATGCACTTTTGGTAATCCTTGAGCATGATGCAGTAGAGGAAGAGAGAAATGTTTGTGTGCAATCTCATCTTCCAGACCTCAATGTCGCAGTAGGCCAGAATGTATGCAGAGCAGGGACACCAGAAAATGAAAGTACCACACATTCCCCTGCTCCTGATGATGGTCAAGGACAAATGTAGCCCAAGGGAAGACAAGGTTTGGGAGATGCAATACCAGTGGCTATGGAGGAATAGATGTTACAGGTTTTTGGTGCCTTAATGGAATGGGGTTTTTTCGATGTTTATATTATGTAGGGCAAGTTTTTCTTGATAAAGGGTTTATAGTGTTTGAAATTGTTGTGAATTCATGGCTTCCTTCTCATATGCCAATCTCTTTTGGCCTTAGGTTTTTGAGATGATTGTAGATTTAGGACAGTATAGATTTTTGGGTTTTGTAATGAAGTATCATGGTTGAAAAGAAACTATGTATTTACTTTTTAAGATTAATATATATAGACTATTTGTCTTTTGTTGAAAAAGAAATTATTATTAAAAATAAAAAAAATTAATTACAAATAACAAATATTAAATACAATTAAATTTTTATAGTAAAAATCAATTTTAATTACAAGTATTAAATATTAATCAATAATAAATAATTATATACTAATTATTTAAAATTAAAATTGATGAATATATTACAAACAAAATACAATTTTAAAAATACGGGTTTTACTAATAAATCTGTTAAAGGGTCAAAAAAATAGAAACTGCTCTGCCTAGGTGGCAGTTCGATTGTGCTCATAAAATATTTAGTGTTGAATCCATCGATCAGTAACTGGCGTTGTTCTCAAAAACTAGATATGCTATCCCTTTAGAGCACACGGATTTGAAATTCGAAAGAGGTTCCTTCATTTTTTGACAGGTCTCTGAGAGCTCTCGTAAACGAGATGATGGATGGAGCTTGGTAGTTTCACGAAAGAAGTGACGAATTCAATCCCGATGCAATGGTAGGAGGAATTCGCCCACTGATAACCAACTTCTAATTTCAAATAGCAATATCTTTGAGGCTTTAGCAAATTAACCTCTCACTCGACATTTTGCGATTGAAGTAAAGGATAGATGAAAAAAATTTAGAAATCTCTGGGAATAATGTGAGCATTGCTAGGAATGTTTTGGTTGAAATTATCAATGAGAAATCTAAGCGTTGGAACCCTATTATATTCAATGATGGAATCATAGAACGGAAATAGAGGCTTTGCAAATCCAATGGTGTATTCGCTAGATGGCAGGGTATAGGATCATCAGTAGAACGTGTTGCAGACTGGTTCATGGACATGTTGTTCAGGCAAGTATTACTATACTGAAGAAAGATTTTTTATATATTGATTGTAGAAGAACCTCCTTAAAACATTCTTTTCTTAATGGAGAATGCCCTAGTTTTTGTGGTTATGATTTCTCCTTTTATGATTGGAGCCCTAATTTTAACCTGAGTTAGGTTAAAGACCTTATAGAAAGAGCGATTATTCATAATGATTTACCTGTGGAATTCAATATGGATGATATATTCAAAAAAATAGGCAATCATATAGGAGTTTCTATAAAGGAAAAGTTGACACTTAATACTTGGTGTCTAATCCAACTATTATAGTTAAGATGAATTTAGCTATTAAAACCCTAGACCCCATTGTTATCAGAAGCAAAAATGAGTTATTTTGCATCTACCCTATTTTTCGTTAAACCTATTTTTCGTTAAAGGGATATTTGAAGAAGAGGACGAAGACAATGATACTGGATCTTTGCATAGTAGAAGTAGGGAAAATACTAAAACTGGTAACTTAGAAAATACAATAAATAAGTATAATGGATCAATGTCTCGACTAGAGGAAGGGGAATTATTATAATTGCAGTAGATCCACCCAAACGGGGAAGCGGATACATTTTGGATTAACACCAGTAGAGTAGAACCAGACTTAAAATCAATAGAATCTCGGGAGATAGAATTTGAGCAATATAAGGAATTACTTACAAATATTTTAAACCAAACAATAAACATGAAGAAAATAGTTGAGGTGGAATTACAAACCATAGAACAGGGTAATATACAAGTAAAATACAACTTAGATTTGGATGTAACAAAGGAAGTGGACCTCTTTCATGAAGGAGGCAGCGGAATCCAGGAAGAGGTTTCAGTGTAAGGTCGAGAAGACTTAAACCTAGAAGAGATATCAAAAAATTTACATGTAGATATCTTCGCAAATTTGGAGAATATAGAAAATAACAGCGAAAACCTTATAGGAAATCTAGTAAACATAATTCAAAGAGAGGAATTAGAAGAATTAGAGCCGAACTCTAGTGTTGGTGAACATATTTGTCTCCTTCTTTGTTACCTTATAACACTAACTCTATTACCCTCCTTTGGAAACAAATTTGATCATTCAACAATTGGTTAAGTACACGATGGTTACTTCCCTCTTAATTTTATAAGGTACAGCTCCCTTACACATATTTCCAATGAAACTTTTCTAATCTATATATAAAAAAAAAAATTAATCAGAAAGCATATAAGGTTACCCACATTGCTCTTAGGTAAGGAGATTAATTCAACAAACGCATAGAATTAATCATAAGTTATGAAAATCAAAGTTTTTTATCCCTCATGAATTGAACCAATATCACAATTAACTAAACATTTACTCAAATATGAAATGTCCACCTAGTTTGAATTGATCAAGATAATGTAAGGCACAAAATGCAATATTCACAAAGAAACATTCATCTCATGAATTTGAACTCAAAGATCCAAATTGATTCCATGTGTTAATTTATATTACTGATGCTCAAAGACAAAGATACTTCAGTTTGAAAGTACGCAGGTGCATTTCACTTTTGTTAAACCAAAATAGAATATTATATATTAGTACTGAGCTATTCTTAATGTCTATTCCAAAAAATTCTAACCCCTACTTAGTTTATGCTCCAACATATATAGTTTTAGAATAGACAGGCGATCTCCCTGAAAACTCAACCTCCTGGCAATTAAAAGAAATGGTTAATAAAACTAAACACTTCCAGAAGGACACGTGTCCCCAAAGTTTAACTATCATCAACACTTTTTAAGAAATAACTAAACAGATAAGATTGACCCTGTATCCTCCAACGTGGCATCACGAGCGAGTTTCCATCTTCTATACGCACTCATGAACTCTTGTACCGCCAGTGCATTGGTGTTCCTCAGACTTGACAGTCACACCCTCTAGGTGTCTTTTTCCCATTTGAGTTTCATGATTTGATCTGCGTACTTGGGTAACTGGCCATCACAGAGACACAACATGGCTTCAACTCATGCGACTTTCATGAAATCCGTTGTTGTCAGGTTCTTTTCTTCCTTGATGGTTGACATGGTTGTCTCAAAGGTTTTCACCAAAGCCTTTGCGTCCTAATTTCCCTCCTCATATTGCAGTCCATGCCTGTGGGGTTAATGATTTTCATGTCCTTAATCATACTCATTTGCATTTCTTTAACTTATTTTTCAATAGCTTGAACCCTTGAAATGACATCTATGAACACAGAGCCTATGCTACCCATATTATTTTTGAGGACATATAGCATGCATTCATCAACCATTTTCAAATAATTTTCAGCTAGGAACTTGGGTGCTCCATACCTTTCAACATCTAAACTCGGTGAAACCATGGTAGCCCATTTACCTTCGTTTGATTCCCAACTTAGAATTTGGGTTTGTATTTCTCTCAACAATGCCTCTGCATTATTATAAACAATATTGGATGCCTAGTTGAACCTGTTTCCATCTTTGATTATTCCATCAATCCAATCATCCATTGCTAAAGTCAACGCTTTACCCCTTTGAATCTAACTTAATATTTTTTGTTGTCGGGGGAATTAGGATCGAAGGCTTGTGGTGCATGAGCTAAGGGAAATGCTCTAAAATTGTTGAATGAGTCTATATTGTTAGGATAATAAGCAGAAAATGCAAATATTAACAAACAAGAGAGAACACAATAACACAGAATTTAACGTGGTTCACCCAATCCCTGGGCTAAGTCCACCAACAGCGAGTCCAATATCTTTATTATTATCCAGCGATTACAATCTAAAACCTGCAACTCAATATCATCACAGGAGGCTACAATAATCCGTCTTACAATGAATCTCCAATCCCTAAGCCCTTTTACAAGTATTTTTGACATAACAAAATTAGGGCAAAAATACTTTGACTAATAGAAAAATAGATGGCCGACACATTACAATATTATTAAGTCATTCTTAGCGTCGAGGGGCGCTGCCCCTCGACCCCGCCCTGGGGCGCTGCCCCTTGACCCCATCAAGGGCTCTACCCCTTGACCCCATCAAGGGCTCTACCCCTTGACCCCGCCTGGGGCGCTACCCCAGGACCCCACAAGGGGCTCTGCCCCTTGACCCCGTGGATAAGTCTAATTAGGCTCCACATACATAACATATATATCCTACCATGGTAGTAATAATTTGTTTGAGTTCCTTCTTATCCTGACTGTCCTTTTGGGACTGTGTCAACATATGTTGTGCAAAGTGTTCAAACAAGTAAATCTTAGCATCCCTGTCCAGAATCCCTAAATCCACCTTAGTTATTTCAAAGTTGTTATCATCTAAGTGCAGGTTTCCTTCCTTTGGATTATACACAACAACTTTTGCGGTCACTTTTCCAGTATTTGAATCTGTCACCAACCTTGTGGAGTTCTTTACCCTCTTAGGTTTGGGGCTTTTGTTGTGTACTTACTCACCATGTCCTTTGTGGAGAAGTGCTCACTGTGGTTTTTCTGAGTTTGGTTTTTCCATGTATAAAATCTTGGTGTTCATGTGTTGATGGTTCTGTCATTATTTGCTTAATGTTTTATGTGGTGACAATTGAAGTTAATTGTTTACTCAAGTGTGATTTTAGTTTATGTTGCCCCCACCCAGCTTCTAGAGTGTGTTCAACACACTCTACCATCCTCGACCATCTATAGAAAAATAATATAGAACATCAATGTGCTTGGTCCTGACATGGAAAATAAGGTTCTTAGCTAGGCAGATCATACTCTAACTATCACAATAATGTAAGGAAGTTAAGTAGCGAAAAAACCTTTTACATTAACCTTGAGGAGAGGATAATGTAACAAATTTCACAAATCTTTATAATAGTTACAAAAACTTAAAATAAATAACATGCATACCACAACACAATGATTTATGTGGGGAAAATCCTTTCGAGAAAAAAACTTCACTCTAAAAGCTACCCAATATATTATTCAAAAATCAATAACAAATTAAAATATACTTGTAGAGCAAGATTCTGTCAGGAGTATGACCAACCAAAGAACTAAAGGTAATCAAATAGTAATAAGACTCTAACACACACCATTTATCTCATGAACCTAATATATAGGAGATACAATACAAGAAACAATCAAATGGTATTACAAAACCATGAGTCAAAAGCCACTTATAAAGTGGTGTCATCTTATCTCCAATCAAAGATGTCTTATGATGTGTCAATACACACACCAACACATGTAACTCCCTTTTACAACTCATTTATGTGTTCAAGACATTTTTACATTTCCTATTTTAGGAGACCCAACTTCCGGAGGCCATAACTTTCAAACCATTTGTCCAATTGATGAATTGTTTGAAGCATTGGAAAGCTTGTGACATTATGTATCACCTTGTAAATCACTACACCATTTGCCCAAATTTTTGGTTTGTTTTGAAGCCTTCAAAGCCTCCAAAATTTAATTTGTAAAAATTTTGAATAATTTTTTAAAACGAAAACTTTTATATCTTGAAAATTGAGTATGATCTTGCAAAAAAAATTTACCGGCATGCTTATCTAGCCCAACTGAACCTTCGAGGAAAGAATAGGGAAAATTTATGCTTAAACACAAAAATTACTCAAAATAGTAATTGTATGTAAATGCAATGTTGAGACACATTTTCCTAACACATAAATTGCCATTGCTCTTTTTCTATCCCAATATTTGAACACAATCTCCTAAGCCAAATAGCTACTTTACAAGCATGAGTAGTTGCATACACTCAACTGCAATAGTGTACAAAGCAACCATAGTCTCTCACTTACCCATCCAACTAATTACACCACCAAATAAAGTAAATGCATAAGCACTGGTGGATATTCTGCTAACAACATTACTTGCTCAGTCTAGTGGATCTCTTGTTATCTTTATCTTCTAGTGGATCTTCTTCTAACTTCATCCATAGAGATTTTACAATATTTTGCATTGTTCATACCTAATACCTCTTATATAGGTCTAGGCTCATCGACATTAGTATTCAATGAAAAAATACATTTTCAATCATCATGTGACTTACCTTTTAGGTGGTTGTCTATGTCTTATAGACCTTTAAATGAGCTACATTGGAGATTCTCCCTCCTCTTTTGAAGATTCAGAGATAGATGAGCTATCTTCAATTTCTTGTCTATCTAGGGGTCTCAATTTGACTTTTTCAAGCATAAAAGGAAGTTAAATCACATCTTACTATTAGTTTGTCCAAGTTGCAATGTAACTGGAGAGTTAATTTCTCTAATAGTAACACTTCCAATATCTATCATCTTTTGTGCAACAAAATCTCAAAGCTTTTACCATTTCACACCATAACAGTATTCAATGAAGATACATTTCACAACCTTGTTCCCCATCTTTGTTTGCTTCTCATTTGGCACATGTGCATATGTCTTGCAACTAAAAACTCTAAAATATCTTAATGAGAGCTTATGACCCAACCATACCTCCATAGGTGTTTTTATCAACAATTGTTGATTAGGAGACCTATTAGTCAAGTAGCAAGTAATATCAACATCTTTAACCCAAAACTTTTATCCTAGACCAGCATCAGTCAACATAGCCCTAGCCTTCTCCATCAATGTCTTATTCATTCTTTCTACCACTCCATTCTCCTATAGGATATATGAAACTATTTTATTTTCTTTCGAGTATGCAAATCAACCAAATTCTTTAAATGGACTGAAAAATTAATTAAAGAAGTACAATATACAACACTACACATTTCTCATTCTTCTTGCCTCTTTCCTCAAGTCTTCCACGAATACTTAGCATCTCATACACCTAATATATAAGAGATGCAATACATGAAATGGTCAAACAGAATTACAAAAATGCAATCTAAAACCACTCTAAAAGGCGTGGGCATCTTATTTCCAATTCAAGATGCCCTATGATGTGTCAAATCACACACCAATACATATAGCTCAATTTTAATACTCATATAGGTGTTCAACAAATGTTAAGACACAAGTAACATATGCAACTCATGTATAGCATTATAAGGAAATTAACAAGCAACACACATATTAATGAACTCCTTGGGTGCATGTCGTGAATAATGCTTTCAAGAACATATGAATAATTAGTTGATTAAAACAATTGTTAGTCATGTTTGAGATTGCATGTGTTTATCAAAAACTGCCACACTTGACATGCACTCTTCAAGATCTCCAAGAAGAAATTCTTAAAAATTATAGAAGATTAGATAATGTACATATTACAATTTCTTAGTGAGAATGCTAGTCATAAGAGACATTGCAACAAACAATTATAACAACAAAATAAAATCTGTGGCCAAGTCCAAGACATGGAAGGTTAAGAGAGTGTAAGAGGTTATGAAGAGTGATGTTTTTTTGGGTGATCCTAAATATATTATCTCCATCATTACTTCAATCTTCAAACTGATTAAATATGAAGATGTTAATGAATCTAACCTTAGAGAAATGATATAATTCATGGATATTATGCTTGACCAAATGAAGGTGGTTGTGCAATAGAAAAATTCCACAATTCCCTTCTACAATTAACATATTGAGTCAACATCATAAAATTTTGAATATAATATAAATTTCAAATTTGACAATTATTATGTTCAATGCAATGGTTGCATTGTTTTTTTATGTAGTAGTTTGTTTAACATGCCAAAGTTTCATTTCTACCAAGTCAAAACCATAAGTTCATTCGCACCGAGCCACAAGAATATTTTGATTTTTCCCCACCATCCCCAAACTTAGGCCCTTGGTCTCCCATTCCCCCATCAAGAAACTATACATTCCTCTTAGAGACTGTGATACTTATTTATCATGCACAATTTGGCAATGCATATAATTTGATATCTATTCAAATCAAGCCCCTATGCAAGTTCAAGTTGTTGGAAGGTTGTCATTGATGGAGGAGAATGTTGTAATTATGCAATATTGGTTGTCATTGATGTCAACATACGTATGTTGGCTTAGTTTTATTATTTTGGTATGCATGTCTCTGCATGAACAAATTTGGATTATAAGATTTTCATCTAGTATTTTGGTATATTGGATGTTTCTATATTCTAGACTTCATGAATTTTGGTGCTTTGGTTAGATTGCTATTTTGTCTAGTAATTATGTTTGCTAGTTACTAGATCACTATTTTGTCTAGTAACTTTGTTTGCTAGTTATTATGTTCTTCGAGTATAGAACACGTGTTCAACATATCATAGAACATGTGTTCAACATATCTACATTGCTTCACATGGAGTTTTTTGGTTCTATCTCGAAATTGGTACCAATATTTGTGGTGTTTTGGACGACTCATGGAAGAAAAGTGTGTGGTACACTCTAGATGTAATGTGTAATGAATAACCTTAGTAAACTACTTGAATGAATGTATGAAGGAATTTTAATGACACCTGCGTGACCAACAATCTAAGGGACCTCGCATCAAAAACCTAGACCATTTTCATATATGTTTTGACGTCAACCCTCCTACTATGAATCTTTATCAGAAAACCAATGGTTTTGTGCAATCTTGCTTCGTCAAAAAGTTGGTGCAGACCGCCCTCTTTCAAGTTGTTCTCATACTATTCACGAATATCCTAGTAGGCAAGACATTCGAAAATAAAGTGGCATTCTATTTCTTCCCAAACCTCCTTGGGAACCATCCATCTACTTGTCTTGCCCCGTAGATGATGAGATCCAATTCTCAATTGTACCACTATCAATCTAGCCTTACCTTTGATTGCCACCCGTAAGTAATCTTTATCCTCGTGACCCCAAGCGGGATTGAACTCTTTTCATATAGTGGGTCATTTTTCTCCCCATTTGCATTGTCCATATGGCAGCCCTAAATTTGATGAAGCACATTAGGCTGACTTGGAATTCGATTAGATTTCATATAAATATGATTTGTGTGTCTCATTTGAGATGAAGGACAGAGAGTTAAGCAAACTTGCGAAGGAATATGAAGTGATATGTAACAAATACGAATGTGAGTTATTGAAGAATAGATGAAGTGTGTTAAATTTGTATTTTGAGCTTCAAAAGAACTAATTTTATGCATAAATTAGATGCAATTGTAACAGTTAATTTTTGTCTACTTACCCTACTCTGAGAAGTGAGCCTCGACTTATTAGACAATGAGCCCTCCGACAGTGAGTTCTGCAGTGAAAATTGTAATATTTTATAACTAGTATATAATATTGAGTTAATCTTTTCCATGGTTTTTCTCATTTGAGTTTCCACATTAAAAATTCTCTTGTGCATATGATATTCGTATTTCAATCAATTACTTGTTTTCTATTTTGTCAATGTTAAGAATAATTTGAACATTAAGTAAATTGGATCTAAGAGTTGGAATACTGATTCAACCCAACCTCTTCCCCCACCCTCCCTCCGTCCCTTTCCGCCCCCCTCCCTCTCTCCCAGTATTCAGGCTGTTCAACACAACTAACATTCCCTTATTACATACGCATGTCCAGATTAATTATCAGCTACTATTTTTCTGATGGAACACGTCTTTTAAATTTCGCCCATCTAATACCACATAGGCACTCCATACCCAGATATCTCAAGGCAGGGCAATTCTACATCCAAATTAATCGATCCCCCATAAGCGCAGTCAATAATATTAATCACATCATTTATGGTGGTGCTGAATATGAAGAAATACAAGATGAACTAAATTATTAGCAACATCGTTTCTGACTTTTTTTATGGCTACAAATACTAAGGCGTTTCGTAATTCACTGTCCATCTTTTCTGATTTTAATGGCTACTCACTGTGCATACCCATTTAGACCACAGACAAAGAAAAGACTTGTCAACACTTCATTTCATATGATGATGATTCATAGGGTCACAAGTTTTACGATGCCAGTTCATTTAACCCGGACCACGACCAGAATTTAAAGCACTCGTTCAAAATACAAATGCAGAAATAACAAAGGGGTAAAATTAAATATTCACGAACGCAGTTTACCCCTCGCAGAACAAAGGAATGTTTATGACATCACAACTCGCCCCAGCAGGAGAAAGCGGAATGCTATAACCTGTCAGCTAGAGTAGGAAGGATTCTGCCGCATATAACATATGGGAAATCTTAGGATGGAAAAGACATAATGCACAAGAAAAGAAACTAGAACTTCAGCTGTGCAAAATATGTTCGTTGATGACCTTTATGATTATTTAAATTATTTAATTATATAAACATTAGAATAACATACATGAGATATTTTCTATACAAAATTATAAGATTGTACAACGTAACCTATAGTTGTATTAGAAATTAAGGAAGATCAAAATAAATCACAAGAAAAATTAACTGGACTTAACTTCAACTACAAAGGGGGAAAATGTTGCAATCAAATGCAATTTTCTCTTCAACTAAATACCATTGAACATTCACTGCACTTTCAGGCAAGCCGAATTGTATATTTCTGGAAGAAAAACCTTCTCGTTGTCTGTTTGAGAAGGTTAACATAAAGTATGTTGTCTTTTTTTTATATTTTTTTAAATCATAGTGTTGATCCAAATACAACACATCAATATTTTTGGGGGACATGGTTCAAAGATTTAACTACATAGAACTTTCACAGGTGAAAAGCATTCTCAACTCAGAGCTCTAATAGGGCAAGTGGCCTGGTAATATTTAGTGCCAATTTGTGGCACAAAATACGGCGAAGGCCAGGACAAAGCCTAAACATTTTTTCTTTACAGTATAGAAATTCAAAATATTGAGTCAGTTGACCTGAAACAATTCATAAACCAAGCTTGGCAGAAAAACATTGTCCCCTTCCATAGCTCATGGTTCATTTAACTTAACAATATTACAGAGAACGTGACATCTTTCAACTGATTTTGCAGCCCAAACCATTCATTAAAAAGCTCCCAACTGGCAATGTACCAGAATTAACATTTCAAAACAGACCTCTCTTCCAAACAGAAACTCAAACAACAACTTCCCCAGTATCTCATGATGCCTGAGTTGACCATTTCCATACTTTAAGTTCACCCATTCCATCTCCTGTGAAAAATAATCCACCAGGTCCAACTTGGAATGCACGCACCTCCATCTTGGAAATTATTTTGCCTCTTTCACTAAACCTGAAAACATCATTGGAGAATGTTAATAGAACAAACATGGATTAATATAAGTCTCTATAGCACATCATAATTAATGATCTGTAGACCAAATACACTACAATGGTAATATATAAGAGTTTCCGACAACAAAAATGTTTTCCAAACTAGAATCACATGAGCTTAAAATATCCCAATTTTAGCTTCCACAGAAATTTCAAAAGTGGAATAAAAAAGCATCGTGTCTACTTTCCAAAATTTTAGGTGGTGTTTTCCCAGTTCTTAACATTATTTAAGGGTTTTCAATTCCAGCCCTATTAGAAGCCTAGGAAATTCAAAAAAACAGATATCCACCTTATATAAGTTCAAAAAAGAAAGCATTTCCCACACCCTCCCAATTTCAGAATTACAAAGACTATTTTCCCTTGTTTGCGAGACTTGATGACACGACCATTTTTCCTTGTTCATGAGACTTGAGGACATATCCAATGCGTGGGATCCACACTAAATGCAGACTGAAACTTAACACCACCTCTAAAAATTCCCTTTAAATTATAATATTATTTGTCTGACTTTTCTTCTTTGTCTACATGTTACAATTTCAAGTTCAGTTCAAATCAACTGGACCAGATGCCACCAGAGCATATGATTGATACACTCTGAACTAGCATACACAAGTGATGAGATTGTAGTTCGACGGTACTGACAGTTATAGAAGCTAGTATCAGATCCTAGTACTTGAAATGCACCCTAATCAGCAAGGTACTGCACCAGGTTATCTTATCCTTGACAGGGCTTCCAAAGCAACTGCTGGTAAAGCCACAAAAGAACACCAATGTCTTGTTCACACGTGTGTAGAATATCATCGAAGCCATCAACAGCCTTGGAGAATTAGCCACCACTTCATCTGTATCAGAATGCCCAACAGTAATCGACATGTACTCATGCTCATTTAGTGGCACATACATCAATCCTTTTTAAAAGTGCATCTTGTAAATTTAGGGAAATCCCTACCATAAGGACTGTTGCTTGACAGGTAAATGCCTCATTCTTCACAATTTACATTATCATACCCTCTAACATTGGCTCCACAAATTTTTCAAAATCTAGCAATGAATGCTTTCACGACATATAATTCACAGCGCTTCATCTGCATATTGTTATTTACAAATTTCATACAAGTTAAAAAAAAGAGAGGACTTACATGGAAGAAATAGCATTGGCAGGCAGATTCCAGCAGCATGTTTACCATTGAATGCGACTTTTCAACAGCCAATCCTCTCACAATGCTTATTTTTCAGTTACTGACCAAACCAGTAGGTTTCAACTAATGGTTACAATTTAAGTTTTATATAGGAGCTGTTATTTTTGCGCAAGGGTTTCAAAGCTCAGAAGGCTAATTAGAAGACTGGGTTTTGTTATTAACTTCTTTGAGCTACTGAAACTTTATGATGGCTTTTTGTACTATTTGTTATTAACTCTGCAAGTAAGTCCAAGGTAAGGCGGGTTGGGTGCTGGGCTGGGTCACAGGGATACCTCTGGCACACACAAAAAAAAACTCTGCATAACTTGCATTAGACTTGGCTTCAGATTTCAATACTTTCCACACATCACAACTCACCCAAACATGGATGTGTTTTGACGATTCATATCCCAAATCCTAATACCACTAAATAATGCAGGAACGCAAATCATGGAGTAGCTTCACTAATGGCCTTCTATTTTATATTTTGTCGAGTCATGTTTCTTTTGGACTGTGTGACTCTTGATGTCCACTAGGATTCATGGCTTGTGATTGCATTTCTGTTCGATCAGATTTTTGTTTGCAAAATGGTCACTGTTGATTTCTATAGAACACAGGAACACACAGAACATGGTGTACATGAGGTATAGAAAATAGATGAGGAAGCAGGAATTAAAATAGCAAGAAAAATAACAGAGAAACTGGCAGATTTAGATGCTTATTGCAGTAATCAATATGTAGGAGAGGTGGTGAAATCCAGTTGTTACTTTTGAGGGAGATGTTTTCTGTAGAGGCCAGTGGAGTTGTTAAATGTGGCTATAGGAAGGGTATTTAGTTTCTATAGCATTTTTTTGATTTTGTAATAAAATTGTAATGAACCATGAGAGCATAATTAAAGTGCTATAATTCAGTTGTAATGCTTCCATTGCATATGGATGCGTGAGTAACTCTAGGCCACTAGTTTAGACTGATTTAATTGATCCCACTATGTTAGACTGCACCTGTATTCAGCCTTGCACTGATTGAAGGAGCATACTGCTATTTACTGTCATTTGCAAAGACACTTGGTGCAGGCCAAACGATTCTCCATATTAGCTTTCCAGAAAAACCAAACTCACTTCCAAGTCTTTTATAGAAACTGGGACAGCTTTCTCTATGCATGGAAGAAATGACGAGGACATTCATCAACTATGTTGAGTATATGGTGTGAGCATCAGCTTTCACATTCCACAAGATTAATTTGAAGAGCTTATGGTAAAAACTGTTAAATTTTCACATTAATGTTTTGGGTGTCAATCCATGATCCATCATTAGGGTGAGAAACAAATGAAAAAAATGATAACAAGGAATGGAGGATTTGCTAGAATTTCTAGATTGAGCTATTGTAGCAATTCTCATGTCATTTGCCATTGTTTCTCATTTCGACGATGAATCATGGAATCTGATACAAAAGGTTGATGAAAAAGTCAGACAGTTTTTGCCAAAAGCTCTTCAATTTTATGCTAACTTTGGTTATTTATTTATAAATTGTTCAAACTTGTTTAAGTGGATTGGTGAAATTATCAGGCAAAGGATAGATAGAAATAAATAAAATAAGAAGTGTGGACAAATGGAGTTTGAGAGACGGAAACATTATTTGTCCTTGATAGATTTTCAGATTATAAAAATAGGATGTTTTCTGCAAATAAGCAATTCAGAAGCTGAAGCATTTGTCTTGGTCAGAGGTATGAGTGGGCTGTTGTTTAGCCTGATTGGAGATGGAAGTAGTAGATTGAAATGTTGACAGTGGTTTGTCCAATATGCAACGAGAGGAATTGAAATATTGACATGTCAAATATGCAAATAAAGGATTGAAATGTTGTTGATGGCTTGCCCTCTCAGTGGTGTTTTGAAATATAGCTGCCTTTGTCATCGTTAAAGTTGCTGGTTTTAGTGGTGGTGATTAATCTTTTGTTATTATTTGTTAAGGCTTGACTAACCACAATGTAAGGCAACTGACGTTTTTAACTATTCGAATTTTGTTAGTCAGTCAATTTGTACTAGTCAAATATGTAAAACAAAGAATTTGTTTGAAAATTTAGAACCAGAACCACTTTTTTATGAATTTGAGTAGGATGTAATAACAATAATTTCCACTGCAGCAATGGAAACTTCCACAAAATTATTATAAATTTGTAGGCACTCGTGCATCCCTACACACAGACAATCAACATTTCAATAAAGAACAAAGGCCAATCCACTTATGGACAGTTGTTTCATATGATGCAAAGAGATGGTCTCCTTGAATTCAGTACCAAGTTTCAATAAAGAGAATCAATGATTCTCCTGCGTCTAGCCTAATTAAGTATTAGTCCATAGTACAGAGAATCAATGTTTTCTGTACTTTTATCTAGTTAGCAATCTCAACTAAAACTTGACAACACAGAAAAAAACTGGTCACTCATCTTAATCATCTCCATGAATTCATCAGCATTGTTTTGCAACTTTGCCCGTGGACTAAGAAAGCTGAGTGATTTAGCTTTCATGATCAATCACTGCATGATATATCCTAACTGCCAAATATTTTGTACCTAGCTAATGCTGATGTGGTCTACTTGACCGTGTGACTGCAAATTACAAAATTCAAACTTTACAAGTCATTATTGGATCATAAATTTCGAGATCATAAACCAGAAAATTTACAACAGTCTGTTAATTTGTTTGCCACAGGTTTCACCCTGCCAGCTGTTGCTTCACTTTTCCACTTCCAACTTCACCTACATATTTAGCAGTGGTTTTATTTTCCTTTGCTTTTTCCTTATCAACTAATTCAAGCCATAACAGCTGAATCGTTTGTTATAAAAGATCAGGAATACCTATTAGTTATTACCAACTACCTTTGACTGGATAAAAATATTGTGACTCTTCATCTACATTAATTTTGCAAAGGACTCATCACAATTATACAGACTTAACGCATTTATTTCAGAAAGCATCTATAAACCCAAAAAAGAGTGTTACTAAATTTTTATGTTGTCTCTTTTTTGTTAGGCTTCATTCATATTTTTTGTAAAAGAAAATGGCTGCAGCAAGTACAACTGGTGTCAGACAAAGGGATTCTTACTGGAAACATGGGACACCAGGTGCACTGCGAGGAGAGGTTATTTGTAACCATTGCACTGAGTCTATGGCTGGTGGCATAAATCGAGTCAAATATCAACTTGCACAAATTGTTTGCTTTGATTTTAAGCCATGTGAAAGATTACTGAAGAGGATGAAATGTAGGCAAGAGCAACGCTTGCAACATATGACCAAAGGAAGGCAGATAAAAAAAGAACAGCTGAGGCAATGGCAGCCCCAATGACACATTTCAGTTCTACAAGGTCACATGGAGATATGGAGACCTGTTTTTGCAACTCGTCAATTTTTTTGTTGATTCAAAATGCAAAGACCTTGTGCAACATGTTGGATGAGGTGGTGATAGAAGTGGGAAGTGGAAAATTGTTAACATTATAGCCCTTACAGCTAAAGATCAACTCGGGCATTTGAAGATAATAATAATTTGCTATTTATTATCACCCTTGCGATATATATATACATGTGTGATTTTAACTATATACATGTGTGATATATATATACATGTGTGATATATATAACAAATAAAATAATTAACTAAAAGGGCCCAAGTCGGCCATCTCTTGGAGGGATAGTTAATTACCAAGGCACGTATATATTCAAGTTTAATTCTTGGAGAAGAACACACCAAAAACATAACGTTTGTTCTTCCTCTCAAGAATCCAAATAAGGCAAATTATCCTTGCATTATAGAGTGAAATTTAGCAGCAAAATGGAGTGAAATTTAGCAGCGAATTATTTCAGGCATTCATCAGCGAATTTATATATTTACTTGGAGTCCGAATTGATACAAAATCTGGTGTGCGATTTGGATCAGAATATTATACATATCAAGGGTGTGAATCACCCTATCTAGGGCTTGATCCCCATCTACTATTTTACACATTACTTGAAGGCAAATTCTTGGATAGAATTCACATGCCTTGGGGTTCGAATTTAACACTTTAGAGGGCTGCGATTTTTTTGGACCTGTGTGGGAGCATTTTCTACATCACATAAATATTGGAGTTGCAGATCTAAAATAAGGGCAGACTTATCAAGATAAATTGGTGTACAAAATTGGTACCATCTTTCCACCTTTCTTTGTCAATTTTGTCTCTATATTGTTTCAGTTTTAAAAGCTATCTATAGATTTTATTTTCCTTACATAAATCTGAAAATATCAACATGGTATCAGAGCTTAGGTAGAGGAAAGATCTTATTCAGATTTTAGGAAAACAGTCTTAAACTTTTAAGACTTGAAACATGGAAAATCCAGCCCTATATTCAGCCTTGTCTACCCAAACTTCTAATAAATACTCTTGGGTTATTGATAGCGGGGCTTCAAGGCATATCACTGAGTTTCAAGAAAACTTTGATTCATTTTCAGAAAACATTAAGAAGTTACCATGGGAGATGATACTTCTTATCCAATTATGGGCTTTGGGAATTGCAACATTCAAATGAAGTTCGGCATATCCTTACAACTCTCTCAAGTCCTATATGTTCCGGGCATAAAGAGAAATCTAGTTTCAATATCAGCACTTGAGGATAAGGGTTATAAAATTGCATTTATGGATGGCAAAGTTTTGGCTTGGACCAAAAATTCAACCTTGAAACAAGCCTATACCATAGGACTAAGACATGAATGTCTTTATAGACTTGATACTATTTCATCTCAAGCTCTCATGGTTGAATCAATTGACTCATGTGATTTATGGCATAGGAGGTTAGGGCATCTAAATTTCCAAACATTGTCTTCTACGGATAAATTTGTAGTAGGGTTCCCTCACTTATCTCCTAGACATGAAAGTGTATGCAAAGGATGTGCATTAGGAAAAAATATCAAATCCTCCTTTCCTAGTAGTAAAAGCAAGACTAAGGATATATTGGAGATAGTAAATTCTGACCTTTGTGGACCCATGTTTGTACCATCCATTGGTGGATATCTTTATTACATCATCTTTGCAGATGACTTTTCTAGAAAGACTTGGATATATTTCCTAAAGAACAAAGAATCTGTTGATGTTCTCAACAAATTCAAAGAGTGCAAAGCTCTAATAGAGAATCTTACAAACAAGAGGATAAAGATTCTTAGAATAGATAATGGTGGAGAATACGTTTTTGAAACCTTTAGCACCTTCTGTGTAGAATCAAGAATTAAGAGGGAGTTTATTGTTCCTTACAACCCTCAACAAAATGGAATAGCTGAAAGGAAAAATAGGACCATAGTTGAAACAGCAAGGGCTATGCTACATGATCAAAATCTTCATACTTCACTATGGGCTGAGGCATCCAACATTGTGGTTTACATTCAAAATCGATGTCCTCATTCAGCTTTGAAAAATAAGACTCCCGAAGAGGCATTCAATGGAAACAAACCTGATGTGAGTCATCTTAGGATATTTTGTTGTCCTGTATATTTTCACATCCCAAAAGAAAAGAGAACCAAATTGGAACCCTCAGGAAAGAAGGGAATATTTGTGGGATATAGTGAATTTGCCAAGGCCTATAGGATCTATGTTCCAGGGCAAAGGCATATTGAGTTGAGTAGAGATGTTATATTCGAAGAAGACCTTGCATTCTCGACCTCTAAGGATATAGCATGTGATGACCTATTTCAATCCAACCCTCCTGAGAATCAGAGGGAGTATCATGATGTTATTGAATATGATCCAATACCTGTAAGTGAACCTAGCACTTCCATCTACAAGAAAAGACCATTGTGGGCCACTAAAATGTTGGAAGATGTAAACAACTATGCAGCTCTTGTTGGAACTTTCAAAGAAAGTAAAAGACCTAAAAGGTATACTAACTATGTTGCATTCATGAGTGAGATTATAGATTCTAAGCCTTCCTCTGTTTGAGAAGCACTTAAAATACGAACATGGAAAGATGCAATGACAGAAGAATACAGATCTATAATGAAAAATGATATGTGGGATATTGTTCGTAGACCTAAGAACAAATCCGTGGTATCATCAAAATGGATATTCAAAATCAAACATGCTGCGGATGGTAGTATTGACAAACATAAAGTCAGATTCGTAGCCAAGGGGTTCACTCAAAAGGAAGGTATAGACTATGAGGAAACTTTTGCTCTTGTAGGCCGACCTTGCCTTGTAAATTCTTCTACATCATATCAATGAGGATTTCGGATATTGCAAAAGACATATACACAACAAACTTGCAAAGTATCTCTGGTATATAGTGAATTCCTCCTGCTATCAATCCGATCTGCTCCAACAGCAAATATAAATTGCCTACTGCGATTTCCTATCAACAGCGAATACATGGTGGCATGATCTAAGTCTTAGGCTCTGTTTCTTATCAACAGCGTATTCATGGTGAAGCAATTCTGGCATGTGCAATCTAGCAAGCAGCGAACCTCATAAAAGTATCATCATCAAACATATACTAGATCTGATTCAACTGGGCATACATCAGGCTGCATAGACATCTGGGAGTGCATACACAAGGCAGAGATCTGATTGAGTAGATAAATTCTGGGCTATCATATTGAATCAGTCTTCTACATTTGATTTGCTTCGTGGATCGGGGATCCTCAGCAAATCCACTGCAATATTACTGTGAGCCAACTGTAATCGCAATTTGAGAAGCAATAATTAATTGGATCTGAATGCTGGGTTTTTTCCTCCTATAGGTTTCCCAGGGTAAAAGCATTGTCTCTTGTGTTTTACTTTATCTATCTGTTCTATTTTTATCTGATCACTTAAATTTAACAAAAGCTAGATTGTTAGTGGTGCAACTAAGAACCAGATTCCATCATCTAAGGTGTGAGACAGGTAGATGGACAGTTCCCAAAGAGGTTTGGGAAGAAAGAACATGTACATTCTGCAACAAAGGAGTTGTTGAAACTGTATGGCACTTCATCTTTGAATGGGTTGCTTACAAAGATATACTTGGTTAGTGTGAGAACAACCTCAAGTTGGGCTGTCTACCAACTTTTGAAGAAGCAA
This sequence comes from Chamaecyparis obtusa, assembly GCA_027943335.1. Taxonomy (NCBI): domain Eukaryota; kingdom Viridiplantae; phylum Streptophyta; class Pinopsida; order Cupressales; family Cupressaceae; genus Chamaecyparis; species Chamaecyparis obtusa. Next base: position 350,219 of record BSBK01002375.1, read on the forward strand.
GGCACCACAAAACTGCTACTTTCCTGATAAAGATCCATAACCAGAGAGCTGACATCAAGAAGAACATGAAGATAGCCTAGAATTCGATTCTTGGTCCCTTAAGACTGCTGGTCTCGTGGACGTCATTCAAATTCCTTCATTCATTCATTCACTATCCTAGACGAAGTTAGGATTGTCAAAATTAAATTAGATGTCTTTTTTTAATCAACCAATCACAAAGTAAACTCTCTAGTGTCGTTATGATGTGTTTTATATATATATATATATATATATATATATAGTTTCCAATAGTTTACCACAACAAATTTAAACTTTATTACATAAATACGAATCAGTGAATCACAGTTCAACAACAAATTAATTTTAATTCATAAAGCATAAATCAATTGATAACTTAAAGATTTTACAGCATAAAACCAAATAAATTTTTGCAACAAGACCAAAATTCCAACAGTCAACATTTCTCTTACTCAAAAGTCAAGAGTTGATATCTACTTGTTTGGTCCACGCATCAGATTCCTAGTAACACAAACCACTTGTTTCATGCTGTAACATTTTTTAAGTTTGAAAAATAGCAGAATTATAAGGCTTAACGTCAATTTATCTAGTACTGAAACTTGTGTTCTACCTCAGTTTCAGTCCATGTGTAAGTTTCTAAGGTCTTTCTGTATTTATATTCACAGACATTCACTACCCATTTTACAAGATATAGCCTGATCAACAAATTCTAAGGGCAAATCTTTCCATCAACTTTTTAGGTTGATATTCTAATCCATAGTTTATTTTCAAATGTAAATGGAATTTAAGTGTGTCCAACTACAAGCAATCTTTTTAAACAGATTTATTCATATGATCAATACACATTAAAAATATGTTGTAGCAGTGAGACAATGCATTTGTGAATAATTTAAATACAAAACATTATTTGAGCATGTAAGAAATGTTCAAGCTAGATACAGTAAACATTTAGCACGTGTAACACTTACGATGGAAGGTCATATAGTCGCACACTGTTGTCATTACAAGAACAAAGCAAAACTGGCTTTGCCTGTTCATCATGCATTCCACACAAAGCCAAGATACCCTGTGACAAGGCAATAAGAATGTGTTTCTCAATTGCCAAAAAAAAGTGAAGCGCATCTTGTTATAGTACTCAATTCACTTATGTCAATACAAAAGCATGCCATATGAGCTATTAAGTAATTTATAGTCACCAAATAAAATGCAGAAGAGCTACATCAATAGTGATTCTGCGAAGCACTAGCAACATTAAAAAACCAATTATAAAAAGGGTTGGAATAAAGTCGTCTTCAAAGTTCAAATTAGTTTTGTCATTGATGAGTACAGTTATTCGCTTCAGTTTATTAACCCTGTTAAACATTACTAATCTCAACAAGTAATTTGTTAGTGCTGCAGTAGCAGCCTAGCAATGGTCCTTGTGCACAGTACTTTTAGATAAGAAGGGCAGAATCCAACCATAACAAGGTGGCTCTACAAGTGATTAAACCCGTCAGATTAAGTTAAAATAGTATTAGTATAAACATAGACCCTTGATTACAGAATACAGATCAAAGGGACTACTGAGAACTAAGTTGCCGATTCGGTTGCTAATTCGGATGCAGATGCGAGCATTGGGGGCGCAGATGCGTGAAAAAAAAAATTAGTGGATGCGGATGCAGATGCGTTTATATATATATATACAAAAAAATGCAAGAAATATATAGAGTTAAATCATTTTGTAGTATGGTACTTAATCATTGATCAAGATAAATATTAAATGCCAATATTAAATTTAGAGATACCTTTGTAACTTAGTGAGAAATCTAGAATTGCTGTGTACAAATATATATATATTAAAATATGTTCCCTCTTGAATTGCTGATAATGTACAGCGATATCCCTGTATTTGCTATGATACTTTCATATTCCCCGATCCTTCCTTGTCCCCTTTCATTGATTGTTTGGCTGAGTCGTGTCTCTTCAACCATAAGGAGACAATCGCACCTCTTCATTAATTAAATAATTATTCTAATCCCATCATATTGTCTTATTCCCTAGTCTCATTGTATTATTGCTGCCACATATTAACAGCTGAGTCGTCGATTATGTTATTGCTGTCCATCGCGCTGCTGGGTGTCACAAATACATGATCATCTGTAAAGATTTTAGTTATACTCCCTTCAGATGTCGTTGTTTATTGTTTATACTTATTTGTTGATGAAGTGAATCGCTGGAAGTTGCAGGTGAAGGCTCGTCTAATACGGGATGCGCAGCGGAAGGCAACTACAGGGAGATTTTACACTCCCTGTGGGCTTCCAAGCGCCTCCGCCTCCGCTTCGCCACGCATCTGCATCCGCCTCCAGCTGCTTGACGAGTGCATCAGTAACTTAGACTGAGAAGTCAAGTAAACATGCCCTGACTCAAGACATAGTGAAGAATGTTGCTTGTTCAAGAAGGGTTGTACCTGAATTTAACCGTGCCTTAACAAGCAGGCCCTGGTTGACACTTCCCATATCACACACCAAGTAAAAATGTCAGAACAATAGATCCATGGCTAGAAAAGTATGGGACAAATGGCCAAGGCACAAAGGTGTCATGGGTGTAGAGATCCATTTAAATTGTATGTATGATTTCCAGCAGGCATTCAAAGCAAACATTTGCAAGCATCTCAAAGAGACCCTGTACTCATCCATTGCTCTGGTTCTCTTGCTTGACAATTTTGTCATTCTTGTTCAATACTGCTTTTAGTACTGACAACCATGTTAGGTCTCATGCAATTTTAGTGATTTCTAACCCATTATGCTCAAGAATTCTAAGGATGACAACCTGATTGGCAAGTTGAATGGACTTCATTATTGGTTCTAGTATATAGGTTCTAGCCAGTATGCCAGATTTTACATATTTAGGGCTCCAGATAAAACACCTATCCTTTGTGGTAGGTTAGCTGTAATGTTTGTGAAGACTGTGATTGCTAAAATTCACAAGATGACTTATGTTACTGATTGGTATTACAGATAAATTCACAACAGACAAAACTGGAATTTAGATGATTGGCACTACAATTAGCGACTACATCAAATCTGCAATTACAATTGAGAATTTCAAACAATATTTACTTTCCATATGAGTTACACTTGTAAATATTGCTCCACTTACAAATATGTACGAGTTACAGTAATAACCATCGCTCCCATTACAAATATGTCAAGTGATGTTCTAATCCATAAAACCAGTCTTGGGATGAACAAAAGGTGTTGGCCCCTCATTTCCTGCATCCTTGTGTTTGTTTCAAAGTCTCTTGTTGACTCCAAATCCCTCGAAAGTTATCTCCTTCATGGGATAGAGGTTTTCAAGATTGGTGTTAGTGTTGACCTTGGTCTCCTGATTGTTTTTGTCATTTTGGAGTCCGAATTGTGTTAACTCTTCCCCTATGCATCTTGAGTTTTATGTTTGGCATGGTGGTCCAGATGGGGGCTTTGATTAGTTTATTGGCCAATACACCATCACTACGATAGGACACCAGTGTGAGAAAGGACCACAACACATTCCTAAGACTCTAGCATTGGGTTTGTACACTTGGGAACTCCCATTAGTGTTCCTCTAGTGCAATGTGGTTTCAAAGGCCAACAAGTTCTTCCAACCATTTTCCAAGGAAAGTTTGTATACAAAAGGTGTTCCCCTTGGCTTGATTTATCTTCCCATATTGTTGATTTGTCAACAAGTGTCATACCTTGAGAGTTATGAAACCTTTTTCTCTTAGGGATCCAATTTGTTGCTTGAAACAACTTGTCATCGCTGTTACTTCCTTTTCTTGTGAACCTTTTAAAATAACTGTAATAACTATTTCATGTGAAGTGTGATGTTAGATGGTTAAGTGATTTTCATTAATTTGAATTAATAAATTATGAATATTTTGATTTAGATTTACATATGTGGAATATTGGGAAAGAATTATGATGGATTTTATTCTGAATGATCAATGAAAATTATAATTCTATAAATGATTTATTGTTATAATTTTTCCAATGATGATGGTAACTAATCCTTCCTTGTCAGCAGATGCAGGAGAAGATCCATCCTGCGAGCAGGGGAAGAGTATCATAAGCATAACGGGATGTGAACACACGATGAAGGTTGAGAATGCCATCCAAGCAGGAACCGTAATTGTCTAACCAGTGGCCATGTCTGGGTGGGGTGTTGCCACAGATGTCTAGATGGTTGTCTTTTCTCTTCGGGGTGTTGCCATAGATATGTTTAGATGGTTGTCTTTTCTCTTCTAGTGTTATTTAGGTATTTTGGTCTTATAATTAATTTAAATACATTGGATCCTTCGTATCGATTTTAAGGAACAACCACGATGATCTCTTCATTCATTTTCTTTCGGGGGCTATGCATTGTGATATTTATATTTATATGCTTATGTAATTATATATATATAACATATACATAAACATATATAATATCTGTATAGATATAAATAGATGCATACACGTATGCCAATGATCATTAAAACGTACGAATATCAACTACACAACCACACATAGATCCACGCATATATAGTCGTGTTCTAAGATGACAATGTGGATGCATCCACAATGATTGAGTATTTAAAGTACGCAAATGAAAGTTGGCACTAAGTTCTTAGCACATATACATCTAGTTATACATACACACAAATAAATACTTAGGCATATGTTACACATACATACATACATACATATATATATATATATATATATATATATATATATATATATATATATATATATATATAAATAATTCTTATGTTATCCCTAGAACTTGTGTGACTTTATGCTTGTATAAAAATTGTTTCATTTTATCAGCTGAAAAAATATGTGAACCTTTGGGGATGTGCGGAGTTGGCAAGACAAACTCATCTTTCCACTGCAGCAAGGAGTTACTCTTCTCTCCTTTGTACCATTCCTTTTTGCTAGCATGCTCGTTTCTTTTGGGCGTTCTTTTGTATTTTGGGCGTGAAGTTTTTGGTGCGAGTACGACTCGAGTTTTTCAGTATCTTGGCTAGCTTTGAAGCATTCATCTATGATATTTGATACGAAAGTGTGTATCATTCTACTATTGGCATTTTCGATCAGCTTGGTGAACTATCCTTGATCGCAGGCATGATTCTTTGACATTTTTATTTATCGTTTTCATGATCTGTTGCATTCATCATATTGCTATGAAATAGGAAAGATCATTCAATTTTATTCATTAGAATCATTGGGATTCCATTCTTCGATCTGTCATTATATTCATCGCAAGCCATATGCTGCTGTCTCAAATCTTTAAACTTAAAGACTTGGATCATGATCTAGATGATCGAATCATTATTCCTTCAAGTTAATTAGCATGATCAAGCTGATCAAGTCATTATTCTTACTGTTACTTAGCATGAATTCCTTGTGTGAACTGTTCGAACAAAAGAAAATATATTATAGTTGCTTCTGCTTGCTTGTAAGAGCAGAAAAGACTATAATGTAATGGTTCCATGTTATATAGCCTTTACACTGTTCTTTGAGCATGGGAAAACACATCAATTTTCCTTTCTTATCAGCAATGGACTGAGATTGATAAAGTGAATCTTTCAGCCTGTCATGAGTTGTAGAGTAGTATACGGAGGAGAAGGTCCTAATTTTTCAATAGAGCCATGCATTGACAGTCGTACCTTTCTCGTGGCTCTATTTGTATATCCATCTGATTTAGATGAATCTGGTCATAATTTATAATAATGATGTCTGATCAAGTTCCATGGATCCTTTTTGTACTCCTGCCCTTAAGACTTAACTGATTCAGGTGAAATCTTTAGGTCTGTAATCTTCAGGACGGTAGGCTACTTATCACTTGAGTCATCAAAACTTAATTTGGTCAACCTAGCTTTCGACCTTTGGTCTCATGATCATGACTTATTGGTTACCCGCACAACTTCCTCATGGAAGTAGCCCCGAACCTTCCCAAGGACATGTGAACATGACTTCAATTTTCGTGCCATCCGACACTTGGTGTAGAACCCACAATTGTCTTAGCCAGCCAACCACTATACATCTTTTCCTATCAAGATGACGGTTACTAGCCATAGCATTGTACCACCTTGGCTAAAGTTTTAAGGTACAAGCACATTTCTTTGTGCTATCAATGTCACCACCAGACTCCTTAAGATTCGAAACGACCCTCTTTAAGTTAGGTTTCTACAACCCCATTGGACATCTTTGTCCTTAGGCAACCATGTTCCTAAAATCTTAAAACATAATTTGGTCAACGTAGTGGGCAGGTTAATGAGTTATGGCCAAGATTTTAGGAACATGGTTGCCTAAGGACAAAGATGTCCAATGGCGTTGTAGAAACCTTACTTAAAGAGGGTCATTTTGACTCTTAACAAGTCTGGTGGTGATATTGATAGCACAAAAAAATGTGCTTGTACCTTAAAACCTTAGCCAAGGCGGTACTATGCTACGAGTAGTAACCGTCAGTAACCTTCTAGCTAGGAAGGTCATCCTGACAGGCAAAGTGTATATTGGTTGGCTGGCTAAGACAATTGTGGGTTCTACACCAAGTCTCAAATGACAGGAAAATTGAAGCATTGTTCACATGCCCTTGGGAAGGTTCAGACTACTTCCATGAGGAAGTTGTGTGAGTGACCAATAGGTCATGATAATGAGATCAAAGGTCGGAAGCTAAAAAAAGTACAACAAAGATTGAACCATCAAGTTTCAGGTTCTATGAAATATCCTTTGGCAATTAATTTTATTGTTAACATTTCATAACAATCTAGGAATAAAGAATTTGTTAGTTTCTTATCATATGAAAGCTAATGTTACATTTGTATTGAACTTCCTTTGTTGTCAACTAATAGAATAAGTTAGTTAATCAGTTTCATGTGAAGTTAGTGTTAGGAAATTTGTGGTAGTGCTTCATGAATGTGGGTAATTATTATTATATAAATATTAGTATAGTGCAATATTATTGCTATATTAACAATAATATATATTATGGTTGGAGTTGTTTTAACAACTCATATGGTGTGAGTTGTGTATTGTTATGTAAGTAACAATCACAACTAAATAGGGAGGTTGTTCCCTATAAAATAGGATTAGTAAATCTTATATATGTGTAACATGTCTTGAAAAAAAAGGGGTGAAGCACGTATTATTTTACTTTAATTAATTTAGCTTCTTCATCTCTATCCATATTTCGAATATGGTATCAAAGTCATTCTTCCCACTCTTCTTTTCCATCTGAGACCTTCACCGGCTATTGATATTTCGATTGTTTGATCAGCTATGATATGATAATATTTTCAAGGAGTTTTAGTTATTGTGAGGATTATATCTAAAGCTTCAATTGTAGATTCGATGTTGTCTCTCCTCTTTGACATCAATTTATGATCAACTTTATTTTCTCTATGTCATCCCTTCTTGGCTCGAGCTCATTCCATTTGCAAAGCTTCTGAATTTCTTGATCGATCTTGGTTCGAAAGCCTACTAAAAAAAAGCCACATATCTGCTAAGATCGCGAGCTACATTCTCAATGGTCAATTGGTGTACACATTGAAGATTGTGACTTGGGGATCGAGCAAGCTTGGAACGGATTTCGCGGACATTTTCTTTTGCATTGGCCTCCATATGTGTTGAGGCTCGTGCTTATTATTTTCCAAAAGGGTTCTCATTGTTGTGTTCCCTGTCATCGGCATCTTTTGCAACTGTGGCTCAGCTTCTCTGAGATCTGTGGCTTGCATCCAGATTAGCATTTGATTGGCAGGCCCCACATTATTCTTATGCCATTTTTTCTGTAATTTCTTCATTGTTTTACCGTCAACACTTATCACTGTTTTCTTTGTGAATTGAGGGCCATATATTGCGGGATCTTCCTATTTGAAAAATACCCATTGGGTGTGATTGTTGTTCCAAAGATGTGAAATCTTCAAGGACTACAAAGCCATCGGCGATGAAACCGACCCATTGAATGTTGTGTAGATCAGTGTTTGTCATTGTGATCTGACATCTGAGCATACATTTCGTACACAATCTAAAGGAGGAGGTAAGATTGGAGTGAAGTCTTTAGAACAGATTTATTAAATTTATACATAATGCTTCTTGAGATAGTGTTTTCGTAGTATATATGTTTGGCTTTATTTTTTATTTGTCTTTACTTTTCAAATTGTAATAGGATGGGGTCTATTATTTGTCATGTCATTTTTTCTGAGTTGAGTAGACAAAAGTGTTGAATTTTATAGTTGTACTCCCAATTAAGGTGCATTAACGGTGGAACCCGACACCTTCATATTTCCTTTTATTTCAGTGTTATTCATGGAGAAATTAAATTTCATCAAAAAGTTCGATGGTAGAGACTTTCAAAAGTGGAATATCAAAGATCAAAAAGCTTTGGGGACTATTGGTCTCAACTTATCAAAAGCAAACTTACACCATGTGGATTTTGCAAAATCGGTAAAAGAGATTTGGGAGTCATTAAACAAGCTCTTCGGATCTGAAGCTAAAAGTGCGAAGACAACAAGCAAAGATTGTATGGATTAAAGATGGAAAAAGGTACAAAATGGCAGATCATATAAGTAAGTTTCACACTCTCCTAAATCAGCTAGCTGGGATTAATGAGAAAGTAAAAGATGATGATGCTAAAGCAATACATCTAAATAGTTTGCCTAAACATACGTTTGGAATGGTGTTCACATTAAGCAAGGTAACTATTAGTCTTGAAGGAGTAATATCCACTCTACTATGTCCTAGTGATGAAGAATATATGCTTTAGATAAATCCAAGATTGGAGGTTGGGGGCACTAGAGGCTAGAGGACAATCAGCATCCTCTCGTCAATCACCAACGACGGGGTCGCTCATCAATTTTGGTAGCATATTACTTTCTAGTATGCAGCTTAATATGCTTTATTTTTTATTATTGTGGGTGGTGTGAATAAGTGGAAATTCCACATTGTGTGGGGGGGGGGGGGAGAATAATGCACAATGTTCCATTCCCAGTTTGTGATATGTATGTTATTATCTATATAACTTCCTTAATGTACAAGCATAGTGGCAAACAAAAGCACTAGAGTCACAAAACCACACAAGGTGAACAAAATGATTGGAGGTTCTTGTTCATGTCAAGGTTTGTGGTAAGCCTATTTAAAACAAAGGGAGGAGAGAGCCTTTCTTTTGGATCAAGGTCATGAATCACATAGTTAGATATGCCACAAGGGTGAGCATACTGTAGAAGTGTGTGCGAATGTTTTTCTACCATGTTCACACAAGAGAGGGGGGGGGGGCGAATGTTATGAAATTTAGTGCTTCATGAATGTGGGTAATTATTATTATATAAATATTAGTATAGTGTAATATGATTGTTATATTAACAATAATATATATTATGGTTGGAGTTGTTTTAACAACTCATATGGTGTGAGTTATGTATTGTTATGTAGTAACAATCACAACTAAATAGGGAGGTTGTTCCCTATAAAATAGGATTAGTAAATCCTATATATATGTAACATGTCTTGAATGAAAAGGAATTTTATTTTAATTAATTTAGCTTCTTCATCTCTATCTATATTTCGAATAGTTAGTTGGAAAATTCCTTTTTAGTTGGTTAATATACTTTTATTTCGTGTTTATAGGAAATGAAAACAGTTTACATTATGTTTGTTATGTTTCTTTTCCTTGTAAGAGTTTCATTTTCCAATTTATTTAAGGGTATTATAGTTGGTATGTTACAATCACCCTAGTCTAACCCCTAAGATAGAGGCTCCTTGCTTGATTTTATCCCTCTTAGTAGTTGACATGTGTGTTTACTGTTGGGAACCTGATGGTCGTGTTGTATAGTTGAGATGTTGCATCAACCCGATGGATGTGTTGTATAGTTGAGATGTCGCATCCCATTGTCATTCCATCAATGTGTAGGATTTCCCATGTGTGTGTGTAAGTGTGTAAGTGTGTTGATAGGGAATTGAGGTTGATAATAACTTCGTCCCATCCTTGTGTCATGCTCATGAGAGAACATAATTGTGGCTTAGTACCCAATCATCATTTGGGGTGTCCCACCAATCTCTTATATGACCATGGCGAATTCAGCCCATGATATCGATATGTCTTATGTTGGTGCCACCTTGCTTGTAGCAATGGGTGAGGTTGTCTTGTTGTTAGTCCTTGTGTAATATTGCTTGACATTACACTTAGGTGCACTTCGTGTACAATTTGGTTATCGTATCTTGGTGATGATTGTTGTTTCCAAAAAAGGTGTGTTCAGTCATTGAATGTCCTAGGCATGTGGCTTGGTGTATTATAGTCTCCATCTGTGTATTAGCAATGTAGAACTAAAGATGTCTCCATTCCAACTAAGGTTCAGCCCATGTAAAGTTCATCTTTACAACATTGACCCATTCTGTCTAGTGGTACTTTTTAAGATGAGCCAAACGATGACTTATCAAGTCAAATGCCTCACCTTCAAAGACAAGAAAACCAACTATTGACTCCGCAACAAAGCATGCTCATTGTGTTCTTTTTGCAGATAATTCTCGAGTGCTTGTTGTCATTTAGTTTGCTTTTGAAGATATTTCCCCCCATCTCCTCACATATCAAGAACCATAAACCTCCAAATCCGTCCAAGTTCATCAATAAGTGGAATCTGAGAATATTAACATTTAATATTATATAAAAGTGTCATTTGTTGGTAGTTAGTCTTTAATGACATGGTTGTAGCCATACACTATTTTTAGACAGCAACTAACTTCTATTTTTTCTCAACATAAGAAAATGCATCATTTCCTCTCACAATCTCACTCTTCAATTTTTATTAAAAGCTATTTAAGAAGTCGGCACATTTCTCCATTACCATTTGGGGAAGTTTAGGATGTTCTTGCATCACCGTCTTGCTAAATTATTTTTCTGCTCTTGTTTACCATGTTTTGTATTCTCCATGCTTGACTAGTGTGGGCTTGTCTGGTCCTCAACTTTATTGGACCATAGTAGGAACGCCTTGAAACCAATTGATCCCCTCCTTCAAGGTGTTTGATTCTTTGGCTCCAAGATCATTGAGGAATTTCCATCCAAAAAGCAACACAATAAAATTTCCATTCATGAGGAATTTCTATTGCATCTAGAAGCCAAAATTGTAAAAGATGAATCCTAATTCAACCTTCATTGAGAATACATTGTCCTACTTCATGAGTCCTCCTTTGCAACCAATTGATCCCCTCCTTCAAGGTGTTCGATTCTTTGGCTCCAAGATCATTGAGGAATTTCCATCCAAAAAGCAACACAATAAAATTTCCATTCATGAGGAATTTCTATTGCATCTAGAAGCCAAAATTGTAAAAGATGAATCCTACTTCAGCCTTTATTGAGAATACATTGTCCTACTTCATGAGTCCTCCTTTGCAAAAGCCAATTTCTAAAACAATTCTAAACTGATTATATACAATGGGTAAACCCAAAAACAATTGAAAATACATGACACTCAACAACAATACAACAATTATTTTACTTACATTTATACACAATAATCTCTCTACACATTACTTATTGCTACCTAGTTCTGTTAAGTGCCCCAAAATCACCTTGTTTAGTATTACAATACTAATTGTCTCAAAGGGTGCAACGTCCCCTACCTAATTTGCCCTAAAATCACAATTGCAACAAATTAGGGTTAGGGTTACATCTTACCAATTACATATCTATGTAATAAGGTGCCCCCAAGCTTGAAACTTGCAATCATAAACAATATACTGAGATACTGGATTCCTCTAAATGCCTTGGAATCTGATTCTAGTTCTAGTTCTTTATGGATTTTTGTTGGGTTCCGAGAGGGACTCCAATGGGATCTGAGGGAACCCATGGGCACCCAAGGCTGTGGGCACCCAAAACTGAGCCCCACATGCCATTTTACCCTAATTTCAACCATAAAGCATGCATTTGGTCATTTAATGATATTACATTCATCTCTCAAGGATTTTTCACCATTTTTGCTTTGTTCTACAGTTGTAGCATTTTTCTTTGAAGGTGAACGCTACCAAGGACTATGACCCGCATCAAAGACTTGGGAATCATTGGGAAGGCAGATTTAGTGGTCAAAGGTGAGTGAATCTTCATTTTGTTCAAGTTTTTTATGAATTTTTCAAGTTTTTTGTGTAAGTTTTTAAAAATTATTTGAATACTTTTTTATACTTGGTATGCATATTAAGGGGTTATAATAATGTTGATTTTTTTCAATTAATTTTTTTGCAAAAATGTCTTGAGTTTTCTTTTCCATTTTAGGTGCATTATATAGAGTCTGACACAATGGCTAGAAGTGGAAGTGGAAGTGGAAGCTCTAATTCAGTTGTCGGGGCGAACCCTTTTGAAATTGATCCAAGTTCACCACTTTGGCATTACACAACAATGATTAAGGCATTGTCTAGTGGTGAGAGTTTTCTTTGGCAGTGTAAACATTGCAACATAGAGTATTCAAGCTCATACTTTCGAGTGAAGCCTCACTTCATTCCCATTATTCCAAAAGGAATGAAAATTTGTAAGGGTAAAGATGGGAATGGGCTGCCAACTCATTTAATCCTGCAATATGCTAGAGAACAAAAGTAAGCTGATAAGAGAAGCAACAAAGGAAAGACTACTTCATCCCCTGCCCAGACAGGCACGAGACCTCCTAGTGGCTTGGTAAAATCCGCTAGCCCACATCCTTTCTTGCCAACACCACCACCTTCGGAACCAAAAATTGTTGCACAGAAAAGAGGCCCATTGGATGTGGCCTTCAAAAATGAAACCAGACAGGTTATTGATCAAAGTGTCGCTCGTTGCATTTATGTCAATATGCATATCAGAACTATGAATATCCAACCCTCAGCCTGCCCATATGCAAATTGCAAACAAGTGGTGGAGGCTTTGATTCCAAGGATGAAATGATGGCCTGATTACAATCTAAAATTTGGGCAATGCAAGATAATGATTCAACAATTAGGTGAAATCAGGAGATAACTTGTGATGGTGCCCAAGACAAGGGCAAATTCTGCCCAGCATTGTTGATTGATCCCAAAGCCATGCATATTTCCACCTCAATGATTGATCAAGCCCAACAACCTAGTGAATTCTGCCTGACCTTTGAGGGAAATCAGAATGATGAATTGAAAGGTTTGATATTGCCATGATAAAATGCAACAAGGAAGGAACATAATCAGTTTTTGTATCATTTGTTTCAACACTTACAAAATTTTAAAGAGCAATCTTGAGATCAAGCCAAACCAACCCTGATTTCCACTCAACCTTTGACCCAAAGCCTAACAAACTGCTAATTTTCACCCAAGTTTTGTGAATGCATGCAAGAACATGATAAGTTCCGCCCAAGAAATTGATGTTTGAGCCCAAGCAAGGGCCAAATCCCGACCAGATAATAAGTTGAGCACAAGTGCATGTCATTTTCCACCATACTTGAGTGCAAGCCCAACTCGACATTGATTTCTGACAAATGATAATGCAAGCCCCAGCACAAGCTTATTTCTGCAAAGAAACTTGGATCTGATTCCAAAGACAATTAGATTTCCACCCAAAAGTGGGGCTTTGAGCCCAAACAGGGTGTAATTTCTGCCCTCCAAAGAAATTGCGACTAATTTCATGAAATGTGAATTATAATCAGGTCGGCCATACATCTAATATGTTGCAATCTGAATTTTATGTCAGGCAAGTCGGCCTTGTTAATTATCAAAAGGGCGTGTCTTTTAGCCTGAACCCTTACATAAGGAGAGTTAAACACAATATTTCAACATCAATGCAATTCAATCAAAATAAATGATAAATCATAAGCAGAGCAGATCAAGTACAAAATTTGAGGATAAGGCAGATTTGGACCAAAGTCAAGGCAATCTTCATCAAGCCAAGGCAGATCTAAAAGCGAAAGACCTAAGCCTTGTGCAAATTTCAGAGGTGGAGGCAAGTTTCATCAAAAGAAATCATACCTGAGGCTGAGCGAAAATCAGAGATTGGTAGTTGGATATCAAAGCAAAATCAAGACAATCTCCAATCAAATCCAAGTCGCTTAAGGTTGAAAAATCAGAAATTTGGAAGTGAAAGAAACCTTTTAAAGTTCCCAATCACAAGCATACAATTGTGGAATCTTGCAAACCTGGAATGTTGAAAAACGCAGAATTTATTTAACATTTCAATCAAGTGTGGTTAATAGCAGTGATAAATTCATGAAATCAAATGCCTAGCTGGGTGCCATGTGAAGGGAATTGAATGTTGCAACTTTGAAAATCAGAAAATTGAATTCAAATCAGAAGTTGGAGATTGTTTCATGGACAAAGTTGAGATTGAACAAGAGAAATTCTTCATTCAAGTGTAACTTCAATATCAAGATTAAATCATGTAATTGGAGAGGGTTGTTTTATCATAAGAATGTTTAAATTTTGTTCATATTTGTCATTTTGCAAAATAAACACAACTATTTTCTTGGTTTGCAAGGGAATGAAGAAGGAAGATGCTCAAAGACAAGAAGAAGTTGTTGCAATATCAAGAGGATACATGGAGGAAGGAATGACATTGCTACTTCAAGATTTCAACCAAGAGAAAAGCAAAATTGGAGTTAGAATTGCCAAATTCGCACTACAATCACAAGGAATTCTAAGATTAACACAATGTAGACCCACCATCAACATGAAGATGACAAGCAGGAGAGCAACTTCAAGGTTAACATGAAGGCATCATCAAGGCAACCACAAATCATTTGTCGAGCAAGCAAGAAGGTGAAATTCAAGAACAGTTGTTGAGGGAGAAGTCATGAGCACATGTGATGTTCAATGGCAAGCACTTTAGGTCTACCACATCAAGATGCAAACCAAGTTCAAGTTGAAGTCATGATGAAAGATCTAAGCCAAAGACATCAAGTTAAGGATGATTCCAAACATAAGCAATTCCAAAGACACCTCAATGAGAAGGTTTCCAACACAAGAAGGATGGAAAACTGGAGTTCAAACAACATAAGCATGTTGAGTTGGCACTTTCATCTCTACCAATCAAATTATTCCAAGTATACATATGGATGGCATTTAATACTTTACCACAATGAATTTTCGCACCGGTCCATCCTTGAATGGATTAAGCATTCAAAGCAGTGTAATTTTCTCATTGGCCCATAGATTGGTATCTAATTGTTATTGGAAGCGTTTAATGCTTGTAAATGGTATTTAGGGCAAACTCTAATTAGGGATGTGTTGGCATAATCTGGGCAATTGATTTCAAATCAATTTGGGCAATTCATGGTACTTAGAGTCTCTACAAAACGCTCACTCAAATCATTTGTAAGAGGGAGACTTGAAGAAATCGTTGCCAAAATTATTCCTAGTTCATTGTTGTTATTATGGTGAATACTTGTGAAATTTTGGAGTGTTGCATGGTTTCTACATTTCCTCACTTAGAGTAGGATTTGTTTATGTTGAGTAGAAGTAGTTGAGTAAATGAATGGAAAATATTGTTGTTGGTGAAACTTATGCTCATACATTTTGACTGCAAGTAACAGTGTAAGGTTCATCTAAACTCATTGCAAGCACTTAATTTCAATTGGGAATGTTCATTTGGATTGCGCCATACATGGGTATTTAAATACGTATTAACAATATGAAAATCATTCATGCACCCTTAGAAGATTGTACCCTCTTTTGCGTAGTTGATTTGGTGAAGCAAAGGCTGGTTTAGTTCTTCTCACTATCAATGGTTTCTTGCATTGTTAGAGTTTGATTAAATTCCTAAACCCAATCTTTTTGCAATTTGTTTTGTTAGAATTAGTTTGAAGAGCCTACATTGCCATTCGTATTTGCAAAGATGATAAATTGTCCATGGAATGACTTGCATAAGTCCCCGCACAGTTGCCAGCAAACCACATCATAAAACTGAGGTGTGTCCAACGAAAAGTCACAAGTACGCATTGTAAACCTTGGGGTCACTTCACTTGATCACACAATATCCTACATAGTTTAGCATTTGAAGTTTCCTTCTTCAAGAGATTTGATATTTGGTGTTTGATCTTGAAATACTAAGCATTTCATCCTGCACGTTGAGGTAGTCACAAAACTCACATCAACAATTAGTAGCAGGTTTAACCCTAAAAAAATCCTCCATGTGCATCCCAACCAAGAGAAATCCAATGCACCAATACCCATAATGATAGAAGACTTTATCTCGAAGATATGAGCGAACATGAAATCCAAGGAGGCTGGAAATGTACAGCCAGTGCATAAAAAATACCCAAAACTTGCAAAAGCTCACATGTCAATTGAAAAATCGACTATTCAAATCAAAATCTGTCCGAATTCAAAATCTCATATATTTTCATCTTCATCAAACCCTTATAACCAAACTTCAAACACACTCTGAAAACTCTATTTTAAAATTAACAAACAGCTAGGGTAGATCTTGGACCACCAAAACCAAATCAACTGTAGAGGATTTTCATCCTCAACAATCTCTAAAAGAACTCTCCAAGTTCATTTCAACATCTTATTATGTGTACACGAACAAAATGAAAGAATGAAAGCCAAAATGCCATTATATAGACTTGGAAGGAGAAATTAGGGCACATTTAATTATTCAAATATAATATTGCCTCAAAAAAGGCCCCCAAATGACTTTTGAAACACAACTTGTTTCCCCAGCTAGGCGTCCCCTTTTCTAAACATACTTTGTAAAATATATATCACTTAAATTATAAAGCAAAAGTCACTTTTTGAACACTTGAGTGAGAAATACAAATACATTATGTTCCATCAGCTAAGAAACTCCACCACAGCACTAGAAAAGAGAACACTTCACCTAGAAGTAGAAAGGGAACGGAAATCAAAGCCAAGTGCCCAAAATGGCACTTATTAAAATTAGCATATGCCAAAAATAGAAACATTGTCGAAACACACTAAAACTGCAAGCACTTGTTCTCCACAGAACTCTAAGGCCCCTAACCAACTCTGAATAGCATACAGAAACTTGGGAATAGGCTAACAAGAAGCACAACTGAATAGATGTGAGGAGACATTATAGTATATAATAGAAACAAAACCGGCAATGCTGATTGGAAACTGATTCAACTAATTCCAGAAAAAGACTGAAGACTTGGTCTGAAATCTGAGTCAACTGTCAACAGAAACTTTATTTCCTAACTACTTGCTGAAAGGAACTTCAATAAGCACTCAGATTAAAAAGGGGACATTACAAGTCCTCCCTCCTTGAATTTGCTTGTCCTAAAGCAACTGCAGCTAGGTGATCTAGGATGACAGACAATTCGCAGAAGCATCATATGACACTTTCTACAATACCTATTGATGCTACCTCACCTTTGGCCCAATAGAATTTTTTCTTTGTTGCACTTAGGATTTTTTCCAATAACTCAAGGAATTCAACATGTTTTCCCAAGACACGTGAGCACAATTCACCAAGTGGATGAGATAAAATCTTGGTTTTAAAATCTTCATCATGTGCAATTACATTCAATTAGAGAAGCAAATTCCCACGTCCAGCAATATTTTCTGTTTGCTGCACTTCTGCTGATCTTTCCCATGGTCTTGTAAGGCATACACATGCATGGACCAATTAGAAACTTGTCTTCTAAATCTGCCTGCCTTGCCAGCACAATTTTGTCAACGTGTTTGGGATACAGATCAAGAAAATGCTGAAACAACCAAACTTGTAAGAATAAAATCGACCAATCTGGCTTTTTAACTGCCTAGTTACTATCTCATTCCCTGATGGTGACTGCAACTATGTCCAGTCACTGATAGTTAATTCCACCAACAGTGACATCTAACTGGATATCTAACTGAAACAAACTGACAATGCTAAGTGGGAACTAATTCGCCTTATTCCAGCTGAAGACTGAACAATTTGTCCTAAATCTAACTTAACTGCCAATAGGATCTTTATTTCCTAACTACTTGCTGACCGAAACTCCATTCAGCAAGCAGATCAAAAAAGAACATTACAAGTTAGTTATATGCATAATGGAAATTTTAATCCTGCTGTTCCACAAGGAGATGTTGATTGGTGCAAATAATCATTACAGGTATTATGGCTACAAATGTGGACGTTAAATTGTTGAGCAAACAATGAAACCAAAATATCTGCAATATTTAATGAAACCAAAAACATAGATGACGTACATGTTCTTCATTATGAGTGTAGGTCTCTTCAAGTAAGCCACTTGACATAGCAACCCAAACCTGCATTTAATGAGGTAGATATCTACTATCAGCATTTGCAAATTACACATATCTATATATTGCAGAGAAAATATAATATCATACAAGCTTCCCTACCTTCACTGTGTTGTCCAACGAACTTGACAAGAGAAACTGTTCCCACAACAGAAGTGACATGACAACCGATGTGTGACCTCTTAGGGTTTGAATACATTGAAACGTTCCAAGGTCCCAAACCTGTGAAATTATTTACACCATGTCAAACAACAAATACCATATAAATGTTTTACAAACCATCAAAACTTGAGCATACAGAATAAGTGGATAGATCATATATGTATTAGTGAACATAATATCATTTCTAATCTTAAACAGAAAGGGGATAAAAGCAAGCATCAAAAAATTGCAAGTGTATAACATATCACTTTTGAAAAATTTCATAAGTACATCTGAGGATTAATTTATATAGTCTGATAAATTGGAAAATTCGAGTAACCTAGAATAAATGTATGTGCAAGCAGAAGATGACAAATGAATTAAGATGTTCGCTAGAATTGATTGATGGAACAAGCCTTTGCTCTTCTAATAATTCAGAATGTTGTTACAATATTACAGACTGTTTATCGGAATCAATGGCATTCACATTTACAAAATCATAATACTATCCCAAGAAGGGGCTTAAAGATTAACCAGCACACCATATCCTTTATAACCAACTTTTGAACAGCTCACAGTGACAACTTTAAAAGCAAAGAAGACTAAACTCCGAATAAAAATTTTGATGTTTGATCAACCATTTTAGCTTGAAGATGGAATATTTTTTATGAACTTCAAATAAAATTCTACCATGACATTTTTACAGTGACACACTAACAGAAAAGTAAGTTCTTTTCTAATTCTTCTCAATCTCAGTGTGAAAAAGGTGCAGTTACCAATATGAATCATAAACCAATCAGCTATACAAATCACCATTAATGGATTACAAAACATGCAAAGCTGAAAAGCCAAACTAACCTTTGAAAAAACAAAAAGAAATGAAAGAGATTACAAATGTACATTCCATAAGATTACAAAAGTACTATGACAAATTGGACCCAAGATTATAGAATTTCACTAAATAGTAAACATTAAAACAATGCAGACATAAGTGAAACAGGTAAAGCTAACAAAAACAATCACAATGCACATTTTTTAACACAAGTACAAATAATACAGCACTCAGATTTGGAAAAAAATAATCCCCACCATCAGATCATAGGGCTCAGACTCAGTAAAGCTAATTTTTGTCTCAAACTCAGACTCGGACTAAGCAAACTTAAGAAACCATAAAATATAAAACTTTTATTATACACACTACAGTAAATCAACTTTAAAGACACAATATACTAATCAAAAGAATGATGCTTTGATCACATACACATGTATACTTAACAAAATATCCCGAACATAGTCTATCAATTTATTTCATCATTTTCAAATGCTCAAGATTAAAAGCCTTTTCATTTTATTTAAATCCAATTTATTTAATATTTTCTTCTCTAATATTTTTAGTGGTTCTATTAGCTGGCCTCCAGTACCATTATTATTGTCGCCCTCCAATAACAAATATATATTACTTGTTATAATGAAATATGGCAACTGGTCCTGACATGGGTTGGCCAATAAATAGTGGGATTGAGAGAGAGGCTGGCAATGGAGATAGCTGAGTCAAGCAATTCAAATCACCTCTGCTGATTCTACTGCTTGACTAGTAAGAGCTGAGGTTGAAGGGACATAATGCCACCACATTTCGCATCATTTGCTGTAAAATAACATTCGGTGAAAAACATAAAAGCTTAAAAACAAAAGGTAAAAGATTCAACATAAACACTGAAGCAAAGAAATGAGCTAAACTCTGTCCTAATACTCGTTTTCAATGAATCTTTAGGCAAAATTGACAACCTAGATAAGACACCAGCCAAAAACAACTACATCATTTTATGATGAGTATTCTTTTGTTCTAAATTTTGATGACTAGACTCACTGGAATCCTATGTCACAAGTCTGTCAGCCTTGCTTACCTACAACCACCTCAATACTCGCCATTGTTTTCACAATTATAAGAAAGTCTTGTGACACTGACAAAGACCTGCCAATGTTATTGATGAGTTGATGAAGATTGGAAACCTGTACTAATGTGAGCCTGAAGAAGCTTCGTGCCAAAAAACCAACAGCGTCATCATTAACAACTATGAAAGCGACATGCAGATGTACATTCAAGTCCATCAAAAATGTATAGGGCTAATAAGTCAGGCTGGAGAATCATTGTACAAAATCCCTAGCAAATAAAAAATTATTAATATGCATATGCCGATGTGAACTTGTAAGCAAGGGGGAATAGATCCATGAAGAAGACCTCTAGCCTATCCCTTTTTCTCGTAGGCTAAAAAATTGAGTGTGCTATATAAAAAATAAGTGGGCTGACCACTTTATATTAGTTTAGGTCCCTTATGATGTTTGAAAAATAATTTTACAATTTATTGTTGGTGATTATATGAGGATTTCAAGTTAGTTTCAGTTTGTACAATGTCGCTATGGTAAGTGGGCTGATCACTATATATTAGTTTAGGTCCATTATAATGTTTGAAAAATAATTTTTACAATTTATTGTTGGAGATTATATAAGGATTTCAAGTTAATTTCAGATTGTACAATGTCGCTATGGTACATATGTGATGATTAATTTATTATTGGCTGTTATTTTATATTTCCAGCCATTTAATTCATGATTCCAGCCCTTAGAATGGCTGCGCCCAACAATTGATCATTGTTTCCAAATATATTTAATGTTGTGCATAGGATAATTCTGTTGCTGTTGTTGTGAGTAATTTCAGTCATTGGATCTGTTGTTTTGCTGGCTTCCATCCTTCAATTTCACTCTTTGTGCCATCATACAGCTGTTTGCTACTGAATTGATAAGGATTTGAGGTCAGCTTACCATTAGCCGCTAATTAATAGAGGTTTTTGTAATGGTAATTGTGTATTCAATAATGATAACGGAGTTTAAAAGAAACATTTCTAAAAGAAACAAAAGTAAACAGAAGTCAGAAATAGAGAACACCTAAACTATCTAAGACAACTAAGATGACCATTAAAGAAACATTACATTATTTTAATACCCTCCATTAATGGAAGACATAATCTGCAAGTCTTTTCGTCACAAATGCATAAAAAATTGACCCCTTCTCTTCAAAACACACTGCAAAACAATCCTACTATTGAGATCCTCTTTGATTTTGCAAAACTTCTGGAAATGACCAAGGTAACCAAAATCCTTCCAACCCAATGTTTAGGAACAAAAATTGTCCCTGCCTCTAGCCAAAGACGCCGAGTTCAACTTCTGAAACTGAAACCATGATTTTTAGCAGAAAATCGTCAAACCCAAACTGCTTCAGAAAAACAGCCACAATTTTGTTCAAAAAATCGGTAAAAACTTTTGCAGATGAGCACTACAACCTAAAACAAACTGCAAGATACCACAATTTTTGTGGTAAAAATCAACGACACTTGATGTGACATGATTCTGAGTTCACCCACGAAAAATTGTCTAGTTTATTAGGAAAAAAACCAAAAAACCCAACAGTAATTTTTTGACGAAAAAAATATAAAACTTGTGTACCACAGTGTTTCGGGGACGGTGACAGGGGACAGCAGGGGATGCATTTCCAGGACATTTCCTAAAGGACCAAAAATAGGGGACAGAAAGGGACAATAGTATTCAAATTTTTAATATATATATATATATATATGAATATTTTAAAATATATTAAATATTATAGATAGAGGGAAAGACAGAGAGATATATGTTTGTTGATGTTTGTTGCTTCGATCAGATAAAATAGTTATCACTTATATTAATACAATGAGAATAGATTAAATTATGCACTTACATATACATACCAATATATATAATAATAATAGATATTATTATTATACATATTGATATATATATTCATACATTCATAATTGGGAAAAATTAATATTAATATATTCTCATATTATTAATATAATTAACTAATCATTCATTTGTATTTTTTTAAAGATCGAATGACATCAAATCTGATTATCGATATGCTTCATCAATTCCATTGTTATCGTTTTGCATTATATTCTAATCACCGATTAGTATCGGTTGACTTGGCATCGATACCGATTGATATCGGTTAATATACAGCCATTGATTAGTATCAGTTTGACTTGGCTTCGATACCGATTGATATCAGTTAGTATACAACCATCAATTAGTATCGTTTGACATGAATCGGTACAAGTTATTGTTTATGCTTAATGAGTTATCGTGGAAGATGTGTTGATGAAGAGACATGTCTCCACACATGGAGACGTGCCTATTCATCAATATGTCTCCATATATATATAGACCTCTCATGATCAAATGAAGACAAGCATATACAACATTGAATGCAAGTCTACTCATATTCAATCAGCAAGTAAATCTGGAAATACATCTTTCAGCATTTGTTTCATAATACTTCCACATTCTCATTGTGCATTATTAAAGTGAAATATCATTTGTGAATTTCAAAGTCTTTTATTCGCTGCATACCCGAAAAGAAGAAAAGATCTATGTTAGTTAATATACAAAATAAAGAAAAAAGTCATACAATCTGATCACAAACTTTATCATGGTATGAAAGCGAGGTTCCTTCTTTAAAAGCCTAACCGCTTGAAGGGAGACTCGATCAGATTGAAGGTTGTCATTGTGTATAGAACCTTTGTTTATTCGAGACAGGTCGTGTGAAGAATTTTGGTAATGTTTGAGAAGGGCAACATCATTCTATGAATTTGCATGATATTTTTTATATGGGCTCAACTTACAGAATGAAATACTTGAAATTTATAAAAGATAAGTATTCCAAGTTTTATTAATGCATACAATTTTTGAGTTTGTAATTCATGCTATACTATTTGGTTAGTAAAATCTTGTATGCTTCTATCATTGGTATTTCCAGTCAAGAAAGTTTAGTGAGCTATTTGTAATCTCTCTCTAACATACCTTCAGGATAGAAGCATAAGAAAATTGCATTCAAGGGAGAAAGAACTTGATGCTTGCAAACGAATTGATGATTGAGACCAGATGCAAAGGGAGTCTGACATTTCAAAAGAAGACAAGAGGTTGATACAAGAACTTGAGCTTCAGAGGGAGCAGATAGAGGATATGGTTCAATCAACTTTTGATAATCTCGGTCCTATTGACTCGAAGGGAGTAGTCCATGTTGAGATAGATTCTTCAGTGATCAAAGAAACTATAAGAGTTAGAGGACTATGAATCATGAATGCCTTTTGGGTCTTGTGTAAATCATGAGGAAGTGACGACTTCCAAATGATTATCACTTGTATTTGATAAAGTTATTGGAAGGTGACGATCTTACAATAACTTGATCTTCTATCATGATAGACATCTTATGATGGCTGAAACAGATCATGATAGATGATATATTGCATGGTGGATTGAGTTCCTTAAACAAGACATGATCTTCTATTGTGATAGACATCTTACGATTGCTGAAACATATCATGATAGATGATAGGAATGTTCCTATGGTAAGTGCACATTACCTATGGACATTTGTTGAGTACTTGGTGGACATCATGAGACTTGATGTTGGTAGGCCATTACTCTGAGCACTTGGTGAATATCATGCGGCTTGATATTTTGCAGGCCAATGCTCCCAATATCACGAGATGATATCTTTATAAACTTTTGAGTACTTGGTGGACATCATGAGACTTGATGTTGGTAGGCCAGTATTCTAAGTACATGGTGAATATCATGTGACTTGATATTTTGTGGCCATTACTCCTACTATCATGAGATGATATCTCTATAAACTCTAATATTACATTGAGGTTATATATCTTTTCACATTATTTTGAGAACTTGGTGAATATCATGTGACTTGATATTCCTGGTCAGACCATACCTTCTGATATTACAGTAAGGTGATATCTCTTCATATTAATAGATCTATTGTGAGAAGTACCTTGATGGTTTTTATCTTCCCTAGCTAAGAGGGAGAGTTGATGTTTGTAGCTTCGATCGGATAAAATAGTTATCACTTATATAAATACCATGAGAATAGATTAAATTATGCACATACATATACATACCAATATATATAATAATAATAATAGATATTATTATTATTATTATTATTATTATATATTTGTACATTCATAATTAAGAAAAATTAAACACGGTTGTAGGCAAGAATAAACGCAGTTGCAGGAGAGGAAAAAGAAGTCTACCCAAAGAAGGCAGAAAAACCCTCGTCGTCTAGAAAACGTAGAGCTGAAACACTCAAATGCACACATGGCATGCAAAACACAAAACCTAGGCACACAAATTAAAAAACGGTACAATAACTTCAAAGGGTCACACGGAGTGGCCTTTCCATCATGAGTAGAGATCTTCCGATCGGACTAGTCGCACATGGGAGTAAAAAACGCAAAAATCAAAATGTGTCAACAAGAAGAAAATAGCAAAGTCGTGCAAAGAATGTTGCACAGGAAAACAAGGGTGTCCGAAAATCTGCAAAAACAAGGCCTATAAATCACGGAATCTGCCAAAAAAACACTAGCCTAGGCACACCAGAAAAATGGCTCAAATGAAGATGAGATTTGCCTTCAGCAAAACCCACATGATTTGCACTGAAAACCCCTTGAGAATTGCAAATAAAACGTGACAAGAAACCCTCAAAAATTCCAACAATTACATACCATGTTTTTTTCACAAAAAAAATGATTTAAAATTTTCTAGAAAAAAAAAGGTACAAGGCCACAAATTTTTATTAAAAAAATCGCCAAACTCTATAAAACACCATCAACCCGCTCTGATACCATGTAATGGCAGTTGTAAGATAGAGTTTACAATTTATAGGCAATTACATTACAATGTTTCTAAAAGAAACAAAAGTCAGAAATAGAAACTACCTAAACTAACTAAGACAACTAAGATGCCAATTAAAGAAACATTACATTATTTTAATAGTTCCCAGTCAATTGGTGATTGAAGTAGGTTTTGAGAACTGTTTTCCACGTATTGCAGACCTGCCTGACACCACATTGAATAAGTTCACCATATAGCCTGCTTTATCCAACCGCCATCATTTAGCAAGCTTTGCACCAGCTGAAACATCATTTTCTACCCGCATTTGAAGATATTTTGTGTTGATTTTGTGAGGATCACTGCAAATGTAATAGCACTCTTGATTGTATGTGTTTTTCAAAGGCAACAATCTCTCTCTTATTTATATTGTGGATGTGACATGGATAGACATGTCCCTTCATGGGACATGTCTATTCATTAACACATATTCTTTTAATTAATATAATGACATATATATATATAGTATTTCTCTAGTCTTATTATATTAATTTCTCTAACAAAATAATACTTTAGATATATATAAATTTATGTCTCATATATAATGAATATATATATATATATATATATATATATATATATATATATATATATATATATATATATATATATATATATATATATATATATATATATATGTATCTAAAATAGTATTGTCTCATAGGTTTATCCGACTAAAGCTACCAAACATCAACACTCCCTCTTAGCTAGGGAGGATAAACACATGGTTAGATATTACCTCAATGTAATATCAAGTTTATAGAGATATCATCTCATGATATTAGGAGTAATGGCCACAAAATATCAAGTCACATGATATTCACCATGTACTCAGAATACTAGCCTACAAACATCAAGTCTCATGATGTCCACCAAGTACGCAAAAGTTTATAAAGATATCATCTCATGATATCGAGAGCATTGGCCTACAAAATATCAAGTCGTGTGATATTCACTGAGAGCTGAGAGTAATGACCTACCAACATCAAGTCTCATGATGTCCACCAAGTACTCAAAAGTTTATATAAAGATATCATCTCATGATATCAGGAGCATTGGCCTATAGAATATCAAGTCGTGTGATATTCACCAAGTGCTCAGAGTAATGGCCTACCAACATCAAGTCTCATGATGTCCACCAAGTACTCAAAAGTTTATAAAGATATCATCTCATGATATCGAGAGCATTGGCCTGCAAAATATCAAGTCGCATGATATTCACCAAGTGCTCAAAGTAATGGCCTACAAACATCAAGTCTCATGATGTCCACCAAGTACTCAACAAATGTCCATGGGTAATGTGCACTTACCATAGGAACATTCCTATCATCTATCATGATTTGTTTCAGCCATCATAAGATGTCTGTCACAATAGAAGATCATGGCCTGTTAAGGAACTCAATCCACCATGCAATATATCATCTATCATGATCTGTTTCAGCCATCATAAGATGTCTATCATGATAGAAGATTAAGTTATTGTAAGATTGTTGCCTTTCAATAACTTCTGCAAATACAAGTGATAATCATTTGGAAGTCGTCACTTCCTCATGATGTACACAGGAGGTAATTCCATTAAAAAAATGGAGTCAAACACATGACATCCATCATGCTTTAGCGCAAAGGGTGGAAACAAGGGATTTCACCTTGAACTTCTCTCACAGAGAAGAACTCATTGAGTAGATATCAATCTGTTGATCTTTTCATCCAAGATTTCTTAAGATCAACTATCAAACTCCCTCTGAGTCTGATATCAATCTTCTGAGCTCCTCGTCCAAAGTTACCTCAAAAGAGTCAAACTCCCTCTGAATCTAATATCTATCTTCTTTTTCCTGCAAGAGCATCCCCAAAAAATATCAAGGCAAATAGCTCTTATGGTACGTACAAAAATACAAATAAGATAAAGCAATACTCAAGGATAATAAATACTTATCTACGCATCAACATCCTTAACACAAGTTACTTCAATGAAGGTCCATATACATCAAATCAAAAAACACCTTCTCAAATTATTTGAAAGACATCTCCCCTTTGAATCATCTCCCACTAAGGATGGTTCAAGTGGGAATGTAACATTGGTTATTATTCCCCCCACAATGTAAAATTCTCGCTCTTATATCATTGAACAATGCTTATATCTTCTTGTGAAATGACTTGATTTCTCCAAGAGAGGTGACACTCTATAATTAATGCTTGCTTTCTAAAAAGAGACACCCTTGTTAACAAATCTGCTACAATTCACTTGACCTTATTCTTTGCACTCGATGTGGACAAAAATCTGCAACACAACTTCACTCACCAGATTTCACATAGACCCGTACACAGTCGGTCATAACTTTTGAACCCGACACTTTCTCGCCAATCGCTCCGATGAGATTCTTCAAAATTTGTTTATTACCAACATATCCAAAATGTAGAAAAATCCAACAGTGTATTTATGAGATATGGTTCTTGTACTGAAACTGTATTTTTTGAGACAATCACACATTCACCATCAACAAACTACTCTTACATTTGCAGCCTGGCTCTAATACCATGTTGATTTTGTGAGGATCACAGCAAATGTAATAGCACTCTTGATTGTATGTGTTTTTCAAAGGCAGCAATCTCTCTCTTATTTATATTGTGGATGTGACATGGATAGACATGTCCCTTCATGGGATATGTCTATTCATTAACACATACTCTTTTAATTAATATAATGACATCTATATATATATAGTATTTCTAGTCTTATTATATTAATTTCCCTAACACAATAATACTTTAGATATATATAAATTTATATCTCACATATATATATATATATATATATATATAGTATTGTCTCATAGGTTTATCCTACTAAAGCTACCAAACATCAACATTTTGGATGGTTTCTGTAATAAAACACCCTTTTTGAAAAATATGCCAATTGAAAGGACAACTTACAATGCAAAATATGTGTTTCTTGCAGGTAATAACTCTGATTTGAATCTTTCAATGTTCACTTACAATGTTGTTGAAGGTTTGACATTTCAAACAAAGCTTTATATCAAGAAATAATAATATAATTCAACCAACAACCCAATCATTAAATATATGCAAAATTACATAGCTGTTCAAACTTGCTACAGCAGAGTCAAAATGGACGGTCAGCTGCCAATGCAAAGATGTCGTTCCACAAGACTCCTATTGAAGCAATAGGACCATTGAGCTCCCTCCAAAGAAAATCCACTCTTATATCTTCTCCAGATCATCAAACAGCTTACTCCAGTGAGATTAATCCAATCTAATGACAACAAATCTATCTCAGACTGTCTGCAGCAGCAAGTTAAGGGTGCCGGTCATGCTGAGCAATAAGCCAAAATATTCAAATCTTCACCTTGGACACCAATATCAAACAACAACACTCGGCAATCACTTTCCACCGGATGGAGAACCAAAAATGGAGGAAAAAGAAGCCACAACAATATCCATAAACCCTGCAACTAATTCCATGCAAACTCACACTTGTACAGCCTGTTGAAAAGGTTAATTTGCTCTAGAAAAACATTATGAGAAAAAACCTTAACAAAAAAACTTGCAAGGGATTAACTAGCCTTGAGAAATCTTTTGGTGCAAAATGGAGGGTACAACCAACCTTGGAGGGACGTACAACCAGCTATAAGTTACTTGCAATGTGCTCAAACAACACCCAAAATCACCAAGAACAATCACCAATATCCACTAAGAACTTGCAAAATCAATTTACCTTAAAAGTCTTCATATTCATGAAACCCCAAATCCAAAAAACTCCATTAAAACCAATGTGCTTCCTATGTGAAAACACAAAATTGTAAAGGAGATTTTGTCCTCAAAAACACCGGTAAGAACTCCTCTGTTCATTCCGACAACATCTCCTTAAGTTGCAAATTCTGAAAACTTCAATCTCCTTCAAATGAGACCCAGCCTTCTATTATAGCCTTTCATGGAAAACTTCTAGAAATTATACTTTAAATTAACTTCAAAAAAAAAACTTTATTTCTCCTCAAAAATGGCTAATTAAATTATTTCATGTTATCAGCGCTTAAGTCAATTTATAAATTGAATAACCCTTTTGCTCCAAAAAATCCCTTTTATGAAATAATAATAATTTTTGATAAGCAATGTCCCCTTTTTATGTGTCCATGATTTTAAACTTCAAATTCTCATTCCAACGAGCTATTACACTAAGTTGTGTTGTAAATTATTTAAATAAAATTAAGCAGCCTTAGTAAAATAATTAAATTAGAGCCAATAATACACCCAAGTTGCAGAAACTACCACAACGCATCAAAATCAAAATCCAAGCTATACTGAAATGATACTACCAATGATGAATAATGAAAATAGGGGTCAATTGGGTACATGTCAACAACAAACATCCCTTCTGACAAGGCTGGTGTGAAGTGACCAAATCAAAAAAAATAAGTTTTAGCACAGAAAACTATAGAATCAAAACATCAGTCTTTCAGCATTCAACTTTGAAAAAATCCATAATCAGGTCCAAAATGATCTACTTAAAAAACCAATACATGTCACATGATTATCAGCTATTCCAGAATTTTGTTTCACCATTCAATAATCACAGTTGGGTAGTAATATTCAGTTTCAGAGAATCAAAGGATGCATCCATACAAACTAGAACAAACTAGCAATTTCAAACATATATTTAAATTGACATGCTATCCATTACAAAAGTTTCCACCTATTAGGAATTTTCAAATTTACTGGTTTCAAAATATATGACTCGACTAGAATATGTATGAGAATATGCATGAGATTCTTTAATAGCTATTTTTTTCTTTGTTGGAGTCTAGAGACATAGAGCAATGTATGCCCGCGGTCCTCGCTGAGTAAGAGTGATGATCATTAAACCCAAACGGAATACTGTGCCTATGCACTTTGCCCTTCAATCACTAAGAGTCATGAATGGTGTCCATGTGTGCACTTGACCCAACTTGAATTACGATATGGCACCCTAAAGAGGCATTGAGTTCCTTCCCTCCAGCTACGGGTACGTAATGATCTAGCTTATGCGACTTAGTTGTATTCACCAGACTCCTGCAATCTGATTAGCTTCTCCAGCAATATGACTTGCATGCAATGGAAATGGCGAAATAATCAATATTTTCTACGCACCAGTGCTTCCTTATATACTGTACAAAGGCAGGGCTCCATCCTACCTTGCTGTAACTCTGAGGATTTTGTCTCAGATGTTCCCATTTGCTCAGAGGCATGAACAACAGATTTGCTACTTGATCCCCTATAAATAGAAGAAATGCCTAAACCACTAGCGAAGTCGACCTTATTAGTGAGAAAAGAACGGAACTAGAGACGGCCAAAGAAGACCAATAAATAGAAAATTAATATTTATTAAAATCAGTGTTACCCTGGGACGCGTTTCTGGCATAATTTGACCCGTCCTAGAAACGGGGACATCCCAGAAACTCGGAAACTTTCAGAAACACGTCCCGTGTCTGCCCCATAAAATTAATGTTTGAATTTTGATAATTTGTTTGACTCCCACTCTCATGTGAGCTCTTAATTTAAATTAATTAACACAAACATTATATGCTAAGGTTCTATAATGTATATAAGCATTACTTAATCCATGTTTTACATACAAATATTTAAAATTTCCCTATGCATTTTAAATTTTCCCTATTTTTTATATAGCTGTCCCCACTGCCATTCCCTGCTCCGGGAATAAAAAATATGTCCAGGAAACCCATTTCCTCATCCCCCCATCCCAAAAACCTGGGGTAACATAGATTAAAATATGTTAATAAAACACTTATTCGAAATTGTGAATTGCCCCGAAAAGAGTGGTTTCATTTGAAGAATTGGTAGTCCCCTCCAAGATGTCGTTTGTCCCCAAACAACTTCAAAATTGAGTGCTCAGAGATCTCTACTCCCTCCCATGTTGCATCCTCCATTTGGAGATTCTTCCATTTGATCAAGTATTTTGAGATGGCCTTGTTTCTTAACCTTTTCTCCCTCGCACCCAACACCATTTCAGTTTTAGTAATCAATTTACCTTCATAGTCAAGTGGTGGTAGCTCTTGAGAAGGTGTGACTTGCTGTCCAAGAGCCTTTTTGACGCATGAAACATGGAATGTATTGTGAATTCTGCTAGTAATTAGATGTTCCAACACATACACTACTTCACTAATTTTTCTTGCCACCTTGAAGGGTCCATTAAATCATGGTTTCAGCTTTAATCAAAGATTGCCTACAGGGTTACCACCTCAAAGACCCTCTCAATTCAGTGCCGATGCGCCTAAAGCTTTTGTTGATTTTGAGATTGCTGAAAATTTTCCTTGAGAGATTACATCCTTGGCACTTGGTACTCTACTATCTGTAAGAATTGGAACCACAAATGAAGTAGTATCATAACCATAACGTGCCTTTAAGGGTGACATACCAATTGACATGTGATGGGGTTGTATTACAGCAATACTCTCCTAGATGGAACCATTTGATCCAAGTCATTTGTTGCCTTGTGGCATAGTTTCTTAAGTATGCCTATTAGTTTGGGGATGATAGCTAGTGCTTGGTGTCAATTTGGTACCTATCAAACGGAAGAGTTCTTGTCAAAACAAAGAAACCTGTTGTCCTTGTCACTTACAATGTTCTTTAAGAAGCCATGAAGTTTGAGAATTTCTCTATATAAACGATCTGCCACTTGACGAGCCTTAAATTCTAAAGATATGGCATGAAAGTGTGCATATTTAATGAGCCTATCAACAACCACATACAAACGTTCCTTACATTGAGCTTTTGGCAACCCGTGATGAAATCCATGATATACTCTTTCATTTCTTATTCGAGATGGGTGGGAGCTGCAATAAATCAGCTGGGAGAAGATGCTCTATTTTGTTCTGTTGGTATTCCATACACTCTCTTACATGCTGCAAGAGCAACACATCATTCTCAAGCCCTTTCCATGAAAAACATTCCCTTATCTGCTTGTATGTCATGTAAAAGCCTGAAAAAACAGCAAGGATGTGTCATGACATGCTCTCAAAAACCTCTCCTTCATCTAAAATTTGGGTATATATACACTCGGTCTTTGTACAAGATGAGCTCATTTATTACTTTGAACCTATCATCTTGCACTTTCCCTTCCAAAACAGCATTAGCAAACAAATCCTTAACATACTCAGCTATTATCAAAGACTTCCCATCAGCAGATATATCAGTTATAGAATGAAGATAAGATTTCTTAGAAAGTGTAGTTACCACATTGTTATTCCCCTTTACATATTCTATATCAAAATCATACGCAACCTTACACATAACATTCAATATCTTGTTTCTTGTCACATTGTCATTGTCATTGCAATTTCCATTTCCCAATTCTGGTAACATAGATTCTGAGAAGCTTTGGCCCGGCTGTTTCCTGGCAGATCCAAACCAGGGATTTCATCATGGTAATGGCTCCACCTTACTTAACATTCAATCACTAGCCAAGCTTAGTGATCCATATGATTGCCATTATTACAGTGATATTTTTCTAATTAAAAGTTCATCAAATAAGGAGTGTAGCATTATATAGATTGTAAAAGTTGGAATTCAATAAAACTAATGTCAAGGCAGTTGCAGTGAACTGTGCATAAGATGTAATTAGTAGCAGTTTGTGAATGGTTGCTTCCAACACTTGTGGACTGTATAAGAACTTATACATCTACAAGAAAGTCTGCATTCAAAACTTGAGTAATTCATCAAAAGAGGACTATTCAAGTGCCAAAATTCAACCCTTTGCATGGGTAATATACATCTACAAGAAAGTCTGCATTCAAAACTTGAGTAATTCATCAAAAGAGGACTATTCAAGTGCCAAAATTCAACCCTTTGCATGGGTAATATACATCTACAAGAAAGTCTGCATTCAAAACTTGAGTAATTCATCAAAAGAGGACTATTCAAGTGCCAAAATTCAACCCTTTGCATGGGTAATATACCTGTGCTCCATGTATTAATCTTTTTTATATCAATAATATACAATTATATTAATTTATGTGACTTTCCATTTACATTAATTGTTATAGTTCTATATGTGCTTGCTTAACCAGAAAATCCAATCAATAGAAACTCTGAAAAAGTTGAACTTAACAAACAATTTAGTTTAACGTTCACCTCATTTCACCAAGAATAACAAACGTACACTGAATATAATTGCAATTATCAAACTTAAACATGTACAATAAGCCTGAACTTTCTCAACCCAACTTTAAAAGATTAATACAGACCTATCCTAGAGTTTCCCTAAACCTCTATTACCTGTTTTTAAGTCTATTATTTGAATTTCCACTGAGTGTAATCATCCTGCATCTTAGTATTCACCTTCTATCAATTCTATTCTCTGTTATAAGATTCAATTATGTGACACTGTGCTTACATGAAGTGTTTTTGTTCTCTGTGTACTTGATTCTCCAGTATCTGCCACTAAAATCATTCTCAGGAAACATCCCGCCTTACAAGAAACTTTGTTAATAAAAAATTCATTTCACCAAGAATGACTACTAGTAAATACAATTAGAGGAATACAGATAGAAATTGTTCATTGAATGCTATAGTTAACCAAATCAAATGGATTGTAGCATCTTAACCCAAGCATGGTGCAAAAGAAATATTACAAATGCCATCAAGATTATAAAACCAAAGAACCCAGGTATTTCTTCATTTCACCAAGAATGACTACTAGTAGAAACAATCACATCAGTACAGGTAGAAATTGTTCATTAAATGCTATAAAAATCCAAAGTTCCAAACAGTGTGGGTTGTAGCATCTTTAAGACATTAACCCAAGCATGGCACAGAGAAGATACTACAAATGTCATCAAGATTCTAAAACCAAAGTACCTAGATTTTCTCAAACTCAACATATTGGGAGATTGGTACAGGCCTGGACAACAACTTTCCTCAATTTCTGATCCCTGTTTTTAAAAACTCTAGTTTCCTTTACAGTGGTGATGTAATACAATCACACACTATAAATCCAAATTCTAAACATGCATTTCCATTCATATGTGTTTTAATACCCACAAACCCTGATAATTATAACCGCTTAAGAAGCTCCATAAAAAGTCTATACATTTATTATAAGGGCCAGAAATATAAATGGCAACAGAGGCCACTGCCACTTCAAAGTATTTCCTCATTAAAGACCAAAACAATCTGCCTCTGTTCCTTTTTACCTCTGTCCACAATACAGGTTGGAACAGGAAAATGAAGAGCAACATTATATTGGTATTTTTAAAAATGCATATTATCGGATTCTTGTGCTTCCTATTCATGTTTGGATAAAAAAAGAATCAAATGATTGTCTCTGGTCCTCTTATGGGTTAGGGTTATATGATTTAACTCTGTAAATGTATAATCTTCTGCATTAGTTATAATCAATCTGCCTATGACATGAAACAATGATAACTTCAATGTTAAAAATGCCTTTTCTATAGGTAGTGGCACTTGTCTATCTCCCTTACCAAAATAATAATAGCTTTAGTTACTAAACCATTACATCTTACAGGAAGATGCGTGTAATTTTTTCAATTAACACAAATATGTCTTACAACAAAAGCAAATATATCATCCAAGAACATTAAAGATACAGTTAAAACTGTA
Organism: Chamaecyparis obtusa; assembly: GCA_027943335.1. Classification (NCBI taxonomy): domain Eukaryota; kingdom Viridiplantae; phylum Streptophyta; class Pinopsida; order Cupressales; family Cupressaceae; genus Chamaecyparis; species Chamaecyparis obtusa. Next base: position 384,980 of record BSBK01002375.1, read on the forward strand.
ATGGACGGGAAATAATGCTTTCAAAGCACAGTACTGTATTTCTAAAACCAAAAAATATTCTGAAATTAAACCAATGTTGATTGGTGGACATAAAGACAAAAATTACACTAGCCATAACAAGATAAAATTTTGAGAATCAAAAGAGAAACAAAGAAATTTACTCTGATTGTCTCATCCATAGAACCCGAGTAAAGTCTTTCTGCTCCTGAAACTAATGAGACTACAGGCTTTGTATGACCAACAAGTGAAGCTGCAGGCTCAAAGGAATTAGATACGGGACTAAATTTCCACGCCAAAATGTTACCATCCTGTGTAATCAAACAAGAAGCTATAAAAATTGCAGATCATAAAACTAATATTCTTATATCAACTATTGTCCATTACATCTAACAACTTTGTAGAGCACCATCTATGCAAAAAGTATGTTTTATAAAGACAGTGAACTACTGTACTAATGCTATGATTAACCTTAAAATACTCTAACTGCACCAAGATACATACATGTACTCCTGCTAGAAGCATGCCATTGCCAACAACAAGCGCATTTACTTGACCACCGGGACAATTTAAGCTCAACTCTGTAGAGGTCAAAATATTCCAAGCCTGCAGCCACATTTTTTCCAGGTATAATAAATGCTACATGAATAAAGATTGTATTTCCTGATAAATTGAATATTATGAATCCAAAGCAAAGTTTAAAGTTTAAACAGAATTTGATTCACTTCAATTACCTTAACAGAATTTGGAATGCCAACAAAAAGCCAAGGACCTTCGCTAAGTAGGCATCCAACCTCAACACCCAACTTGATTACACTGCTACACTGTGACATGCAAGGGAAACACATAGTATAAAATATTTGAAAATGCAAATTCTGTGATATTTACCCTTTAAATGATTTGAATATATAGTAAATACTTTCCAGTGGGCCATGGTCTAGCATCAAGACAGAGCAATTTCCATGATGATGATATTGGATCAAGCCCTGCTGAGCATGCCCCCTGCGTTAAAGCAGCAGTCACATTCATGTGGGCAACAAGGTGCAAGTTCCGGGTTATTTTGAAAGAATAAACCCCCCAGTGATGGCTTTAAGCCTATGGTGACTAATTAGATTAATGGTGTTAACCAAAAGCATGTGGATGCGAGATTGACATAATAGGGTGTGGCTTCCATGTCTAACATTGATCCATTTGTGTTAAAAAGTCCAAGAATACAAGTTTATGATAAGGATGAGTGATACAATTAATTTGGGAAAAAAAGGTACCTAGCGACTATTAGATTTCCCAATTTTATAATGCATCAGAGAGTTCAACTCGAAGATCAAATACCTGACCAGTTTGACAGTCCCAAACTCTCACTGTTCCATCCTGGCCTCCAGAATACAGCTTGTCTGAATTAGAAGGCAAAACAATCCCTCGAATAGCCTGCCATAAGCAAGTATCCAAACTATTAGCAATCAGGCTCCTTGACAAAGAAATCAAATATGCCAAAATTGTTCCCCGCAAAGTACATTAACAAACCTTTTCATGACCAGCCAACAAGGTCAAAAAGGTGACATCTCCTCCCACAACAAAGGAGTGTAAAAACTTGCAATCCTCACCATGCTTGCAACTACCAGAAATCCAATAATTGCATACTACGTCACGAACCTTCTGCTGCCGCTCATCTGTAGTAATTCTACCACCTAGTCCTCCTCTGCCCCATTTAGCAGAACCATTCCTTCTCTGTCCTCCAGAAGGCCCTGATACTTGTGCATCTTCTTGTGGATGAAATGATCGCTTAGGAGCAAAGCTACCGTTTGCTCCACTTTTCCTCGAAGTTCCTGGCTCTCCAACGTGAAGAAAATTGCAGGGGTCTCTGTTGCATCTACCTTCCTGATAAAAAATGCATATTTGCTGCGGTCTTGCCAAGCGGCTAAATGTTCTTTTGTTCCCTGCCGGTCTCTCCGAGATTTCCAAGTCCATGGCTTTCAATGAAACCCTAAAAAGTGCTCTCAAAAGTTTAGATCACCCAAAAGCGGATTGGCAGAAAAGAATGTCCGAACCAGACGAGCAGCTCCTCCAAACAAATTATTATTTTTCCTGAGCCGGCCTGTCATAAATTTCCAAATTCATGCTTAAAATTAACACCAAAAAGCCCTAATGCCAACCAGATTATGCAAATTCGATAACCAGGCTAAAGCCTCAGCCTGTCCTCCAGACAGATATGGTTATTGTTTATTGCTGATATTTTCCTTCTCCCTCAAATTTGAAACCCTCGATCAAAAAAAAAAAACTGCAGCGAAAAAATCTATGTTCAAAAATTTTCGTGTACTGAGAATCCAATCCAGAAAAAATCCGGTTTGATAATGGTAAGCTAAAACAAGAGGAATTTCTAGGTGTACAAGCTGAATCTAATAAAACTGTACACCTTTCAAAACCAGTTGGAGAACAAGAACCCTTACAAAAATCATCCAAAACCACCTTCCAAGCGGATTAACTGCTATTCTTGTCCACATTAAATCATCAAGCATAGGATTAACATTGCATGGTCCTCATTTGAACTATAACAGCGTTTTCCAATTTTCTTTAGCTACAGAAATACAGAGAAAAAGCCATTAAAGACACGAAAATCTTTGAAACCAAACCTCTCTGACGGGGATTAAATTTTAAGAAGAATTTCCTTGAGTTGCCTGCATCAACTAACGATCGAGTGAAAACCCTCGACCGGAGAAAAAAAGAACCAAAAACTAGAAATAAATTTAAGAAAACAAATGCAAAAAGCAACGGACATCTAAAATAGGTATGAGACGCTAAATTTTAACTAAATCCGAAGGTGGTCGTGTTGCGTACTTTGTCTCCCGATTACGTAAGCTACTCGGTTAGGCGGGGAGCATTTTTTTATTTCATTTTATATTCTTTTTAAAAAGAAAAGATATTAAATTTATAAAGGATAACACATTTTATTGACAATTTTGACCGCTACATGTTTCTTTTATGGGTTTTAGTCCTCTCAATGGATGTGGTTATTGCGCAAAGAATAGGGGAGAGGAGTCAAGACGTGCACACCCTAACTTTGGGGTCCATGTGGGTCACCATGTGGACCCCACACCCAAAAAAAATCATCATCCTAATCGGTCAAGTTGGCAACCCCAAATCAAAAGTTGAGCCCATTTGGAAATTATTTGCCACGTGTTCAGGTTCCATTAGCCCAAGGTGTATCCATCTTGGCATTTTGATGTGTTGATCGGTACATGCGTGGGGCCCAATGAAAATGTATAAAGTTTACCTTGTGTACAGGTTGGGATGGTCGTGTGACATTTCACCATGAGGCCACCCAACCCACCACCCTAGTCGCCATTACTTCTTGCAACCAACTTATGCTGCAACATTTACTACGCGTCAACTCACCTTACATTCAGCTAAGGGGACGCCTTTTAACATTACAACTTCATTCAATTTGTCTAACTCTTCATGGATCGAGACACCTAACATTCCTTTCTATCCCTCCCATTCTGGAGTGTTCGACGAGGGACTCTGCAACATCACCATGTCACCACAACCTATTCTGCTTTGGACCATCTTTCGCTTCAATTTTATAGGTAACTTCAACTAGTTTTTCCATTCGACTAGTTTGTGGTTTTGCATTGTTGCAAAAGTTGTTGGTTTACTTCATGGGATTCTCATTTTGCAAGTACTCAATTTATTTGTGTGCAAGATGGTTGGGATTTTGAGCATGTGAAGAAAGAGGATGTCGACTACTAGGAGAAGTTATGGGAGATAGTTTATTGTGTCATGTTCAACGGAGGTGAGGATTCTATCCTCATTGAGGCCACATTTCACCATTGGGGCCAATGAAATCATAAAATTTCATTTTCTTTGGTTGTTTTTCTAACCATAACCTTCAGTGTTTATTTTTTGGCTTTGTTCAGTGCATGTTGCGTCTTGTCTGTCACTTTGTGTTTGTGAACACAACTTATTATGTTCATTAACACCTTTATCCTCAAAGGGAATCGTACTCTTGTGTTTTAGCATCACTGACATGTTCATAGTGAAGGGAATTAAATGTTTTAATATTCTCAAGCATCTTTGTTCTTATTCCACCTCTTGGTATGAATATAATTGTTCTACTGATCATATTTAACATTTATTATTGGTTTTCATTTCAAATGTTAGGGAGTGAGGGTTTAATAAGCTCTCTATTTTATGGTTTCACTATGACTATTAATGGATTCCACTTTCTTTTCATTTTATTTGTTATAGGGTTTCATTTTTAGTGTAGACGGCTTATTAGTTTTCAAATTTTTTGGTCTACAATTGTTCGACATTTATTTTTAACTATGGCATTTATTTTTAAGTGTGGTATTTGTTTAATAAGTCATCAATTTTATGGTTTCTAAATTAGGGATTAAGGGCTCTATAAGCTATCTATTTTAATGGTTTCCCTCTCATTGTTAATGGGTTCCACTTTCTTTTCATTTTATTTGTTATGGGTTTCATTTTTAGTGTGAATGGTTTGTTTCTTTTCATTTTATCTATTGTAGAGTTGTTTGGCATTTGTGTTTAACTATGGCATTTGCTTAATAAGCCATATGTTTAATGATTTCAAAAATAGGGATTAAGGGTTTAATAAGTTATTTGTTTAATGGCTTTAATATGATTATTAATGGTTTCCAGTTTCTTTTCAATTTGTCTTTTATAGGTTTTCATTTTTATGTTAAGGGTTTTCAATTTAATTGTCAATGTTAGGGATTAAGGGTTTAATAAGTTATTTGTTTAATGGTTTCAATATTATTGTTAAGGGAATACAATTTTATTTCAATTTATCAGTTATACGGTTTCAATTTGAGAGTTAAGGGTTTGAAATTTCATGTCCAATGTTAGGAATTAAGGGTTTAATAAGTTATTTGTTTTATAGTTTAAATGTGACCCTTGAGGGATTCTAAATTCATTTCAATTTATCAATTATAGAGTTTCAAGTTTAGTGTTAAAGGTTCTCAATTTTATTTCTAATGTTAGGGATTAAGGGTTTATTAAGTTATTTGTTTTAAGGTTTCAATTTGACTACTAAGGGAATCTAAATTCATTTCAATTTATCAATTTTAGGATTTCAAATTTAGTGTGAAGGGTTTTCAATTTCATTTCCAATGTTAGGGATTAAGGATTTAATGAGTTATCTATTTTAAGGTTTCAATGTGTTAAAGGATTCTAAATTCATTTCAATTTATCAATTTTAGGGTTTCAAATTATGTGTGAAAAATATATTCATGATACATTACAATGATAAATCTACATGAATTATGAAAGATAAAGCTAAATGATCAACCAATTCAAACCAATACTCTCAAAATCATCTCATCTCTCTCTATCTAAAGAAGTTAAAGAAATGCTCTCAGCTTGGCATCCATTAGAGACAACTCTAGAACGAGAAATTAAAGCTATGCTAGATGAATTATGTCATTGTAACTCAAATTATGCTAAAATAATACTAAATGCTCTCTAAAACATGAAATCAAATGCCTATAATATGGATGCAACATGCAAGTGAATTCTAGATCATTTGCTATTAGAAATGCTCACTATTTATAGATTTTCCGGAGGCTAGGGGGTAGAGTAAGATTAACCATGATCAAAGTTGAGTCAAGTTGATGGTTTCAAATGCTAGGACAAAGTAAATAGTTTGTTCTCAAAGGTTGGAACAAAGAGACAAAATGAACAGTCAAGATGTATCTCCAAGATGAGTGGTGCAGAATTAATTTGTCCTTGATCCATGTGAGCTCATTCCTTCATTCTCATTGGTTGATTTTATTTTTGTCCACATGTGGTGGGTAAGAATAATAGGAATTAATAATTGATTTATCTTAGCCATGTGTCCCCTTGAATGGGTTGAATTTGATTTGATTTAATTATACATATAATTGATTAAAATCAATTACATAATTATTTGCTCTTTTTAATTTAATTAATCCTTTAGCCTTGATTTTAATTAATTCATGATTTCATCCCCGACTGCTCATTTCGATTTCGCTTGACCAATTTAAGGTGTATACAAATGCCCCACTATCAATTGGTGAAGCAGGTTGATTCAAAGAATATTTAATGTTTGATTTTATGATGCCTGATCTAAGAATTTCTAATTTGATTTCCTAATTTGCAACTTATTTTGATGAAATTTTTTGATTTGATAATAGATTCTAGATATGATTCTCATTCTGAAAAGATCCATTGACTTTGATGCCCCACTGATAATTTTGAACATTTTTGTGTTTAATGCCCCTGAAAAAAAAAATTCATTGATATGCCCGATTTGAATTCCTTCATGATATATTGCCCCCTCAGAAATGAAATTGAAGCTATTTTGATGAATTTTGATCAATATTAAAAAGAAATCATTTTCTTTCAAAATTTTGTGAGTTGCACAAGTTCGATTTCATTTTCAATAATTATATGATAATGTGTTGATGATAATGTCCCAATTATAGAAAAATTTAGTTGAACAGTTTTGACCCTGGGTAAAGAATATGATAAAAAAAACCCTCCCTTTTAGTTCAAAGGGCTATATATAGGAGTCAAAAAGTTACTTTCACTGTTCATTTTCACTCTCCATCTTGACTTTTTTCTCTTAGCTTCTAGTGGCATTGCAATAATAGTGGTTCCCATTCACGAGCATAGGTTTCAGAGAGGCCATAAATACCAGCGTCCACATGACTATGGACATCTAGTGAGTACCTCAATCCTACTTTTTTTCAATTTTTGATTTATTGATTTTTTTTAAAATTTTAGGTGTTAATTTACCTTATTTATGCTCATTTTTGCAAAATAGCACGTACAAATAGTTTTAGTAACGTGTAGGACTTTGTTTTAATGCGTCTGCAAATTGAAATAGCACGTAGCAACAAATGAAATAACACGTAAAAATGCATTCCATAGGAATTTTTTAGTGAGTCTATTACATTTTGTAGCGCGTATGATTAGGTTAGTGCAAACAATAGATTTAGTAGCGTGCACACCTTTTAAAATGGCACGTATGATAAGAAATAACATGTGTAAAAATTTTAACGTGTTTGATAATTTTTACAATGTGTATGATAAACAAAATATTGCTTAAAATTTTTATCGTGTACCATATAATGAAATGACACGTAGCTTTTTTTTAATTTTTAACCTGATTGATTAGCTTGTTTGATTTGATTAGTTTTTGTGATCGATCAATTGATGATGTAGGTTATGCTTGTGATGAAAACAAGTGTTGTGATATCAATTTGATCAATTTTGATGAATGTTGATTGTCAACCCTGATAGATTGGTAGGATTGATTTTATGATTTTTCGTCCTCTCTTATTAGAGTTCAGAAAAAGAAAAATGATGTGCTCTAAGCAAGAGATAAGATGATAGATTCTCTAATTAACTTGTGATGATGCACTTAGATGATTTTAATGATGTGATCTCACTTGATTCAATAGGTTCACTTCTAGAAATTATATATCTGGGATTTGTATATGTGGCCCTTAGAGATGGTTGAGTAGTTGAGTGCTCAAGAGCGACAGCTTATCAGTCATTGCAGATTATTATTCTTGCTAGACATGTCCTAGTTCTGGGTGAACCATGGTCTTCTCACTACTATGGTAGAGCATTGGCACTCCAACCATAACACCTTCCATATGTCGATAGGTGAGATGATAGTCACCCCTGAGGATGTGTACAAATTACTCAGGATTTTGACAAGGGGTGAGATTGTATATTAAGATCAAGTATATGATGGTACAACATGCTAATGGGTTTTTTGAGATGCCATGATCGTTGATGAGAGAATTCCTTGGGCTCAGTTCATTTTCTTCCCTCCTCTTCCAATAGTTTTAGGTGTGTTGATTAGTGGTTTCATGTTACCTAACTGAAGAGGTCATGATTTTGTTGTTGGGTGGGGTTGCATTTTGGAGAATATGATTGCACACCTACATAGATTTAATTGGGGATCCTGTGTATTAGGGTAGTTATATCACGAGCTTCATCATCTAGTTTATCGGCATGGTGTTGTATTATCCACAAGTGCAGTTTTGTTATAGCTATGGACTTGGGATCACCTTCATGTTACTAGACCCCTTGCAACACGAGACGAATATTCTAGGTGGCCATATGTGTATATCTATGAGGGAGTGATTGTCTAGCCTCATTTGGGCAAGCTAGATTACTAGAGACATATGTTGGATGACATTGATCAGGTCTGATGGCAACCATACCTTAGTAGTGAGCCCTAGAGAGAGGATGATTCTAAGCTTCCTTTCATGTTCATTCCTTGATAGATGATTGGTTAGAATCCTCTAGTGATTGAGAGATTTTATTTCCATAGAGTCAGTTGTCAATTCGATCGAGTACAAGGTATGCCACAAGGTTTGGCATTATATGTGCAAGTACAGGTAGAGAGGTCAATGTGGGGACCTCAGATAGAATATTGCACTGTTCATGATGAGATTCTTGCTTTACCTCACTTAGCCTGGGATATGAGAGACCACATTGTTGATGCTGGTATGATAGATGATTATGCCAAGTGGTTTACACAGCATCCATTTCCACACTTCACTAATCATGTCGAGCTGATCTTGGACATTGATGTTAGATCAGAGGGAGATGAGGATGACGACGACAATGATGATAATGATGATGATGATGATGATGATGGAGGAGGAGACTGGTAGCGGTGAGAGGTGGAGGGATAGGGAGAGGTGTTCCTTAGGCCAGGATTGCAGATTGGGGTCGATAGAGACAAAGAGTACTTAGACAAGTACCTCAAGCTCTAACTCCATAGGTTCCTATTCCACTAGCATAGACAATACCAATTTTGTAGGTGCCAGATATACTTACATAGGAGGTTAGGATTATACAGGCTATTGTGGTTCAAATTAGGAGTCAAATGGACTAGTTTAGTGTGATGATACAGACATTCATGGCTACTAAATCCCAGCACGGTTCACAGCCTAGTTCTAGTAGAGGTACAGGTGGTTTAGGTGGCACAGGTGTAGGTGGTTCAGGTGGCACTAGTTGAGAGTGTTGATTCTTCCACCTTTGTATCATTATATATCACATTTGATCACGACTTTTATTGATGTACTCTATTGCTTAGATATCAATGGATATTTGATATTATTTGATGGACATTCCTTTGATTAGCTCTTTGATAGACTCTTCTCTTTTATGATGTCATTATATGTTGGACCTTTTGGTTTTTTATGATATATGCATCTCTACATGTCTTATGATATATGCATCTCTACATGTCTTATCTATATGCTTTTTTTTTGTTTTGTGATGCAAAATGCTATGAATGCAACAATCTTGCATGCTTTGGATGGATGTCTTATATACGACATAACTTAGATGGATACATAATAATCTTGATGAAATGCACGTGATAATTCTATTTATGCTTTAATGATTAATGATGCATTGATATGATATGTACATGTGTTTCAATATGATTCTATATGCTCCTAATGCAAACATGATTGCACTTTTTGATATATTTATGATTACTGCCATGATGAATTATCCTAATGCCATGAAATGATTTAATGATGTGCAATGTAATAGATTAATGAATGCATGATCTTAATAAATGCAATTTAATGATTAATGAACTTATGATGCTTAATGAGTACTACCTATATGAATCTAAATGAATATGCAAATTAATGATTGAACTTAACTGAGATGCAACCTAATGAATGAACTTCAATGAGACGTAACCTAGTGAATGAACTTCAATAAGATGCAACCTAGTGATTGATGATATGCAACCTACTAAATGATTAATGATTAATGCCTAGTTATTTTATAATAAATGCAACCATAAGACTTAATGATTAATGATTAATGAGATTCATATAAATAAATATTTAAATGCAACTTATCATGCAACGAAAGGATGCACTAACATGATATTAACCCGTAACTAAATGCACTCTTATGTTTTTTATTTAGTCCAACATACTCGATCAATTAAAGAAATCATGATGATTTTTATTACACTCTACTCTACCCCTTTTGTGTTTGAAGAAAAATCCATAGTAACTAACATGCAAATTTAATCTATATGGATGCAGCTAGTTGTCTCTTTTAATCACAAAGATGCTTCTTTTCATTATTGAGCTTTTGAAATGTTTCAGGAAATTGGTACAATCATCACTAGTTCAACCATGATGGTCTAAATACCTTTTTCTCCCAAATTTTACACATGAAATTGGTACAACTCTCACTGGTTTGATGCTATAACCATGATGGTTTAAATACCGCTTTCATCGATTTCAATGTTGCAAATGGATTTTGGAATTAAGATATGAAAGATCTAAATGGTCAAGGTATCTTGTTGCATAAAAAGACAAAGATATGATTCTCTCCGTATGAAAACATCCTCGATGATTCTTTGATGATCTTGTCATTAGATGGATTTTACATGCTTTGAAGAATCAACCTCAAGATAATCATGCAGAAATCAAAAAATATATATCATGTTTTTATCATCACTCCTCTAGTCAAAAGACCTCACCAATTTGCTAAAAATACATGACTCCACAATCAAGTAACACTTTGAACATTTTGTCATTGTTTTCAAATCCATATTTCAAGTAGAATCCATCAATTTCGAACTTTATTTGTATTTTTTATCCTGATAAAAGATAAGTCATTGTGTAGATCAAAGATCAAAGTGTCGGTCATTGAAGTTTGAGATCAAATGTATTTGAATCAGGAATTGATATGAATCGAAGGTTCATGTGTCAAGTTTGTGGTTTGATGCATTGATTTGTGTCAATTGGTGTCTATTTGATGAACCTCTTTGATTTAGGATAAGTGCCCCTATTTGATTTCATAGTGATGTTGGACTCAGACAATTTTCCAAACCATAACGAAAGCCTCGGGTATATGTGAATGCAGATATGAGAGTTTATTATGCAATATAGACAAATGATGGAGAAATACAGATGGAAGATACAATTAGGCTTGACTTAAGGGTCAAATGGCACCTATTTACCAAGTTTTCACCACTTGAATTTATTGCTCTTTTTCTCTTTTATTTGCTTTTTTTGCTACCAAGGTGCCTATTGCTAGGATTTCACCGACGCACTTTTTTTTTTAGATATTACCAAGGCACCTATTTGCCAGGTTTTCACCAAGATAACCATTTTTCTAGGATCCATATTTGAATGTTTTTACTTTCTTCATGATCAATTTTCCATTGTTTTTTATTTTCTACTTTTTGATGTTGTTGTATTTCTTCAGGATTAATATCTCAATATTTTTGGATTTCTTCATGATCAATTTTTGTTGTACATGGTTTATGTTGTCTTGTCTAATCTTATGCACTCTTTCTAACTAATACTCTTTCAACTGATCTGGGTATAAATCATCTTTAGATGTATGTTATTGATAGGTTCTTGCAACTCTTCCCCATCACAATCGGCTAACTTATATGTCCCTATCCTAAAGGAAGACATGATAATGAATGATCATAACCAATTTTCTTCCCATTTTCCTTTTTTTTCCTCCTTTTGCTTTGTTCTTTGGATTCTCTCTTAACACAAGATTGCCCACTTGAAATTCTCTTGGCTTGATATTTTTGTTATAGTTCCTTGACATCCTATTTTGATACACCTTAAGATCTTCATATGCTTGCTTTTGATATTCATCAAGTAACTATAGTTCTTGGAGTCTTTCCACTCTATAATATTCATATGTTAACAAACCATGTAAGGAAACTCCTAAAGATGGGATCTCAACTTCCGAGGGTAATACTGCTTTTGCTCCAAAGACTAATGAGAAAGGTGTGGCTCCAATTGATGTTATTATACTTGTGATATATGCTCATAATGTTGGATTCAAATGTATATGTTGATCCCTTCTAGATTTGTCAACCGTTCTTTTCAAGAACTTAAGGATATTTTTGTTTGTTGCTTCTACTTGTCCATATCCTTGAGGATAATAAATGGAGGATGAATGATGAATGATGTGAAACTTATCACTCAATTCTTTGATATCCTTGTTCTTGAAATGTTTTGCATTGTCTGTTATTATGGCATGAGGAACACCATATCTGCAAATTATGTGATTCAAAATGAACCTTACAATCTCTTTGCACGTTGTAGTAGATAAAGGAACGACTTCTACCCATTTAGTGAAGTATTTTGTTGTTTTGATTATGAATTTATTACCATTAGAGGATGGTGGATAAATCATCCCAATTAAATCCAATCCCCATTGATAAAAGAGACAAGGTGTGGTTATTGGGTGTAATTATTGCACTGACACATGAATCAAATTGCTATGGTATTGGCATTTTTGGAAAATTTTAACAAAATGGCAAGTGTCTTTCTCCATGGTTAGCCAATAATAACCCATTATAATAATTTTATTATCCAAGGTTAAACCACTCGAATGTGATCCACAAATTCCCTCATGGACATCTCATAAGGCTACTTTAGATTCCTCATCCTCGAGACACCTAAGAAGCATTCCATAAAGACTCTTGTGATATAATGTATCTGAAACAATGGTATAGCGGGAAGCTTGTCTTATAAAGTTTCTTCTTTGATTTATGGATTGGTCTAAGGGCCAGGTTTGGTATTTTAAGTAGGTGTAAATAGGTCCATACCAAGAAGAGTCATGTCCAACTAGTAGGTAAATAATTTGGGAATCAAGAAGGTTAAATGCAAGTTGTGCCAACTCTTCTACCAAGAACTCATATCACACACTTTGATCTGGCATTTGTAAGAGAGAAGCTAGTGATTCCATGGCATCTAATGCTTTATTTTTCTATCTTGTTATTTGTTCAAATTTTATCAAAACAAAGTACTTATTCAAGTCATCTACCATCCTTAAGGCATCAAATTGTCCTCTCTTGTTTGGTACTCATTATTGATTTGATTAATTACAAATTGGGAGTCACCACACACCTGTAATTCTGTTACTTTTCATTCTAGAGCCATTTTCATGCCTATGACAAGTGCTTCATATTTGAAAATATTATTGGTACATGGAAAGAGAAGATTGTAAGACTTTGGATTAGTATAGCCTTGATATGTAATCAATAAGGTACCTTCTCCTGAAACATCTAGTGTGATGAGCCTATAATTTGTCATGTTTATATAATTTGTTATAACACTTTACATCATCTTTATAATACCTTTCCAAGTCATTTTCATACATTACATTGATTTATGAAGCATTAACTATGATTAATGATTTATTGATTAGCATTTGTATGTCTACCTAGTTAATGCTAAATTATGATGATTTATTATGATAAATTAAATATTATTAAATAATAAATGTTTTGAGATTATTAACATGTTGTTTGTGATATATTTGAGTTGTTCATGCAACTGGAAAGAAGGAAAAGCAAGTTGACACTTGTCAATATTCAACAGTTGCAGGAAATGCAGAAAAAGTCAAAAACCACTTTCGGTAACATAGGTATATCTCGCTCAATTCTTAATGAAATTAAGATTTTATTAATGATTTGGAAAGATGAAACAAAGGAGAAAAATGTGTTAAAACATTTTTATCCAATTTGCAATAGTTAATGAGAAACACTTATCTAAAGTTGACCGAGTAAATATAGCCAAATTTGAAGTCAGCCAAAACCCAGTCTTGGTAAAATGATCATATCTTCCACATTTCTTAATGAAATCTAGATTTTCAAAATGATCTAGAAATATAAGAAGGAGGAGCATAATATAGTAAAACCATTCGAGATAAATCACAATAATAAGTGAGAACCATCCATTTAAATATGCTTGCAGGAAAAGTGGAACTGAAAATCAGCAGACTGAGACAAACTTCTTCGATTTATTGCAATTTGAGTTATAACTTCAAAGGAGGTTGGATATGATTTGTATTGTATTTATGAACCCAAACAAATATCCAACAAATTAGATTTCTCATAAAAGAGTGCAAACAAACTCTTTTCCCAATCAATCAAGAAGACAAGTTGTAATAGGACTCTTCTTCTTAGTCATTGTTTTAGAATAAGTCTCTTCCTTGTTTAAAGGAATGATGAGACATAGGTTAGATGGTTTTTAGGGAGTCAATAAGATTATATATTTGAAATTTTAATCAAGCAAAGAGGTGGATCAAGTGGTATTTGTTCATTAGCTTTAGAGAGTCATCATTTTATAGAAGGAAATTTGTAACAACAGTAATAATTTTAATAGAATTTGTAGATTGCATTTTTATGGAAGCATGTTACTTGTGTATGATGTTTTAAGGACATATATTAGAGTTTAAATTATATAAGAAAGGTCCAGTTATGATCATTTTTACCTTTGATAGTTATAGAAGTAGAACATATAGCAAACTGTTGTATATTACACAATTTCCTGCAGCCATTACTGTGCAATTAAATTTATTTCTAGCATTGTTACACTTTTAGTTTTACAATGATAGAATAACTTAGAGAATCCCATAGTGCATGTACTTTGCAAACCTATTTTGAGTATATGTCCTCGGGTTGATAATTTAAATGTGCCTTCATAAGGATGAGATAACTACTTAGTATGGATGTCCAATCCCTAAGTTATGGTTCTAAAGCCTAGTTATTAAAACCATTATAGGAGCCCAACATTTTTGGCATTGTTGCCAAGGATGGGTCAAGATATGAGAGTCTCTAAGTTTTTAATAGCTCTTTGTCATTTTTCTAGTATCATAGTTTCCCTTGAAATCACTTAGTATTAGAAAAAATTTCAAAAGAACCACAAGCAACAGAAAAAATTATGGATGTTGGATCCATGAAGAACAAAAACCAAGAGCCAATCTCATTTGCAACAAGTCTGGAAATCAATGAAGACATTTTCTCTAGCATCATAGAGGAATTTTATTCACATATTGATGACAAGGTGTTGATTTATGAGGAGGAAAATGAAGATAACCTTATTTTGGAAAATGAAGAAATCACAATCCATAAGGTTGTTGCTCAAGCTGAATGTGATGTCAAATTAGAACTCCTACTTCAAGAAGAGAGCTGTAATAAAGTGAAAATTAGTCCCCCCATGTAGAAAAGTAAAGAAGATATTGAAGAAGACCAGTTTTGGGATGATTTAGAGGAGTTTTTCTCAACCTCAGATGCTAAACCAACATCTTTTGTAGTGCAAAACTATGAGCATCACAAGGAGAGTTCAAAATTTGTTCTTTCA
This sequence comes from Chamaecyparis obtusa, assembly GCA_027943335.1. Taxonomy (NCBI): domain Eukaryota; kingdom Viridiplantae; phylum Streptophyta; class Pinopsida; order Cupressales; family Cupressaceae; genus Chamaecyparis; species Chamaecyparis obtusa. The sequence goes on from BSBK01002375.1 coordinate 400,135, forward strand.
AGAGGGTGTCCTATCAGACATCTCATTCATATGGAGGCATGTTACTTGTGTATGATGTTTTAAGGACATGTATCAGAGTTTAAATTATCTAAGCAAGGTCCACTTATGATAGTTTTTACCTTTGGTACTTATAGAAGTAGAACACATAGAAAATTGTTGCGTATTACACAGTTTCCTGTAGCCATTACTGTGTAGTTAAGATTAATTTCCAACATTGTTATACTTTTAGTTTTGTAACGATAGATTAACTTAGAGAATCCCATAGTGCATATACTTTGCAAACCTATTTCAAGTATACGTCCTCGGGTTGATAATTTAAATGTGCCTTCATAATGATGAGATAACTACTTGGTATGGATGTCCAATCCCTAAGTTATGGTTCTAAAGCCTAGTTATTAAAACCATTATAGGAGCCCAACATGGTGTATATGTACCATCAAAGTAGAGTTTCCATGTCTTGGCTCCAATGTTTATAATTGTTGGATTACGGAGAGGGGGGTGAATTAGTAATTAGTGATTCTTTAAACCTTAAAACTTTCTCTGATTCAACTTGGTAGAAACTCGGTCAGACAAACTTCAACATTAACTGATAATAATAAAATAACTTTATCAATCAACAACAACATTCACAATAAACATTTAACACATATAAGACTAATTTTTAACGTGGAAACCCAATTTGGAAAAAACCAATATGGGAATTGTCACCCACTTTAAAGAAATACTCTTATGAAGTATGCTCAGTTAAAATCCAATCTGGTTAAATATGACAATGTACATTGTTAAATATGGCCATATTAGGGGATTTACCTTAGATTTTTTAGGATCTTCGCCCTATTAGGAGTGGTCTAGTTAAAGTTCTTTAAACACTCTTTTAGAATGTCACCTTGCCAAAGGTTTTACAATAAGACTATTAAGTTCACTCGGTTAAGAGATTTTTCTCCTACAAATGTTAATAAGCCACAGTATAAAAATTGATCTGTAAATTTGCAACTACCTCTTTCTTATTTAGATCCTTATGCACTCTTTTTCTTCACTTCTTTCCTTCACTTTCTACTAGCCTCAATTCTTCATCAAATTCCACCTACAAACTCAGATTTCAACCTTTTTCTTCTTCACTGCATCACTTGATTACACATCTACCTTTCAACTTTGCCAACTCACTTTACATACAATTTCATCCTTTATATAAACTTTTTTTTTCCTCTTAATCTCCTTTATTATGTTTTCCTATGTTTAATCTCAACTGTTAGATCATCCTCATAAACTAATTCAATGAATTTCAAACTCGGTAAATCATTTTATCATCGCCTCTGAACTTGAACATTTCTTGGAACTTGTACCTTCACTTTTTGTTGCTTAGATCTTGTTGTACATCATCACCTTGAATTTTCCTAATCATACATCTCTTCAACTAACTATTCCTCATCCTTAGAATCTTCCAGATCATTGGGGCTCATCATTAAATGTCATTCTGATATGTGTATTTAATTTACATTCCTTTCTCGATGACTAAATTCTTATCCTGCAAAAGAAATTATGTTTGCTTCACTCAGTAATTAACTTTGTGTACTCGGTGCCTTGAATTTCTTTCCCTTTACCAAAACTTGCTTTCCTTTTATTGAATAACTTTTCCTACTCGGTAACTAAACTATTTTTTTACCGACTTGACCAATCTTCTTTACTCACTTCTCCAATCTCTTTACCGACTTGATATAATCAAATGTAAAGTAGATGAAAACTAAATAAATATAACCTTATCATTGTGTGATCTATATTAACAACCCAATCAAGTTCTTCAACTTCAGAACTTGTCACTTCTTCTTTTTCCTTTAACTCACTCAACTGATATCATACTCTTAATGATATGACAACTTAATATAAACTAGAAATCGATTGTTTGACATCAATAAAAAAATAATAACTGATCTAATCATTCCACAATCTTGTATACCTCTGATCTTGGTCAGTCTTCATCATCATCACCATTAGTTATAGTAATAATCTCCATCTTTGGCATTGGTGACAACACTCATTGTCAATTGATGATGGTAACACTGTAATTAACAATCTCTATCTAAATTTTTGTATTTCAGTCTCCTTAGTTACTGTTTTTCTCCCTCTGATATTTATCTTCTTTTTTTGCTTATTCTCCCTCTTTCTTTTTAATCAATTGCATATTCTCCCTCTTTGACAACAATGCCAAAGACACATACTCCTGAAAATTTGTTTAGGCAGTGGATCATACCTATCATGTACTGATATCTCATTGTACACATAACCATTTTTCACAACTTCAAGCATCATCTAATGCGTGAATATTAGCATCAACTCAAAAAATATATATTCCAATGAATCCTTGAATTGATGCAACATGCACATCATGCCCTATTGAATATTGGATTGGGGAAGAACCTCTAATTTACCTCTGAGATACTCAAAAGTATCTTTCGGTAGTGGCTTGGTAAATATATCTGATATTTGCGCCTTTGAATTCACATAATCCAATATCACATGCTTATCTTGAACTTGTTCTCTCAAGTAATGATACTTGATAGAAATGTGCTTGGTCTTGGAATGCATTACTGAATTCTTTGATATGTTGATAGCACTTACATTATCATAGTACATAGTAACTAGTTTGGTGATCTCCTCTTGCATACCTTCAAGTAGTTGTTTGATCCATGCAATGTTTTCACAATTCATAGCTATTGCTACATACTCTACCTCGGTAGTAGATTGTGATATACAATTGTTTTTTACTCAACCATGTCACTAATCTTTCTCCCAAACAGAAATATCATCCACATGTACTTTTCTTATCATCAATGTTTCCAGCCTAATCACCATCACTGTAAAATTTTAAATGAAAATATCCTCCTTTCTTGTATAGTAGACCGAAATATTCAGTCCCTTTCAGATATCTAAATATTCTTTTGACTGAAGACATGTGTGTTTCCTTTGGATAAGTAGAAAATCTTGCAACAATTCCTACTACATGAGCAATATCAGGTCTTCTATATACAACATACTGTAACTTACCAATCATTGATTGGTAGAGTGTTTCATTCACTTCCTTTTCTCATATTCCTTTGTCAATTTGCAACCATTAGCCATCGGTGTTCCAACTGGTTTTGAGTACTCCATACCAAATATCTTTAGGATCTCCTTGATGTACTTAGACTGTGTGATGTAGATTACATCTCTGACTTATTGAATTTGTAGTCCAATAAAGAATTTCATCTCTCCAATCATGGACATCTCAAATTTATTTCTCATCTCCTTAACAAAATATTTACATAATGTGTTATTTCCTCTAAAAATAATATCATCAACAAATATTTTAGCAATCAAAATTTTATTATCACTGTCACATTTTAGATACAAATTGTTATTGTCACTAGTTCTTTCAAATCCAACCTTGATAAAATATGAATGCAACCTTTCATACCATTCTTGAGGTGCTTGTTTCAAACCATATAGTGCCTTGTGAAGTTTGAAAACCATGTCCTTGTTAGTGTTCTCAAAAAATCCTTCTAGTTGTTCAACATAAACTTCTTCTTCGAGAATACCATTAAGAAATGTAGAATTAACATCCATTTGAAAAAATTTAAATCCTTTATAAGCTGCATATGCTAGTAGAATCCTAACTCCTTCTAATATAACAACAGGTGCAAAAGTCTCACCATAGTCAATACCTTTTTCTTGTGCACACCCCTTGCAAACCAATCTAGCTTTTTTTTTATTACATTTCCATGCTCATTCAGTTTGTTCCTAAAAATCCACTTAGTACCAATAACATTCTTATCTTTAGGTCTCGGTGCCAAGGTCCATGTGTTGTTCTTTTCAATCTAGTATATCTCTTCTTTCATAGCTTTAACTCAATCTTCATTATCCAAAGCATCAGTTACTTTTCTTGGCTCAAATTTAGAAATCAAACATGTGTTATCTCTCAACTTACTTCTTGTTATAACTCTAGCATTCTTGTCTCTAATAATTTTTCTCGATGAGTGGTGTCTTTTCACATATTTTGCTAAAATAGGCTTGGTGGACTGTGGTAGTTCTTCATTTTCAGCATTTGGTGGTGGCTCTTTCTATTCAGCTTCCTCCTCCTGTCGGTAAGGTGTTAGGAACATCAGGTTGAATATATACAAATCTTTGATAGTCCCCAGGTTCCTTTTTATTGTCTTCATCATTTTTCTCTGCAAATTCATCAATCCTTACATTTTCACTTTCCACAATTTTGTTAGTAGACATGTTTAAGCACTTTTAAGCCTTTCTCTTTGTGGAATATCCTAAGAATATTCCTTCATCACCTTTATGATCAAACTTTCCATTTATAGCATCCTTGAGAATGTAACACCTACATCCAAATATTTTGAAATAACTTACATTCAATTTGAGAGCATACCAAATTTCATATGGAGTCTTATGTGTACCTTTCTTTAGTTGTACTCAGTTAAGTGTATAAGATGTAGTATTGACTGCTTCTCTCCAAAATGTTTGAGACACTCTTTTTTCAATCATCAGTGTTCTAGCACATTCAACAATAGTTTTGTTTCTTCTCTTTTCTATACCATTTTATTTTGGTGTTCTTGGTGCAGACATTTGTCTCTTTATTCCATGTTCATTGCAAAAAAGTGTAAACTCACCTCCTCTATCGGCTCTCAGACACTTCAATTATTTTCTAGTCTCCTTTTCAACTCTTTCCTTATACCACTTAAACATTTGAAAAACATCACATTTTTCTTTCAAAATCATGATAGACATCATTCTTGAATAATTATCAACAAATAAAGTGAAACATCTATCACCATAGTAGCTTTGTGTTCTCATAGGTCCACATAGGTCAGTGTGCACTAACTCCAAAATACCTTATGTAGTGTAAGATTTTCTTGTAAAACTTGACTTTGTCATCTTACCAACTTGAAATCCTTTTCACATGACATTTTTCAAGTTTATCCAATCTTGGTAGACCTCTTACTCTATTATTTTTGCTCACCTTAATTAAATTGTCAAAGTTCACATGACTGAATCTATTATGTCATAACCATACATACTCAACTTTAGAAAATAAGCAACTTTTTGTAATAGTATCAAGATAGAATAAGTTACGTTTTGATTGTTCACTGATGGCAATCAGACTTCCATTCTAATCAAATACTTTTACCTTTACATTCTGAAATTCCAGTTGGTGACCCGTGTTATTCAAATGTTCCACACTTAACAAATTATACTTTAGTCCTTCAACCCAATAGACACCATCACATTGTTTATTATCCATAAAATTATAGAACCTTTACCTCTTATATGATATGCAACATCATTATAGAATCTAACATAACCTCCATCATGATATTTCATAGTAATGAACTTATGTGTGTCACCAGTCATATGGTGTGAATATCCACTATCAATTATCTATGTATCATTCTTACTAACATGAGAAATTAAAAAAAATTCTTCTCCATAGCTTTCTTCATTAGAATCATCCTTGATAACAACATACACAACCTCTACACCTTCATTTTCATGAGAATCTTCATCGGTTAGTCCTTCTTCAATAATGTAACATGACTTCTTACCTTTGTTCTTGAAATCTCAATATCTCTTGAATCTGTTTTCTCTTTTATTGTTATCTTGGTTGTCTCTCTTCTCATCATTGTTGTTGTGAGGACATCTAGATGTAATGTGACCAATCTTGTTGCAATTGAAACATTTCAAGGATAATTTACTTCAGTATTTGTCTTTTCCTCTTGGTAGCATCCTAGATAATAAGGCTTCAAACTCTTCTTATTGTCTGTCCTCTTCCAATATACTCTCTATATCACTCTTACAACTCTGAAATCTTTCACTTGCACTGCTAGCATAACCATCACTAGATCTAGACTCTCCAGAGTTTCCAATATTCAAATATGACTTGAATGTAGACTCAATCTTAGAAGTGGCAAGTAAACTATTGTCAAAATCATTCAGCTCAAAAGAAATCAACTTAATGATTGTAGCATCCAGTGAAACATACATCTGAGGAACGGATCTCAGTTCTTGTATTGCAAACAATCGAATGGCATACATAGGCAACAATGTCCTTAGCAGTTTACTTGTTACATCTTCAACTTCAATATGTCCTCCAACACCTCTGATAGCAGTTACAACCTCCTTCAATATTGTACTATATTGTGTAACATCTTCACCTTCATTCATTCTCATAGAAGTAAATTTACCTTTCAATTTTTGCCTTTTGAATATGCAGATCTCCACCATATACTAATGCAAGCTTGTCCCAAATTTGTTTTGATGTATCACATCCTTTTAGATCATTGAATTATAGGTTGGTGAGAGTAGAAGATATCTCAATCATAACTTATGTGTGATCTTATCTTTCTCTTACTTGTTCAACTGTCATAGGCCCAAATAGAAGTGGTGAATACTGATTATCAAGATAATATATAGCATACTCTCCAATTCCAGACATGTGCAGCCTCATCCTACTTTTCCATGTAGAGAAGTTGTCCTTATTCAACTTTGGTGCCCCCCTCTTATACATATTTGGATCTTTTACTCAAGTCTTTCAAACTTATCTCTTTAGAGTACTTAGCTCTGATACCAATTGTTGGATTACTGAGAGGGGGTGAATCAGTAATCAGTGATTCTTTAAACCTTAAAACTTTCTCTGACTTAACTCGGTAGAAACTTGGTCAGATAAACTTCAACATTAATCGATAACAGTAAAATAACTTTATCAATCAACAATAACATTCACAATAAACATTTAACACATATAACACTAGTTTTTAATGTGGAAACCCAATTTGGGAAAAACCACTGTGGGAATTGTCACCCACTAAAGAAATACTCTTCTAAAGTATGTTTGGTTAAAAGTCAAATTGGTTAAAGATTACAATGCACATTGTTAAATGTGACCCTGTTAGGGGATTTGTCTTAGATCTATTAGGATTTTCACCCTGTTAGGAGTGGCTTGGTTAAAGGTCTTCAAACACTCTTCTAGAATTTCACCTTGCTAGAGGTTTTACAATAAGAATTTTAAGTCCACTCGGTTAAGAGATTTTTGTACTACGAATGTTAATAAGAAATAGTATAAAAATTGATCTGTAAATTTGCAACTACCTCTTGCTTAGTTAGATCCTTTATGCACTCCTTGTCTTTACTTCTTTCCTTCACTTTCCACTAGCCTTAATACTTCATCAAATTCCACTTGCAAACTCTAATTTCAACCTTTTTAATCTTCATTTCATCTCTCGGTTACACATCCACTTTTCAACTTTGCCAACTCTCTTTACATACAATTTCATCCTTTATATAGACTATATTTTGCCTCTTAATCTCTTTTATTACATTTTCCTTTGTTTAATCTCAACTATCAGATCATCCTCATAAAATAATTCAATGAGTTTGGAACTCGGTAAAATGTTTTATCATCACCTCAGAACTTGAACATTTCTTGGAACTCATACCTTCACTTTTTGTCACTTAGATATTACCATAGGTCATCACCTTGAATTTTCATGATTGTAGATCTCTTCAACTAACTATTCCTCATCCTTAGAATCTTCCAGATAACTATGGCTCATCATTAAATATCATTTTCATCCTTGTATGTAATTTATTTTCCTTTCTGGGTGACTAAATTCTTATCCTTCAACCGAAATTTTGTTTGCTTCACTCAGTAATTAACTTCATGTACTTAGTGTCTTGACTTGCTTTCCCTTTACTGAAACTTACTTTCCTTTTATCGAATAACTTTTCCTTCTTGGTAACCAAACTATTTTGTTTACAACTTGACCAATCTTATTTACTCACTTCTCCAATCTCTTTACCAACTTGATATAATCAAATGTAAAGTAGAAAACAACTAAATCAATATAAACTTATCATTGTCTAATCTATATTAATTTCCTAATCAAGTTCTTCAACTTCACAACTTTTGACTTCTTCTTTTTCCTTTAACTCACTCAACTTATATCATACTACGAATGATATGGAAACTTAATATAAACCAGAAATCAATTTCTTGACATAAATGAAAAAATAATAACTGATCTAATCTTTCCATAATCTTGTATACCTCTGATCTTAGTCAGTCTTCATCATGATCACCATCAGTTATAGTAACAATAATTTTTGCATCTAAGAACTCTACTTGAATAGGATGTTCATCTATCAAAGGTGCTTCTGCCAATTGGTCTGCTATGACTTGGCCTTTTATTGCTTTCCTATCCACATATTCAATCTCAAATTCACTCAATAGCATGACCCACTTTGCCAATCTTCCTATTAGGACCGTTTTTCTTAATAGATACTTCAAATGATCAATTTTAGCTATGAGTCAGATCTTGTGTGCCAACATATAATGTCATAGTTTTCGTGAAGACAAAATTACTACCAAGAATGCTCTTTCAATGAAGCTATAGTTAAAATCGTATTTGACCAAGGTCTTGCTAATGTAGTAAATTACCCTCTTTTCCATTTTCATCTTCTTGAGCTAGTAATGCACCTAAGGAATGATCTATTGCTAAAATATATAATAGCAAAGGCTCATCTCTTATTGGTGGCATCAATATAGGCATATTCATAAGAGACTTCTTGAGAAGTGCAAAGGCATCTTCATATTGATCATCCCACTTGAATACTATGTCCTTGTGAAGGAGTTGAGTAAATGAATGACACTTTTTAGCTAATTGAGAAATAAATCTTCTTATGGATTGCAATTTTCCTTGAAGTGATCTCATTTGGCTCATGTTTCTTGGTTCTCCATTTCCATTATTGATTTGACTTTTGCGGGGTCTATCTCAATACCTTTTGCTGACACTATGTATCCAAGTAACTTGTCGAATTGTACTCTGAATGCATACTTTTTAGGATTCAATCTTACATTAAATTGTTCAATCCTTGTAAGTGTATTTTTATTGAATTTGATTTGGCTAAGATGTCATCCACACAATCTTATAGTAATTTGTGCATCATGTCATGGAATATGGTAGTCATAGCTTTTTAATAGGTTTCTCTGACATTTTTGAGACCGAAAGGCATCACATTCCAATAAAAATTTCCCCAAGCACATGCAAAAGTCATCTTGTCTTAATCCTTAGGAGCAATCTTGATTTGATTATATCCACTAAACCCATCCATGAGAGAAAACATAGAATGACCTATTGTCAAATCTAGTATTGCATCAATGCTTGGTAGTGGAAAATCATCTTTAAGACATGCTAGATTAAGATCCCTAAAGTTAGTTCATACTCTGATTAATTTGTTAGGTTTTGAAATTGGCACAATGTTGGAAATCCACTTAGCATAATAAATGGCTCTAATGAAACAAACCTTTAACAGATTCTCCAATTCAGCTTTGACTAGTAATGAAATGTGTGGATGCATTTTCCTTAATTTTTGCTTGACTACTTTGACTCCTAGCTTGATGTTCAAATGATGCATAATGAGATTTGGATCCAATCCTAGCATGTCATCATACAACCAAACAAAATTCACTTGTCTTTCTTTGAATTACTCAATAAATTCTTCTCTTTCTTCTTTTGATAATGAAGTTGCAAGGTGTATAATCTTAGGCTCTGATTTTGTACCAATGTTGACTTTTTCTGTGGGTTCAATCAAAATAGATGATCTTTCCTCATAATGCTCCGGTAAAGTGTCCAATCTCTCTTCCTTAGGTGCCAGAGTTGGGTTTTCACCTTTGAAAATGTCTTTTATTTTTACCTTTTCTTGGTCTAGCACTGCCACATTGTGGTTTTCACCACTAGACCTTTTTATTTTTTCTTTATTCTTTTCTTTTCATTTTGATTTTTTCTTCTTTTTTTTGCTACCAAGGTGCTTGTTTACCAAGTTTTCACCAAGGCACTTTTTTCTCTTTTTTTGTATGAGAAATACATTCATGAGACATTACAATGATAAAACTACTTGAATTATGAAAGATAAAACTAAATGAACAACCAATTCAAGCCAATACTCTCAAAATCATCTCATCTCTCTCTCCATCTAAAGAAGCTAAAGAAATGCTCTCAGCTTATCATCCATTAGAGACAACTCTAGAATAAGAAATTAAACTTATGCTTAGATGAATTATGTCATTCTAACTCAAATTATGCTAAAACAATACTAACTGCTCTCTAAAACATGAAATCAAATGACTATAATATGGATGCAATATGCAAGTGAATTCTAGATCATTTGCTCTTAGAAATGCTCACTATTTATATATTTTCCCAAGGCTAGGGGTAGAGTAAGATTAACCATGATCAAAGTTGAGTCAAGTTGATGGTTTTAAATTTTGGGACAAAGTAAATATTTTGTTCTCAAAGGTTGGAACAAAGAGACAAAATCAATGATCAAGAAGTATCTCCAACATGAGTGGTGTAGAATTAATTTATCCTTGATCCACGTGAGCTCATTCCTTCATTCTCATTGGTTGATTTGATTTTTGTCCCCATGTGGTGGGTGAGAAATAATAAGAATTAATAATTGATTTTATTGATTTATATTAGCCATGTGTCCCCTTGAATGGGTTGAATTTGATTTGATTTAACTATACAACTAATTGATTAAAATCAACTGCATAATTATTTGCTCTTTTTGATTTAATTAATCCTTTAGCCTTGACTTCACTTAATTCATGATGTCATCCCTGATTGCTCATTTCAATTTCACTTGACCAATTTTAGGTGTATCACACATTTGGTGTCAAGGGTTTGCAATTTAATTTCCAATGTTAGGGATTAAGGTTTTAAAAAGTTCTTCGCTTCATGGATTCAATGTGACTCTTAAGGGATTTCAAACTCACTTCAATTTATGATTTTTAGGGTTTCACATTTAGTGTCAAGTGTTGGTAATTTCATTTCCAATGTTAGAGATTCAGGGTTTACTAAGTTATATGTTTTATGGTTTCAATGTGACTCTTGAGGGATTCTAAATTGATTTTAATTTATCAGTTTTATGGTTTCACATTTAGTGTTAAGGGTTTGGAATTTCATTTTCAATGTTAGGAATTAAGGGTTCAATAAGTTATCTATTTTATGGTTTCGATGTGACCCTTGAGGGATTTTGAATTCATTTCAATTTATTAGTTTTAAGGTTTCACGTTTAGTGTTAATGGTTTGCAATTTCATTTCCAATATTAGGGATTAAGGTTTTTATAAGTTATCCTTTTTATGGTTTCAATGTGACCCTTAAGGGATTCCCAATTCATTTCAAGTTATCAGTCTTAGGGTTTCACGTTTAGTGTTAATGGTTTGCAATTTCATTTCCAATGTTAGGGATTAAGGGTTTAATAAGTTATCTATTTCATGGTTTCAATGTGACCCTTAAGGGATTCTACAATTTATCAATTTTAGGGTTTCACATTTAGTGTTAAGGGTTTACAATTTTATTTCCAATGTTAGGAATTAAGGGTTTAATAAGTTATTTATTTCATGGTTTCAATGTGACTCTTAAGGTATTCCAAATTCATTTCAATTTATCAGTTTTATGGTTTCAATTTAAGTGTTAAGGGTTTTCAATTTTATTTCCAATGTTAGGGATTAATGGTTTAATAAGTTATCTATTTTATAGTTTCAATGTGACCCTTGAGGAATTCCCAATTCATTTCAATTTATCAGTCTTTGGTTTTCACGTTTAGTGTTAATGGTTTGCAATTTCATTTCCAATGTTAGGGATTAATGTTTTAATAAGTTATCCATTTTATGGTTTCAATATGACCCTTAAGGGGTTCTGATTTCATTTCAATTTATCGGTTTTAAGGTTTCACATTTAGTGTTAAGGGTTTGCAATTTTATTTCCAATGTTAGAAATTAATGTTTTAATAAGTTATCTATTTTATGGTTTCAATGTGACCCTTAAGGGGTTCTAAATTCATTTCAATTTATCAGTTTTAGGGTTTCACATTTAGTGTTAAGGGTTTGAAATTTTATTTCCAATGTTAGGAATTAAGGGTTTAATAAGTTATCTATTTTATGGTTTCAATGTGACCCTTAAGGGATTCCAAATTCATTTCAATTTATCAATTTTAGGGTTTCAATTTAAGTGTTAATGGTTTTCAATTTCATTTCCAATATTAGGGATTAAGGGTTTAATAAGTTATATGTTTTAAGGTTTCACTATTATTATTAATGGGCTCCACTTTCTTTTCATTTTATCTATTATAGGGTTTCATTTCAATGTTAAGGGTTTTCAGTTTCATTTTAAACATTAGGGATTAAGGGTTTAATAAGTTATATGTTTAATGGTTTCAATATGATTATTAATGGTTTCCACTTCCTTTTTTGTTTCTATTATAGGTTTCAATTTTAGTGTTGAGGGTTTTCAATTTCATTTCCAATGTTAGGGATTAAGGGTTCAATAAGTTATATATTTAATTATTTCAATACAACTATTTATGGATTCCAAACCTAAATTTTTTATTGCCATCCTAAGTGGTTGAGTTGACAACCCCAAATCAAAAGATGAGCCCATTTGGAAATTATTTGTCATTGCCTCATACATTATATCCTATAAAATGGACTAAAAATATAGAGAAGTTTATGAATACACGATTGTGCACTGCAAACTCATTCCTTCTACATTTGTCGAGCTCAAAAATCCCAACAACTATTCATAATCTTCTTTGTATTTTTAATCAGTTTTATTACTTGAAGTTAATAGGCCTACTGGTGGTGTCCCTTATTTTTTCTATATTTGTTTGTGTTCATTACTATTAAGGCTTTTCAATTTCATTTCCAATATTAGTGATTAAGTGTTTAATAAGTTATATGTTTTAAGGTTTCACCATGTTTGTTAAAGGATTCTGAATTCATTTCAATTTATTAGTTTTAGGGTTTCAAGTTTAGTGTTAAGGGTCTTCAATTTCATTTCTAATGTTAGGGATTAAGGGTTTAATAAGTTATTTGTTTTAAGGTTTCAATTTGACCACTAAGGTATTCTGAATTCATTTCAATTTATCAATTTTAGTGTTAAGGGTTCTCACTTTCATTTTAATTTATCTGTTATAGGGTTTCAATTTTAGTGTTAAGGGTTTCCATTTTCATTTCCAATGTGATTGTTTACGGGTTCCAAATTTAGTGATTTTGGGATTTTAATGCCACTGCTCCACTTAAGTATTTTAGAATTTGTTCCAATTTATCAAAGACCATAAAATGAATCACCCCATGTATGCTTGTACCATTTTTCCTAAGTGTACTAAAGAATAATCCAATGTCACAAACCAGTTTGGTAACAGTAGTCATATTCCTTCCTCTTTTTAAGTTATGGCCTTTTCAATCCTACTCTTACCAAACTTGTTTGTGAATTTTTCCTCTTCTCAACTACGCCTAAAAAAATAGTCCCTGGACACAAAACAAGTTGACAATTGCGAGTGTCCTGCAAGTTCTAACACCACTAGTACCTATGTAGATGTGATCACCCTAAACCATTAGATATGACCCTGTGACCAATTAGATGATTTCTTACAAGTCAAGCTTAAAATATAAAATTCAAATTGACAAGAGTGCACAAATTAAAGACACCACACTATCATATCAAGCTTGTAACACATAAGTAGACTTCAAGTGAACTCATTAATCCCATTACAAATTGAATGGTTTCCAAACCCTACCCTAGAGTTACAAAATTAGTATGTATTGATGCTAAGAACTCAAATGTTGTATTAATGCAAATTTATCATTCTCTCACATGGTCATTACTTCTCATTGATACCTTGTACTGCTACATGCACTAGCATTTTCTATGTATCAACTCACCTTACATTCAGCTAAGGGGGAACATATTCACATTACAACTCCATTCAATACGCTTGACTCCTTGTGGATCAATCCATGTAACATTCCTTTCTTATAGTGGTTTTTGAACTCTCTTTCATGCCATTGTTGAATTCATTTCCAGATATCTACCCTTTCTATTGTTTCCCTCAGGTTCATTTCTATTTCACGTCCTTAGATGTTTACAAACTTCACCTAATGTTTTTCATATTTTTTCCTTCACGTTCATTTCACTTACAGTTTTCTATACCCTTACTAGTTGTTTGACATCCTCACAGTTTGTTTTGATTCCTTGACATTCAATTCACTTTCACTTCTCTCTCTCTCTCTCTCTCTCTCTATATATATATATATATATATATATATATATATATATATATATCATAGATTTAATTTATTTATTTATTCTATCTGTTATTACCTTTATGTAACTCTCAAATAGTCAAATTAAAACCTTGAAACAATTAAATTGAATCTATGATATGTGTGTGTGTGTGTGTGTGTGTATGTTAATTGCTCAACCTTACATAAAAAAAATTGTATTGGTCTTCCTTGTGTGCAAATGTATAGGTCAACCATTTGGTGATTTGTCTAATTATGTCATGTGCTCAAAATCTCTTATAATGAATTGCATATATTCTGTTAATTATTTCCATTTCTGTACTTAGTTGCATTCAATTAATATCCTTTTGTGTCATTGAATTGTTGAGCCAACTTCTTTACTCTCATTGCATTGTTATTTGTTCCTTACTTGTTAACACTTAAATTGAGTGTATTGAAACTTACTTAATTGTTAAATTGAATGTACTCAATCTGACTTAATTGTTAAATTGAATTGGAAATGGTATTTAATTGTTGGTTTCATTAAGGCCCCTTTTTTTACAAACTATACCTAATGTTCTTCAATTTTTTTTACCCTTACTCACTATTTTACACCCTCATGGTTTGTATTCTTTCTATGTTACCCTTGTTGTTCAATTCATTTGTAGTTATCGACATAGAAATTGAAACCCTATAACAAATAAATTTAAATGAAAGTCATCTCATATAAACTAAGGGTTATATAAATGTAACAATAGAGAATATGTGTGCATGAGTGTGTGTGTGTGTGTGTGTGTGTGTGTGTATTTAACTATTTAAGGGTTTCACTAAAATTGAATCCCTATAACAGATAAATTGAAAATAAAGTGGAAACCATTAATAGTCATACTGAAACCATAAAACATATAACTTATTATGCCATTAATCCCTAATTTTGAACCATAAAACAAATAACTAATTAAACCCTTGATCTCTAACATTGGAAATAAAATTGAAAACCCTTAACACTAAAATTGAGACTCTAAAACTGATAAATTGAAATGAATTTAGAATCCCTTAATAGGAGCATTGACATGGAAAACCCACAAACATTGAAATTGGAACTCGCTATCCCCTAATATACACATGCATATGTATGTGTGTATGCATGCACACATAGACACACACATTTGTGTGTGTGTGTGTGTGTAGGTATGTGCATGTAACTTTATCGGGGTAGGGGGCCAAAATGTGAACACCTAGCTTCAAAGGTCAACAATATCAATTCTTATAACACCATATTTTACAATGCAAAATTTGACATGTAATGTGATTATTAGGGTAAGGTGTGAACAATTTGAACAACCACAAACAATTGAAGTGTTATATATAATATTAAATCAACCTTTCATTGATATATGCCATTCTTAGAAACAAATAAGTGATTAATGGTGCATGTCCTAGATGTGTAGATTACCTTACAATTGCAAATTATAGTGCATTTTACATTCAATTGAAGTGACTTTTAAATTCAATGGAAGTCTCTTCTACATTCAATCGAAGTATATTTTAAATTCAAATATAAAAAATGCATACTTATCCTAGATTTTATTTAGGCCATCCAAATCACCATTCATGCAGATATGTCATTTTTGAAACCAATAACTGATTAGTGCACTTGTCCTAGATGTGTAGATCACCTTTTTAATCTAAATTGAAGTGTCTTTTTACATTCAATTTCCATTATTACATAGAAACAAATTTAACAACACCAAGCTACTATGCTCTATGGAAAGGGTCTAAATTGTAAATATCCTAGGATAGTAGTAAGTAATTGAGACAAGAATATAGTTCAAGGGAGTAACTATATTCACGAATTAATTGCCTTCAACATTCTGGTCTGATTTATTTGGACTTTCCTCCAATAAAAAATGTCTAATCTAAAGTGAAATCTCTTTCATATTCAATTCTCATTATCACATAAAAACATACACAAAAATGATATACTTGGAAAAAAAATGTATGTCAAATCCATATATTCCTAACATGATTTCCCACTTCTTTTCTACCACTATAAATTAGAAATCAAAATTGTCCCAAAGTTAGGCAAACCAAGTAGGTAGAGTGGTTATTGGTGAGGCAAGTGATGCCCTAGAGGCTGCAATGGGAGCCATGTTCTTGTCCCATGTTGTTCCTTGACTACTACTCACTCCAACTTGTATTGGGCTGCAATATCTAGTTCTTCTAGCATACGTTGGGACCCCTCCATTATAGTTATGAGAAATAGAAAACATAAGAGATGGTGAGGTTGATGCACAATTATAAGGCATTAAATAGTTTGGGATGTTTTTGTAGATTATATCCCACATTATTCCATGCCCTTCAAGTAGGGGAATGGACAGAGTTGATGGATTATTTAACATCTTCTTTCTTTCTAAATCCTTGTGCTACTCCTCAAGCCTCCTTTCCTCTGCCTTGTGTTCTTTTTTTGCCTTCGCTCGCTTTTGTCCCTCCTCCTTTTCCTTATTCTCTTCTTATTTCTTCCTTTCCTTTTCCTTATGTTGCATCTCCTTTTCTTTTTCCCTCATTGTCCTTGTTTTTCTTTTCCAATTTTCATGCAACCTGGTTTTATATGTTCTTCTCTTTCTTCCTCCCTTTTATGTCCTCTAGTTCTCTCTTCCTTAGCTCCTGGTGCATCATAAATTCCATGTAATCATCATATGTTAACAACTGGGATTGTTGACTCCATTTGATCCCTTTATTAACCCCCATGTCATGTTTTTGATTGATGATGTGAATGGGCATATTTAAGAACCATGTCAACAATGTTTCCTATTGAGAACCCAATGTCACACTTACTTGTGACAACATGATCTCATCTTCCCCATTCCCACCTTTGCATGTTTCTTGTGTCATATTTGCATCTATATCACTATCTGGTAGCACACAGTTAGCATAGTAATGCACAACTGTTAGCATGATAGCTGTGGATGGTGAAGGTAAATTGAAGGAACCATCTTCTTCTTGGCCTTGCAAGTCCACACCTTGATTCATAGCCTCTTCTTCCAACCATGATGGTGGTACTATCTCTAATGGCATGCCAAGGATTTCCATTTCATTCTTTGTTGGTTGATCACAATCAACTTGTAAATTAAAATTAGAATGATAGATTTGAGCTATATTTGCTGCCACATCTTCATTTCACATATCGACTCCAGATAGGCTTAGCATGTTTTGCACTACACAATAAACTCCTCCACTATTAATTTCAAATATGTTATTGGGTTGCATGTCATCCATGAGTGCATGAGGATTGAGGGGCCATATCCCCATCCTTCTGAATCCCACTAAAATGTTAGACATGGTCAATGCCTTTATGAAAGATTTGTTGCTAAACTTTGTTAATTCTACCCTTCTAATTTCAACATTTGGGTACCTTGCCAACCATGATGTTCTTTTTGAATTAAAGTATGATTTGAATAGAGAAAAGACACTCACATCTAGGGGCTATAGTTTGTGAGAGGTATGTGTCGTCAATGTTAGTAGGTTAATACCTAGCATCTGTGCCTTTTGGATGGTTGTGATTGCAACATGGTTGCCATGGCCATCAAATATTATCAAGTGCCTATTCATGGGTGAAACACCCCCTAGAATAGAGTGCACAAAGTAGTGCAACCAATTAAGGAATATTTCCTTGGTCATCCACACATATTGTTGGGCTACCATGCAAGAACCTAGTTCACATTTTGAAATGTAATTCTACAACTTCTTCTTGTCTTTGAACAAGTAGCTAGAAGTATAGAATGGTTTGTTTGAAAGCATTCATACAACAAAGAATGGTAATCCATTCACAACTCTTGGGAATTATTTAGGAGATATTATGACTTCCTCTTCTAGAAAGTACCCTCATGGACCCATTTCTTCCTGCCTTTAGTTCAATCAAAATTCTATATGTGAGTAGGTCCATAAGGATTTTTAGCATATGCTTTTGACAAAGTCTTATAGAAATTAGAGACAATAGCTAGTCTGAGATTAATTTCTTTGTCTTTGTTAAGGCCTTCCATTGTCTGCAATGTTAGTTTTGGATAGAGGGTCTTAAATCTTGACCACCATAGCATACCATGCATTCCATCCTTGAAAGGGGTGGGTCTCCTCTCACATATCTAAGCCAAAACTACCCTCAAATTAACAATCACCAACCCATTGTATGCACCCTAAAATAGTCACCTAGACTTTGGGCCCCCATTCAACAATTTATCAAATCTCTAAATCAATATTTTCAAAAATCAGCATTTTTCAAATATATCAATTTCCTTGATCAAATCCTCTTTTATCATTTTTGATTATTTACCTTGGGCTAACCATTTTATCCTAAAGTCTTTATTTATTAAAAGGAATATTTCCTCCCCTTTTATTAAATAAAAAGCCCCCACTTTTCCTCTTATCCTAAGTTGCACAAATAAAGCATTATTCTTATTTTATAAAAAGAAGAAAATCACTTTTTGTCTCATATGGACACAAAAGTCATTTTTCTCATTAGAGGATACTTGTGCACATGGATTGCTCCTCTTTGATGCTCCACCCTTGATTAAGACTTTTGCCTCTTAATCTCCATCATCTGTTGTTTCTCATTTCATATAAAATAAGAGCTCTCTTCCTCATTTGCATATCTATCTTTTTATGCTAATGTTATGCTGCAGGTTTTCTAGGTCACTTTGGAGCTTTTGAAGATTTGGAGCATTCTTGGCTTTTGCATCTACATGCTATCATAGTTTCATTTCTTGCATTGTTATAGCATTCATAGCTTCATATTAGCTTAGTTTCCTTTATGATTTAGATTACTTCATCTAGCTTAATTAGGAGGCTTTGTAATACTTGCATATTTCCTTTCATAGCTTAGCTTACGTAGCTTGCATTTTCATTCATAGTATAGCTTTGCATTGCATTTCATTTTGATTCTTGAGGATATTGGCATTCTTGCCCTTGTCTTCATTTGAATCTCTCATTGTGTGGTTGACTAGTAAGGTCATTAGCTTAATAGCTCTAGCTGAGAGAAAATTTTAAATAATCTTGCAACTCCATACATAGAGAGCTCTAGGTCACTTTCTAAGGTTTCCTATTCATGGATTCCCTTGGATATAATGACTTAGAGAAGTGCACCATTTGAGTGTGTACATTTTTGGTGCCCACCGTGGGGCAGAACATTATTGTTTTGTCCTTAATTTGCTGCATTTCCATTAATTTTTCATCAATTTTTAGCTTCATTTTTGGCTCTCTGGTTTTTCAGTCTCAGATTATCGCATGATAGTTTGCCAGTATTGTGTGATAGTTTCTGTATGGTGGTGTGATACTTTACTAGTTAAAGTATCACCCCATTTGAAACATTCTATTGCCTATAGGTACAGTAAAGTATCACCCAGGAATATATTATTGCCCCAGTATACTGTAAAGTGTCTCACAATATTTTTGGTGACTGTACTGTCACCTGTACCCGGAAATGAGTTGTTTCTTGCCGAGTTTTGATTTAATTAGCTTACTGGTTTGATTCACTATGGTTAGGAAAAGTTTAGTTGCAAATTTCATTTGGATTTTGATTTTGCTAACTTTGGGAGGCTAACAAGTTGTGGTTGTAGGTGCCTCTTGCTTAAGTATTTTGCCAAAAGAATGCATGTCAAAGCTTCAAATGCACAAGGGCTACTAACAGTTTTTGTAGGGCTGCCCAAAAGCATAAAAACAAAAAAAAAATGCTTGTTTTTATTTCATTTCAAGTGTGGCAATTACTAGTTGTTTCATTTCATAGGAACATAATATCTTGTTGTAGGAATTCTTGGGTGGTAGGAGAAGTATGCTCTTCACCCTTGTGGTGAACTAGAAAATCTTGACCCATCTTTGGATTGTGAAAGCAAGAGGGTAATTGAACATTTTCTTGGTGTGTTTGGGAGAAAACTTCAAGATAGGGGAGTATGCTCTTCACCCTTGTGGTGAAACAAAAACCTTGAACCTCATAAGTTGATCTACTTTTTGTTTAGTTCTTAGAATCCTTTAGCGGGCCTGTTCTTGAGCAATCAAGAGGAACGACCCAAGTGGGGACAAGCCTTTTGGCAACTATTCCAACCCACTATAAACTCAAGGCTATCAAGGACACAAAACCTTGGTAGACGTAGTGCTTGTCTTTGCTTGATGTGAGTACTTGTGGGATTGTGACCATGAAGAAAGTGTTGAGCAAGAATTCTTAAGGTACTCTTGTGGCCGCAAGGTCCATTACTTGCCGCAAGGTAAGGAGTCCCTTTGGGGAGTAAGAGGGGTACTAAAAATGAAAGCCATTATTAAAGAACCATAGATAGAGGCCACCCTATTTTGCAGCTTAGCTTCTTGGTGCAAGGATTGATCCAAGTAGAATAACCCAGATCACCCCAAGATTACTCACCATCTGTGTTCCTTTGGTTGTGTCTTTGGCACTTCCATGACAAAGCAAATATCTATTGTGGGCAACCACTTTGTGTGAGGCAATGGAGCATCAAGTGTGGGCCAAGTTGTTAAGTATTGAGCCATTGTCTTTTTTGGGCTAGAAAGTGCTTGAAGTGTTCTCGTTGTGATATACCTATGTAAACATTCCTTAACATTCAACATCACTGTAGTGTTCATAGGATTTTTCAATTTTGATATCACACTTGCTTATCTTGGCAAGGTTGCTTTTGCCCTTGTTTCAAGTGTTTGAAGACATGTTTGATCACCTATTGTTTGCAAACCTGTCAATTTACTACTGTAACTATGATTGAAATTGAAAAAACCAACTCTCAAACTAAAATTTGGACCAAATTTCCCTTAAAACTGAGATTTTTAACACTCACTGGTCAAGAGTCGTACGACACTGGAATAGTATCACTCCCTATCCTAGAAAATATTGGGTGATAGTTCGTCACTGGAAGACTATCACCCCACTTGCCTGGAAAGTATCACCCAGGCTGTCTAGAAAGTATCACTCTACTTAACGCAAAATATTGCCTGGTCTGAAACTGTCACCCTGTTAGCCTGGAAACTATCACCCATAATCTTTTTGTTGTCTGCCTAATTTATGCAATTTTTAGCACTCTCTTAGTTGACCAGATTTTAGTAAGTTTCGTACCCTACAATTGAAAGCTTGTTTGTGCCTCAGGTTTTTGGCTCTAGACATCTTGAGTTAGTAACCTTTGAGTTCACCAAAGATTTTTCTTGTCATTAGTAAGTTAGGAATCATCCTTTTTGACAAGACTCACCTTTAGATTCTCTGATTGTACACTTGGAGAGTTTGAGTACTCTTTTGTCCAAAATCCATTTTCATATAAATTCAATTTCAATACATTTTGGTTAAATCATCCTCCTAATCCATATGTGCTAGGATACTGGAATCCTTTTGTTATGCACCATTGTGGCAGTGTTGATTTATACCTTTTGTCAACTTTCATCATCTCGCTTTTGGATGATTGAATATATTCACTATCCTAGTTTGACAATTAACAATTCATAAGGTTATCTTCTCACTAAGGGTCCTTTCTTTCATGCTGGTTACAACAAGATACCAAGTGGGTCAAGGAAAACAACCTCAAGTAGTTTTTGAACAATTACCTTTAGTCCAAACTTGTCAAAAGTGAAAGGGGAAGGAACCCATCTTCAATCAATCTCCTAGGAGTGCTTCAAAAGTTTGGTTTGAGCCTAAGAGTAGCCTTAGTCAGTTGAGTACCTCTTCACCATCCTCTCAATTAAATATGGACATGAGCTACACTTTGACTAGGAGACAAAGAGAAGTAATGGATCAAACTCTTGATGACATTTTCCAAAGACATAGGGGTAACATGTCATTTGATGATGACAATCAACCTAAATCACCTCCTATTAACTCAAGATATCTGGATGCTCATCAACGAGTTGAAAGACACTATGCACAAGCTCATCAAGATGCATAGTCACAACATGAAGACCAAAAAAACCAATCTTATGATGCTCATGTGAATGCAACTAACTTGTTCAATCATTCAAGGCCAAGCTCTCCACTAAAAACAACCTCAAGATATACAAGTGAGAGGGTAAAAAGAATTGAGTGAGAAAAACAAGCCTTCTTGAATGAACAAGCTACAAAAGAAGAAAAATTTAGGCTCCTAAAGGAGGAACAACGAGCCTTGTTGGACATAGAGAGAAGGGCCGCACAAGAAGAACAAGATAGGCTCCTAGCCCAACAACTTAATGCACAATTCAAAAATAGGGGTACCAACAGTGGGAACAACTCTCCACCATCTACTCCCTCAAGCACCCCACGAGGAAGAAAATATTCAAGGTCACCATCAATATCTCCTAGTCCTAGAGGAAGGGCTTTACAACATGCTCACTATAGGAGACAGACATCTCTTAGGAACTCAAGATGACCCTCCCAACGAGCTCATCATGGCTCTCAACATGGAGGAAGTAGCGCAAATTATGAAGCTGAAGACTTTATGAGAATGCAACAAGAACCACTTTTCCAACAATATGTGGAGAAATATGTTGAGAAAAATAAAGATAAGTTCCTAGATAGCTTAATCAACAAGGGTGCAAGGGTCCCTTATAACTTTGATTTGGATAGGAAAATAAAGAAACAGAGTCCCTCACAAGAAGAGGAGATTAAGAAAATCAAGAAGATGATGGAGAAAATGATGGCTCCTAAAAGTTCCTTCAACCTTGCCTCTATTTGTCCTAATCCTTTTGATAGGAGTGTGAACATGAAGGATTTTCCTAGGAAAATTGAATTTTCCCAATATGAAAAATATGACGTTAATGGTGACCCACATGATCATGTGCATTAGTTTTATACCATGAGTTTTGAATTTCACCATGAAGATTCCTATATGATGAGATTATTCCCAAGAAGTCTAAAAGGTCAAGCTATGGAGTGGTTTACCAACATAACCCCTCCCATCAAAACTTTTAAGGAAATGGTCCACAGATTTGTGCAACATTTTGCCTACAATTTATCAAGATCAGTCACCAAGCTTGATTTGTGTAATTTGAAACAAAATCAAGGGGAATCTTTTGTTACATTTTTACAATGATGGAGACGATTGTGCCCCCAGTATTCTAGGACAATTCCTGAACATGAGAGAATTGATATCATTGTGAGCAATTTAGTACCTGAGATGCGGTATGAGGTTCGAAAGATGGTCTTTGATTCATTTGACACCATGGTCGAAACCACATGCAGAATAGAGGATGTCTTAAAAGAGCAAGGTATTTTGACTAAACAAAATAATAATAATAATAGTCAAAATAATAACAACATTTATAAGGACAAAGGCAAGAACTCGCACTGGAACAAGAATAAACAAGTAGTTAATGATGGAGTTGTTGACTCTAACCAACCAAAGGATCATGGTGTCCTTCATTTATCTAGTGCAGTTCAAGCTATGAAACTTAATACATCCTCTAACCAAAAAGAGAATAAACAAAGATATCAAGAAAGACCTAAAAAGGAGAAGCGACAGTTCTCTAAGCCTGGGGACTCTTATGAGGATGTTTTCAAAATGCTTATCGATAACAATCTTGCACAACCACAAGATCCAGCAAAATTTCACATACCTGACATTAAGCCATATTGGTGGAATGAAAAGGCTTACTACATATTTCATAATGGCATTGGACATGACATAGAAAATTGCTGGAAACTTAAACATCTCATTCAAGATCTTATTGAAAATGGCAAGCTTGAGATTGATGGATTGAAAACCAATGTAGATCACAAAGCATTTAAAGAACCTTTTTCTAAATATGATAAGGGGGAAACCTCTAAACCCAAAGATGGAAAAGTTGCAATCAACTACACCTATACGTCTGCAGAGAATGTTATCAATATGCTTGAAGCTGTGGATGAAAATGTCAACATGATGCAAACCAAAGATTCTTATGGTCATGATGTGGACTCTCCTATATTTGATAAGGAACCCGTGGTGGTGCTTAGAGGTCCTTACTCTCAAAGGTCATCCCAAGCTCTTAATGCTATCACCAGAAGCCAAGGTCAAGGTCCTATGATCATTAGAGGTCCTAATTCCAACCAATCTAGCAAACCAAAGCAAGTGACATCAAAGAATGTCACCACCAAGTCAACAGTCAATCTTGAAATGAGCTACAATCTTGTTGATTAGTTACAAAGAATGCCAGCTCAAATCTTAATTTTTGAGCTCCTAGAATTGTCTCCAAGACATAAGCGTGTCCTTGAGGATGCCTTGCGTAAAACCAATGTCCCTAACAACATAGATATTGATCAATTCCAAAACATGGTAAATCACCTTGCTAGCCCACACTACCTCACATTCTCAGAAGAAGATGACAAAGCCTTGAGCCATCTGCATAATCTTGCCCTTCATATTGAAGTCATGATTCACAAGACCTGTGTCAGGCATGTGTTGATTGATGGGGGTGCTGGGCTCAATATTTGTTCCTTGAGTTTGTTGAAAATACTAGGTTACTTGGAGCAAGTTATTGATACTCGCAAGAAAATAACCATCAAAGCCTATGATGAGGTAGAGAGAAGTTCCAAAGGCTTGGCCATCCTTCTTGTCATGATTGGCCCCATTGAAAAGGACATTTTGTTCCAAATTGTTGATGCTGGTCCTTTAGCCTATAATATTCTGCTTGGTAGACCATGGATCCATGACATGCAAGTGATGTCATCCACCTACCACCAATGTGTCAATTTCCCCTATAATGGAGTAGAAGTTTGTATACTCAGTGATAGCACATTATCTATTAATGCAATTTCAGCAGGGACCCATGTTCCTCTTAATCGGGAAGCATAAAATTTTGATGCAACTTTGGCATAGTGTCAGCATAAGTTCAAAACCATAGACCTTGGTATGGGGGGTTATCACATTGACTCCTTCACAAAGCTGCCAGTCTCACCTAGGTCCTATGGTAAGCCTTCACAAGAAATACGTCCCTCATCTTCAGCAATGACTCTGTTTAATACGTTTGTAGAGTCCTCAGTGCCCATACAGGATGAGAAAGAAGAAGTAGCTGTTAGAGACTGGATTTACAAAGAGGAAAAATACAAGCACAATAAAAATTTCTCTCCATCTCCTAAGGCTTATGGGAGAGGATATACTTTGGTCAAAAGTATGGGTTACTCAGGTCATGGTCCTCTCAGTCATAGATTGGATGCTAAAGCTGAACCACTTGATCATGCTCTTTTTGGATGCAGATCTAAGATAGAAGTTGGCCTAGGTTTTGAAAGTCAGAACAAGAAAGTTACCCCTATCCTAGCTATGATGGATAGTGATGATGAATACATACCCAATTTGCAAAATCAACAAGATAGGTGTGAAGATTGGGTCCCTTCCACCAACCTCCTTTGGGGAGATTTAGATACTATAGTTGACAATCCAACAATTTCACACCTGGAACAAGAACAATCCACCATTAAAGATCATGTTGAGGATCCTATTCAACACACAAATGGCATTCAAGGGAGTGTTACCCTTGGTGACATCAAAGCTTCTACCTCAAAGCCTAAAAAATATGGTTGGTGTAAGCATCCCAGTCAAGATTCAGATACAGACTCACATGAGTATGAGTGGGAGACTCTTTTTGATTGTTCTATAGTTGACATGGACATTTCTGTTGTCTATACATATAGTTCCCAACCTGAGGTAGCTAATGAGTCTAGTGTAGGACTAGAGGATTGGAATCCACATGTCGCTTTAGTGGATGATGCTTCGCTTAGTAGGATAGGTCTTGATTTGGATACCTTAGAGGGATACTTGATGGATCCCAACTCTACAATCATCAGAGATGATACCATTCACATACACAATATTGAACCAGTCATTGACCTACCCCTTGCCAATCCTCACTTAATTGATTGGTCTTAGTGCTATCAAGAGCCTCAGCTCCTAACTTTTCAAAATGAATATGAAATAGAATGCTACCTAAATGCCCTTGAGCCCATAGTCTCTTCCACCAATGAACCAACTATGAGCATGACAGAGTTAGATATCAAGTACTTTAGTCGCAAAATGAAAAGAACAGAAAAAAGGAATCATGGTTTTGATGGTGAAAACCACTATGTGGCGGTGTCAGAACCTAAAAAAGTAAAAATAAAGGACATATCCAAAGGTGAAAACCTCTCTGAGGTGCCTAAGGATGGGGTACTTGATCATCTTCCTAGTTATTTTCAAGATAGGTCATCAGTGCTTATTGAGCCCACACAGCCAGTTAATTTGGATATAGAAGAGACTCCATAAATAGTTCACTTGGCCCAATCATTGTCAACACAAGAAAAAGAGGCATATACCAAATTCCTACAAAGAAAGAAAATCAATTTTTCTTGGAACTATTCAGACATGCCAGGGTTGGACACTAGTCTCATTATGCATCATTTGTCCATAGCTCTAGGAATAAAACTAGTAAAATAGAAATTGAGGAAAATGCATCCTCACATAGCTCTCCTTGTCAAAGTTGAATTAGAGAAACTCCTCAGTGTAGGATTTATAAGAGCCATTGATTATGCTAAATGGATATCCAATATTATACCAGTTTCAAAACATGACAAGTCCATTCGTGTTTGCATAGATTTTAGAGACCTTAATAAAGCATGCCCAAATGATGATTTTCCACTTCCAAACATAGACATGACCATAGGCTATGAGATCTATTCTTTGATGGATGGCTTTTCTGGGTATAATCAAATCAAAATAGCTCCTGAAGACCAAGAGAAAATTGTGTTCACTTGTGCATGGGGAACCTATTGCTAGAATGTCATGCCATTTGGATTAAAAAATGCTAGAGCTACATATCAAAGAGCTATGACTACTATCTTCCATGACATGATGCATAAAAATATGGAAGATTATGTGGATGACACCTTGGCAAAATCCAAGAAAAGGGATACACACCTTGTCAATTTGGAAGTAATTCTAGATAGTATGGAACAATTTCAACTTAGATTAAATTCCAAAAAGTGTGTATTTGGAGTTACCTCTGGCAAACTCTTAGGATTTATCATTTCAGCTAAAGGAATAGAGGTGGATCTAGAGAAAGTTCAAGCAATATTGGATATGCTGCCTCCCAAAAATATTAGCCAAATGAGGAGTCTTCAGGGATGCCTTTAGTCTATTAGAAGGTTTATTTCACAACTAGCAGATCGAGCTCAACCCTTTAATAAGACTTTGCATAAAGGGGTTAAATGTGTCTGGAACGAGGATTGTCAGAAAAGCATGGATCAAATTAAACAATACTTGGCCAATCCTCCAATCCTAATGCCTCCTATCCTGGGAAAACCACTCATATTGTATGTTTCAGCAACAAAATCTTCCTTGGGGGCATTATTGGCTCAACTTGATGATACTGGAAAAGAAAGAGCCATATATTACATTAGCCAAACACTTGTTTCATATGAGTTCAACTACACTAGTATTGAAAAATCTTGCCTTGCGGTGGTGTTTGCTTCCCAAAAGTTGCAACATTACATGCTTGCACATACAATACACCTCATAGCCAAAATTGATCCTCTTAAGTATTTGCTCAGCAAGGCTACTCTCATGGGTAGACTTGCTAAATGGATGATGATTCTTTAAGAATTTGACATCGAGTATGTTGAGCGTAAAGCCATAAAAGGACAAGCTATCACTGATCAACTAGCTGATTTTCCCATTCAACATAGTAGGCCCATTCAAGTTGAATTTTTGGATGAGCACATCATGTATATGACTACAAGAACATGGAAGATGTTCTTTGATGGCTCTTTCATGCACAATGGTTCAGGAGCTGGAGTGTTGTTTGTCTCTCCTCATGGGTATACTATTCCTAAGTCCTATAAATTATTGTTCCCATGCACAAACAACATTGCTGAATATGAGGCCTTGAAAAATGGATTGAAAATGGCCATAGAATGGGGAATTACAGAGTTGCACATTTATGGGGATTCACAATTGATTATCAACCAAGTTAATGAAGAATATCAAACAAAGGATGACAAACTGGTACCCTATAAGAAAATGGTTGATTCATTGTGATGATACTTCACCTTTGTTACATTTCAACAAATCCCTAGAGTAGAGAACAAAGTAGCTGATGCTATGGCTACATTGGCTTCACTTCTTCAGCTAGAACAACATGAGTCCAGATATGAATTCCTGGTGGAAGAGCTACGTTACCCTATTTTTGACTCCTTAGAAAGCCATGTCATTTGTACCTTAGTTAGCCATGAGTCATCCCGCTATGGTGTCATTTAATCATATCTTCGTGATGGCATTATTCCCGAAACCTTTTTCATAATGCCTCTCACCATACCCTTATCTCTAGTGATCTGTATAGGAGGGGTTTAGATGGGACACTTCTTAGGTGTTTAGAAAAGGATGAGTCCAACCAAGTGTTAGTTGACATTCATGAGGGCATTTTTGGAGGACATTCTAATGGTCTTGCCATGGCTTGAAGGTTGCTTAGGGTAGGGTATTATTGGCCTACCATGTAGATAAATGCAGTAGCTTTTGCTAAATCTTGTGAAAAGTGTTAGAAACATGGAAACCTGATTCATGCTCTAGGTAGGGAGCTTATTCCTTCTATTTCTCATTGGCCATTTCAACACTGGGCCTTTGACCTTGTTGGGCAGATTCATCCCAACTCCTTAGGTGGACATAAATTCATTATTACTGCTACTGATTACTTTACCAAATGGGTAGTAGCTATCCCACTTTCTGTTGCCTTAGGCAAGAAAGTTTCTTTGTTTATTTTGAACCATATCATCTGTTGATATGGAGTGCCTTCTGAGATAACCACTGACAATGGGGGTCAGTTTAAAAATAAAGACCTTAAACATCTCTGCAATAAATTCAAGATAAAATAGCATTGGTCCTCCATTTACTTCTTGCAAGGAAATGGACAAGCAGAGGCTTCAAATAAAACCATTCTCAAAATCCTCCATAGAATTGTACACAAGAATGGTAGAGACTAGCACCTACAGATAAATCTAGCCTTATGGGCCTACAGAATGAGTATTCATACTCCAATAGGGGCTACACCTTTTTCCCTCACTTATGGTGTTGAAGCAGTGTTACCTTTGGAGGTAGAGATTCCTTCACTTAGAGTCTCTCTCAAAGGTTTAGTGATAGATGAAGACTACTGCGCCATGAGGTTACAAGAATTGGAATTTCTAGATGAAAAGTGAAAAGCATCTTTTGATCACATGAGAGTTTACCAAAAGCGTATGTCCAAAGTGTTCAACAAGAAGGTTCACCCTAGAGAATTTTAAGTGGGGGATCTTGTCTGCGAGAAAACCCTAAGAATCAACAAAATAGAGAACAAAAAGGGAAGTTTGAACCTAATTGGCTTGGACCATACATTATTACTATTGCTTTTGGCATAGGTGCTTACTTATTATCTGATGAAAAGGGAGAGCAGCTCACTCATCCCATCAATGTTTTGCACCTCAAGAAGTTCTATCCATGATGCCTATTCAGTCTGGGGGCATCCCTGGTACATATTTTATAATGCTGAAAAAATCCTAAAAAGCATAAAAAGTCCTGAAAAAAATACAAAAAAATCAAAAAATTCAAAAATTCAAAAAAGAAGAAGAAAAAGTGCCTTGGTGAAAACCTGGAAATAGGCGCCTTGGTAGCAAAAATACAAAAAAATTAAAAAAATAAAAAAATCTTCCAAGTGGTGAAAACCTGAAAACATGCACTACTTGAGGCCTTTGCACCTTTGTCTTTTAGCATGCGCTCTCGACACTTAGCCTTTCTCCATCTTGCCTTGACCTTATTTCCTTGGTTTGGAATTGGTCTTTGTCTCTACTTAGGGGGCATAACTATGTTAGCTTTGGTCCTTTAGGATGCATTGGTCTTTAGGACATCTTGCAAATGATGTTTTTTCACCACCTCAAATAGTATTTGGTTGGTCCTCACTGTCATTAGCATTTATGCTTGTTCCACTTGACAATGGGATCTACAAGGTATTATTCTTGATTATCTTATGCAAGTGCATGCTTATAGTCATCTTGACTTTCCTTGTGTCTCGATGTGAGTATAATCTTTCCATATCAAACTTAGGTAATCTCACTGCACTAGTCATCTTGACCTATATGTCTTTGGTACCTAGGTGGGATTCTCACATTCCATCTAATATAGATCATATTCATATACCCATAGTCATACTAGTGTGTATTGTATGATCTTGTGATGCTACCAATAAAGCTTGATGATGATTATTAGATGTCTATTGGCGTTGTGACCTTGCAAGTCAACCACTTTCATAGTAGCTTGCATTTCTAGGTTCATGTTAGATTAGTTTTGCACCTTGCATATGAAGAGAGCTCTCCTTTTATCTTTCACGGACTAGTCGGTCAACTGTGCTCACCTTTTCTTTTCTCAATCATGTCTTTCACTCCTTGTCTTTCACATCATGTCCTATTCCTATCATCATAAGGGGTTAATCTTATCATCATATCTATATCCTAAAAAGATCATTTTTAGATATATGAGTCTATATTATACACATGAGAATTAAACATACATCTATGAGAGAGAGTATACATGAGAATATAAACATACATTTTGAGCAATATGACAAGACAATATCAAAACTAAAACATACATCACAAGTGAGACAAACACACAAGATCTATCACAAATCTAGTAATCTCATATATAAATGTCATAGTACAATATACAAAATGAGATCCCAAAATCTGGATCAAAGTCTCAAGATATGTCCAAAATATCTAAAACCTAAGCCCTAGACCTAGGACTCGCTAGCACCATTATGTGGAGCTGGTGGAGGAGGAGGTGGTGCCGCTATCTTGTCTGGTACCATATCAGACATCCCTACCCTCTGAGAGTATGTTGGTGCTCTCTGACCCTCTAGAATAGCCTGAAGATAGAGCCCATGATAGTATGTAGCTCTCCCTGCCTCCCGTCAGATCTCTAGTGCATCTGCTTGTGCCGCCCTCTCCTAGTGTGCTATCTGTGCCCTGAGATTTTCCAGTTGCTGATCCCTCTCTACCCTCAGATCCATCAGCTACTACTCTCTAATAGCTATAGTGATCCTAAGCTACTGAATCTCTATCTCTAGAGCCTGTATCTTGGCTCTGAGGTCCTCTCCTCCTGCAGGTTGATCCTTCCTAGCCTCTACCTCTCAGTGAGATGGCCTCACCACATCATCACTCTCATCAATAGAGCTCCATCCTTATGACCATTTCTGGCCACCTGATCGAGAGCCCTTTCCTGTCTCCCTCACTCTCCCTCTCACTCTCCCTCCACCATCTCCTCCATCCCCGCCATCATCATCATCATCCCCCTGAGCTGCTAGATGTGCATCTAGAATTGTGAATCAAGGGAATGGAACCCTCCACCACTCTACTCTATAGGCTACATCAGCCTCTGCATTCGCCATGTCCAGAAGATAGTCCCAAGGCTCTCTTTGAACCATAGTTGTATCCTGTACTGCTTGTTGGTAATCTAGCATTGGCAGCCAACCCTGACCCTCCTCATCTCTGGCCCATGCATAAGTCATGGTCTCAATAGATACTTGCTGCTAGCACCCGAACTGCCTCCATACCCAAGTGATAACAAATCTCTTGACAATGTCTGTATGTCAGCCTACCAGTGGCCAACTGCATAGCATATAACTAAGCTCATCCTCTGCATCTCCCAATACCTCAACAACCCTGTATGGCCTCCATTGGAATGAAGTCAGCTCATCTAGTATCCTCCTATAGTATGTCACATCCCCGCTATGAGGCTGTGATAAGAATCTTTCATATCTATAGATAAAGGGATGTCTCCTCTCCCTCGGCTATACTCAGGGGTGCACCACAGCGATGTGCTCCCATGCCCACACTTGTGCTAGGATAGCACTGCATGCCCATGTCCTATTGTCACGATAGATGATCTCATGCAGCTCATGATACATATCTGCTAGGATCATTGGGCCCCATGCCATCCATCACGAATTTGCTACTAGATCCACCAACAACCTGCCCCATCCCAGTGGAAAACCCTTTTGACTCCTGTCAGTAATAAGGGCCTGTGCTATAATGGATGCAACAATGCAAGGTATTGGGAAGTCCCTGCCAAAATCATCCATTAATCAATCCTAGCTGACGTGTCTATCTATAATGGTGACATCCTGGAACATGCCCTAGATGGCTCGCCATCCCTCGGCAACATCCTGATCATAGTATACCTGTGTCATCAAACAATCATGTAAGTTTCTATTATTTGGAAACATTACATCTATGACTATCTATAAACATGATTATACTTACAGGATCACCATGGCTAGGCACTTGGAGAATTTGATAGACATCCTCCAGTGTGATCGATGCCTCTCTAGTAGGTAGATGGAAGGTGTTGTGCTCGCTATGCCATCTCTCAGCTAGCATAGTCAATAACCCATGGTCCACTCGAATGTAGGGTAACTGTAGCAAGTACCTGAAGCCCATAGCCCTCATATCTGCCTTTCTTGAATCATCCAGATCTTAGACAAATTGTAACCTTGTCACCTTCGGCGCTCTAATGAGTAACGCCGGAAAGACCTCTTGCAAACCATTAACCCAAGCCAGATGGCAGAACATGTCATGATGGATGTCTAAAAATTAGTACAAAACATCTTAAAAAGAAAACATTGTCTAGACCCATGTCATTTTGCTCAAAAACACTAAAACATGTCAAAATTTTACACTGGGCGATACTATTTTTTTGCTCAAGTATCGCAGGATAATTTCTTTAATAATAGTGTGATAATATCTTCTCAGGTGATACTTCACATAGGATCATGTGATAATTCACTAGTTATCATGTGATACTGGCATACATACCCATGCAATACTATATGGACCTATGAAGTATCATGCGATAGATACTCTTAAAGGGTGCGATACTTGTAAAGTATTGCACGACTTTTCGCCTAAGTTTAAAATTTAAAAATTTAAAAATTTTTAAAACATGTTTTAAATGCATTAAATGCTCATAATGACTCAAGTAGGGGCAAGTTTTTTTGAAAACATACCGGGGCACCATACTGTGGAGGCCGGTTGTGCAACCGGGAGCGCTTGAATCGATGCCTATGAACTAGAACTGCTGCTTGCTAGGCCATTTTCTCTCTCTCAGCTCTTAAGATTCTCAAATCGCTAAAAGACATGATTTTGAAAATGACCTTTCTAACCCTTATATAGCATTTTGACTTTTTGACCTATTTTTCAAAACACCTCATAATCATGTGAAAATTGCACCCATAGCTAATTTTGACGTCTTGGATCCGTTTTCAGACTCGAAATTGAAATTTGAGTTCATCTTGATAGTCAAAATTGCATTTAAAATTTTCTCCTTCTTCTACACAGTTGGCTGACCATTTGAGGCCTAATCCTTTGATCTTTGTTGGGGCATCTTCATTTCTTCATCCCCATCTCTTTCAAACTCCTAGTCTTTCATTCATTTTCACTCACTTCTTTTCTCTGAGGTTTGATTTTATCTTCTTAGTCAAACTGGGGCATGTCTTCACTGCTTAATGGTTATCCTATCATCCTTTATCTTCGGTCATGATTTCTAGTGCTTTGATCAAGTTTATCAATTTGTTGTTCTCCTCTACCTGATTTTGATTTTGATTCTAAGAGGGTAGTACCTATCAGCTTTAATCTTTTATTCAGCTTTATCATTCAGCTCAACTTGAGATTCTTATTTTGAGACTTGATTATCACTTAACATCAATGGTGTTGATCTTGTCTTTTGATTTTTATCTTTTATTTTGAGACTTGACTATCACTTAACAGCAATGGTGTTGGTCTTGTCTTTCAGCCGGTTTATTTTTGTCCTGGTGTGTTCCCAGAATGATCACACGTCTAGATTGTTTTGTGATCCCAAATCAATCTCACATTTTAATTCTTCTTTGACCACATGTGTTCCCAGAATGATCACACATTAGTCAAAGAGGGGCAAATGTATGCACCCTAAAATGGTCACCTAGACTTTGGGCCCCCATTCAGCAATTTATCAAATCTCTGAATCAATATTTTCAAAAATCAGCATTTTTCAAATATATTAATTTCCTTGATCAAATCCTATTTTATCATTTTTGATTATTTACCTTGGGCTAACCATTTTATCCTAAAGTCTTTATTTATTAAAAGGAATATTTCCTCCCCTTTTATTAAATAAAAAGTCCCCACTTTTTCTCTTATCCTAAGTTGCACAAATAAAGCATTATTCTTATTTTATAAAAAGAAGAAAATCACTTTTTGTCTCATATGGACACAAAAGTCATTTTTCTCATTGGAGGATACTTGTGCACATGGATTGCTCCTCTTTGATGCTCCACCCTTGATTAAGACTTTTTCCTCTTAATCTCCGTCGTCTGTTGTTTCTCATTTCATATAAAAGAAGAGCTCTCTTCCTCATTTGCATATCTATCTTTTTATGCTAATGTTATGCTGCAGGTTTTCTAGGTCACTTTGGAGCTTTTGAAGATTTGGAGCATTCTTGGCTTTTGCATCTACATGCTATCATAGTTTCATTTCTTGCATTGTTATAGCATTCATAGCTTCATATTAGCTTAGTTTCCTTTATGATTTAGATTACTTCATCTAGCTTAATTAGGAGGCTTTGTAATACTTGCATATTTCCTTTCATAGCTTAGCTTACATAGCTTGCATTTTCATTCATAGTATAGCTTTGCATTGCATTTCATTTTGATTCTTGAGGATATTGGCATTCTTTCCCTTGTCTTCATTTGAATCTCTCATTGTGTGGTTGACTAGCAAAGTCATTAGCTTAATAGCTCTAGCTGAGAGCAAATTTTAAATAATATTGCAACTCCATACATAGAGAGCTCTAGGTCGCTTTCTAAGGTTTCCTATTCATAGATTCCCTTGGATATAATGACTTAGAGAAGTGCACCATTTGAGTGTGTACACCCATGACCCACTATATCCATCTCTTGGAACCACTAGATGATTTTCTCTTATTATGAAGGGGTGAGGATGGTTGGGGGACCTTTCTTGGAGGTGGTTGTGAGACCATCCAACCATTATAGTGAATGTGGCTATTGAAATACCCCATTTCTTTGATGATAACCTTATCAACATGTCATTGTCCTAAAAAATTTTGTGTGCCCCTTCCATATCGATTTCAGACCACTAATTCTATTGCATCATGACTTTAGGTGTTGTCTCTACTGTAGTATCATTCTTTGTCAATGTAACAAGCTCTAAATAGCTTTCAAGAGGGCATGGATTTCTCAAAATGGGAGGTGGGGTTTTAGGGTCTGGAGGGAATTGAACACCTCTTTTATGGGTAGGCAACCTTGTTGTTTCTCTTTTTGGTGGAGTAGGAACCTTCTCCTTCAAACAATCTAAATTCTTGATTTGGTGTACAATAACAATATTATATGCATTACAAACAAAGACATTGCTAATTCATGGAACTATTGTTAAGACAACATGGATGAAGATTATTAATTTGCAATGTGATACTAAAATTGTAGTAGAGTCTACAATGTGTAGCTATGAATTGGAACCAACTAACCATGACATTTGTAGAGTGATGCTTGGCGAACAATATGAACAAAAATGCTTGAATGAGAAACTTTTTGTGCATTTTGAAATTGAGTGACAATCTAGTGTAATGTGACTATGATGCTTGAACATAGTAAGTATGATTCCCTTTTTTGGTTTTATTATTGTTTGACACATGTAGACATGTTGTTTGTTTACTTTTCTGGATAGTTATGTAGTACTATGGTGTAGAGATGACATTAGGGAGGAGAAATAGTAAGACATATACAAACATATTAATTACACTGGTAGTGAGTCATGGTCAAAACCTTCTAGGTCAACTAGATGAGGTGGCATAGTTGGTCTAGGTTCTTTCCACATAATATTTTGAGTGTAGACACGATAAGGAAATGTAGGAAAGAAAGTAGTTTGAGTTTTAATGTATACCTTCATAAAAAACCCGAGATGGGAATTGGTCTGTAACTAATCTTCAAAGGATATGTTGCCATGAAATAATTTTTGTGCACTCTCTGAGTTATGGACCATTGTCTTGTAAGAAATATATATTAAATAGTTGGTCTTCCAGGATTCTAGAATGACCTTCAATAGATTACAATAGAAACAATATGTGGTCAGTACCAGAAGATCATCACAAGGATATGGAGAAACAAAGAAATGGTCAATAATATGGGAATGACTCGAAGGCATTCTTGTAGTGCTTGAATTCATGGATATGGGATCTCAACTAGGAATTATGTGTGGGGAATTGGTTTCTGGCATAAAGGGGAAGTTTCATAGATATATGCTAGGATATCTTTGTCTGCATCATTTAGAAATTAGGTTTCTATAAGATCTAGACTTGTTGGTTTGATATGGGCCTTCAAATAGATATCCCTATTGTATTCATAATTCTTGACAATCTGATAGCTTTGATCTCTATTACTAATATCAACATTGAGTTGTGTCCATGTGCATTGTTAGGATTATATCATGGTCAGTTGTCCAATGTCATCTACATAATGCTAACATTATAAGTCTAAGTTGTGAAATGAGGATGTGAAATAAGCAGTGAATGATAGGAACACTATAAATTAAATGAATAGTAAGGAAACAATACAAGAAACAATAGATCAAGACTGTAAATATGCAAGTATGTGATATATAAATGAACATGAAGGAAATAGTAGAAAGGATAGATAAATGGAAATGAATTGAACAACAATGAAAATATAGAAATAATAGAAAAGTGAAAGTGAATTGAATGTCAAGGAATCCAAACAAACCATGAGGATATGAAACAACAAGGGTATAGAAAACCAAAAATGAAATGAATAAGAAGGAAACAATACAAAAAATAGCAGGTGAACTTTGTAAATATGCATGTATCTAAAATAGAAATGAACAAGAAGGAAACAGTAGTAAGGATATATACCTAGACATGAAAATGAACAATAAGGATATTATAGGAAGAATATAAAAGTGAAAATGAATTTAATGTAGAGGAATCTAAACAAACCATGAGGATGTGAAAAAACTAGTAAGGGTATAAAAAAGTGTAAGTGAAATGAACAATAAGGAAATAATAGAAATAATGGTATAGAAAATTGTAAGTGAAATGAACATGAAGGAAATAGTAGAAATGATAGATATCAGGATATGAATTGAACAAAAAAGATAATATAGAAATAATAGATAGCAATATTGAACAACAAGGATAATATAGAAAAATAGAAAGTAGTAATAAATAATTACATACCTCAAAAATTAGCTTCAATTCTCTCTGCACTGTCTTCTTCTTTCTTTACACTCTTTAGAAAATTGTAAATGAAATGAACATGAAGGAAACAATAGAAATAAGGGTACAAAAAATGGTAAGTGAAATGAACATGAAGGAAATAGTAGAAAGGATAGATATGTGGATATGAATTGAAAAATAAGGATAATATAGAAAGAATAGAAAAGTGAAGGTGAATTGAATGTCGAGAAATCCAAAAACATTGTGAGGATGTGAAGCAAGCAGTAAGGGTATATAAAATTGAAAATGAACATGAGCATGAAGGAAATAGTAGAATGGATAGGCATGTGGAAATGAATTGAACAAAAAAGATCATATAGAAATAACAACAATAATTATTGAACAACAAGGAGTAATAAACACCCACGTACCTAAAAAATTAGCTTCAATTCTTTTTGCATGGTGTTCTTCTTTATTTTTTCTCTTCCTTGCATGTTGAATGTGATGATTAAGATGGTTTAAAGTTTACTTGTATGTTAGAAGCTTGATATGTTGGTGTGTTGTCTTTAATTTGTGCACTCTTATCAATTTAAATTTTGAATTTGAATCTTTACTTGCAAGAATTCATCTAATTATTGTTTTAATTTCATATTTGATTTCCCTTTAATGGTTATTGGTGGCCTTACACAAGTTGTTTTTGAAAATGCAAGTAGTTTATTATTGAAGTGACCATAAGATGTTTTCTTGAGGTGGAATGAAGAAACACAGTGGTTGGAAAGTTGGGACAAGGTATTGTCTAGTAGTTTAAGGTGGTCACATCTATGTAGGTAGTAGAGGTCTTAGTACTTGCATTGTGGTG
Organism: Chamaecyparis obtusa; assembly: GCA_027943335.1. Taxonomy (NCBI): domain Eukaryota; kingdom Viridiplantae; phylum Streptophyta; class Pinopsida; order Cupressales; family Cupressaceae; genus Chamaecyparis; species Chamaecyparis obtusa. Next base: position 438,294 of record BSBK01002375.1, read on the forward strand.
GCAATTGTCAACATGTTTTGGGTCAATGGAATTCTATGCTAGAATGTTTTGATTGTAATGTGCTTTGTGGTTGATGTGGTGAGATGGAACCTAATAATTTTTTCATGCATATATAAAAAACAATTATTCTCGTTAACTAATGCATATTCATCTATATTTTTAGACAGAGCTTTTTAGTTTTACTTTTCAACTATTCGATGACATGTACTAGGGTCTAGGTGGTAACATGTGGGTCCCTAATAGTTGCACTAACATCACACATTCTGGACCCTGTGAATGTATTGGCTCCTCTCCCCTAGTATTGCTAGCACTTGCACTAAAATAATGTGCAAGGGATAAGGTTGATAGGTTTTTGATGTGAAAGCATAATTGAAGGTTTGTATATTAAAAGGAAGTATATTTAAGTTTCATTCTACAAATAAGTGTCATTGTAGAAGAAAATCTTGTACATAGCAACATCCACTCTAGATGAAATAAAGTTACAATATTGTCATTTTGTAGTATTGTGTAGGTCCCTCCATAAAAGTGAGTATTGAAATGCATTTGAACACATTTATAAAATGTTGTTGTCGTAGCTATAAATATCCTTTGTTTCCTCTTCTACCTATGAATTTATAAATGTGAAAAAGGCGTAATTGGTAAGTAGAAAAATATTGCTTTAAATGAATGAAAGGAAAAGTTTGAACTGCAATAATAAAAAAGTGGGCGTGCAAGTAACTTAACATACCTGAACTTACTATGAGATAAATTGTAGGTGAGCTTCTTCTTTCTTTCTAATAATTTTGTATGGATCCTTTTTCAATTTTCAATAGTGACCCAAAGAGAAGGTGGGATTATAATGTAGGAGCACCCTAGGGTAGTTGGCAATCCTAGATGTATGGTGTGTTAGGTTGGTGTTTCTATGTTACTCAATTGTAGCTTTGACCTAGGAGCTCGATCATTGAAGGACTCGGTCATTGAAGGAACTTGGTAAAACTTATAGCGCTTGGTAGAACCTATACTTGGTGATGCTTGTGGTGCTCGGTTGACATACTTGCTCGGTGAAGCCTAGCTTGCTCAGTTGTTTTTACTATTGCTCGGTAGTTTTGGCTTACCGATTGGAGTTCTTAGAGATTTTGTGGGCTGACTTGATGTATTTAATGTGGGTAGCTTATGTTGTATTCTCCTACTGACATGGAGAATTAATTGTTTGTAAGGCTATTTGAGAGCCAACTTGTATTGCATTCGATATTTGTTTGTTAGGAGCCAACTTGGGCTTAAGAGTTAATTCTTTCTTCCAACCAACTTGTGGTTGAAGAAATGTATTTAAGGAAGGTCAAGGGTAGTTGTTGAGGATAGAATAGAAAAGTTAGTATCTTGTGAGCTTAGGAACAAGAAGATTTCTTGGTGGCTTGTGTGCACAAGTTTAGATCTTGTTGCGTTTCCTACTAGATTGTTGTAGCTTGTTGTTGCAGATCTAGCTAGCTAGGGTTTGAGCTTGGAGTTGGATCTTGAGGGATCTTGCATAGTTATTTCTTACTTTGTATTTGGCCGTAATCAGGAAGGCCTTAAAGCCTGACACATTGCATATAATTAGTTATTAATGAATAAAGATATTTGTTTTTCTTTCAGATCTAGTTTCCTGTTGTGATTCCTTTTTGTGGTTGTTTAGTTGGGGGTTTGGACATCTCCTTTGGGGATTCTCTTTCATATTGCATTGTGTTAGGTGGTATCAGAACTTGAAGTTCTTGAGTGTGTAAACAGATTGACGAGTTGAGGTAGTTTACACCAAGACCTTGGGTGGTGATTTGTTGCCTTGGGTTTTCAAAGATGCCTCTGAGAAGATTGGACCCTAGGGCGATTGTAGATCTCTCTGATGTTGTGTAAGCAAATATCTCTGAGAAGGTCAGATCAAATGTTAGATCTGAGATGGAATTGATGAAGAATGACATGATTGCTGAGATCATGAGGGCTATTGCTGGTATGCCAAGGAATCTTAGTACTGAAGATGGATATGAGGAAGCTGCTAAAGATTTTGAAGCTGTTGGATCTAGTGGAGATGATAGAACCAATCATAGGGATAGATATGGTGAAGACATAACCTGTCAGTTACAAAGATCATGAGCTCGGTTAAGTGTTGGTTACCGAATGGAAGTTTCTAACTTCTCTGTCACTTTGAGACCTGAGAACTTAATTGATTGGATTGGTGAGTTAGAAGACTTCTTTGAGCTTGAAGAAATTGAAGATCTTCTTAGAGTAAGGTTGGCATAGACTAAGTCAAAAGGAAACGATGCTCTTTGGTGGAAATAATTGCAGAGGGATAGAGAAGATGAGGGTGAAATGAAGATCAATCATTGGACATTGATGGTGGCAAAGTTGAAAGCTAAGTTCATACCTGCTAACTATGAACTTGAGTTGTTTAAGAAGTTGCAGAACTTGAAGCAGAAAGAATTGACTATTGAAGACTATACCAAGGAGTTCTATAACTTGAATATTTGGTTTGGACATAGAGAACTTGGTAAGGAAAATGTAGCTTGGTATGTCAATGGTTTGAGATTCAATATTCAAGATGAGATTGGTATGCTAAAGATTGATTCAGTTGAGGATGCTTATTAGTATGCTTTGAATTTAGAAGATAAGGTGAAGAGGAGACAACATGGTAATTCCCAAGGGAAGGAGAAGCAGGATCACTCGATGAAGGATAAACTGACTACTGAAGATGAACTAAAACTTGTTGAGCTAAGGAAGAGGATAGGTAAGGTTTCTTTTAAAGGTACTTGTTTTAGTTATGGTGAAGAAGGACACCAATCATTTGAATGCTCCTAGAAGGTTGGTGATCTAAGAACTCCTATGGTGAATGAGAACATACTGAATGAACCTAAGGTAGATTCACAAAACTTGCTGGTTCAAAGAACATTGCTCGGTTCTAAGGTAGAACCTTATCAAAGGAGTAACTTGTTTAGAACTCGGTGTAAGTCAGGAGGTAAACTTTGTAATGTTATTGTGGATAGTGGTAGTACTAATAACCTTATAGCTGAGGAGATGGTTCATAAACTTGGTTTGAAGAGAGTGAGACATCCTTATCCTTATAGGATTAGTTGGTTGCAAGATGTTCATGCTTTGGAAGTGAGGGAGCAATGTCTTGTTGATTTTCAGATTGGCCAATATAAGGATCAAGTATTGTGTGATATTGTGGACATGAGTAGTTGTCACATATTTCTTGATAGACCTTGGCAATATGATTGCAGGGTTGTGCATGATTGTGTCCAGAATGTATTTATTGTTGAGAAGGGTGACATGAAGTTTTCCTTGATGCCTTTGCTGGATACAACGCTCGGTAGGAGGAACCTAAGATTTGGGAGTTGATCGTAAAAGGATTGGAGATCAGTATGGAGAATAGACCTGTGGATTATCAAGGAAAGACTTGAAAAGGCAGAGAAAGTAGAAGTAGAAAATTATGCAAGGTGAAGACTTGGAGGACATGTATGCGTGTAAGATATAAAAATATATCAAGATATATTTTTATATCTATGTCTATTTGGTATGTTGTTTAGGAATGGAATGTGATGATGTATGTGATGGAAAATGTTGTGGACATACAAAACTTAATAAAACATAAATACTTATCTTGAAAAGTGGCAGATTTGGAAATCACTATTTTCGAGTGTATGTATTCAGTTTCAAAAAATTCTACAACCGGATCTAGCCTGGAAACATAGAAAAAAAGAAAACTCAGAAAACTTCTACTTTTTTGACAAAGGTCAACCTTGATCCAACATAGGGGTAAGATCTTACCCCAGGGCACAATCTTCCCCCTTTATGTCGACCTTGACCTGTACTATTCTGATGGAAAATCTGTTCGCAGATCTCGAAAGTTTGCCAAAAATGGTACTCAAATCCGCACTGTAATTCATTGTTCCACACCTATTCCTACAAGAAAAAGGGTTTTTTTGTTTAGATGAGGGGTTTGCCTTGGTCAAACCCTAGTTTGGAATCAACCTTAAAAATGGAATTGAAATGGAGAATGCTAGCAAGTAGTAGAAGTAGATCTAACAACGAAGCTATGATATTCAATAGATATGTAATTGTATTTGGAATGTAAACAAGCATGTTGATATGAAAGCTTGGAATCAACACTTGTGTGTGTGAATTTTGTACCTAGCTATAGAGACAACACTTCAGTAAAACATTAGAGGTTAGCTAAAATCAAAATTGTGCAGTGAAATGGAAACTAATCTAACTAGGCGATTTACTGCCTTCTAGTAGGTGTGAGTATGATATTCTCAGATTGGACTGAGATCAGTGACCTTGACGACACCTAAACAAATGATTTGAATGCAAAATCTAGATATGAGATGAATGCAAATTAATCTATATTTTTGGATTTTCTATGCAATAAGATGAAATAAATTGATATGACATGCAATTAATCTAAATAATGATATGCTAAATGATATGAATGCTAAAAAACAATGAAAATCTCACAACAACTTTGATTCGCAAAGATTGATTCTTCGATCACCAATTCGCCAGCATGAGGATGCAATTCATGGATTGATCCAAAATGAAGAGCCGAGGCCTTAATTTATAGAAATCTAGGACTTTGGAGGTGCATGGAAAAAGCCATAAATCACTCTTGATAAAATCAGGTTGATTTTTGAGTTATCAAGAATTTAGAGATAGATTAACTCACAAAATCATGCAAATCAGCTTTTTGTTTTAAATCAGAAGTTGAGATTAGGTTTCAACTCAAAAGAGAGTTGAGTTTATTTTTAAAACAACTTGAATTGATTTTTTGATTTAAAGTTCAACTGCTTTTTGGATGTGCATAATTAATTATGAATTAATTTAATAAATAAAGTGATTTATCCTCAACTTAACTGATTTTAAAAATAAAACAATTGATTTATGGGTTAATCAATTATTAAATCAAACTTTTATTCAAAAACTATATTATTAAATTTGACAATTGACATTAATTAATTTAAATAAGAATTTAATTAATTAGTCATAGGATATTTGATTTATTGTCAAAATTTAAATAATACAATTTAGGAATAACTATAAATAAATTCAATTAAATAATTAAGTGGCAGTATTAAATCTAATTAATTAAATATTCAAAATATCCAACTAATCAAACTTTAGGATAAATAGGATTTATTGCCAAATAATCATTAAATTAAAGATAATTAGGATAAATAGGAATAAGGAATATTCCTTGATGCATAATTTAGGATAATCAATTAAGATTCAATAATGTGCTGATGTGCCTTAGGTTAGGACTTCGATGTCAATTTCGTTCGAATTGAAGATGTAGGAGGTTAATGAACCTATAGCCCATTTTTGGGGTATTTCATTTTGCCCCTCTTTGAATTACTATGCGAAGCGCAGTGGTTCAAAGACAGTCTATGTATGATGTTGAAACTGATGTTTGAAATTGAAATTGATATGAAACAAAAACTTGATTGAAGTTGATATGAAGATATTAGGTCCTGAATGACCAAAGATAATGTTAATTATAACAACAATGAATCGATGATTGCAAAAAAAAAGTGTCAAAATGCCTGATTCTGAACCTTAGGATTGCGAAGAAGTGAGTGACCGATTCCAGACCCAATTATCGATAAGAATCACATTGGTATCACATTTGAACCCTTCTGTTATGAAGAACCAAGGAAATAACACTAATGAACCGATGGTTATGAAAAACTGATACAGTTTACAAGATTAAGAGAATACCAGATTGATATGGATCTCAATGAATATGATATGCCCCAAGTGATGATTGATTTGCCCCAAGCGATGAGGTCTTTTTGATGAATCAACAACTAGACATGGTTGTTGTCTTGATTACTGAGGAAAGATTTGATTTCAAATTTAGATTACAGACTTTGAATGATGTGCAATACCATGCCCCCTTCAAGATTAAAATTGAAACTTGACAAGAAAAGTCAGCGTTGATAGTTTAGAAGCATGTTAATTGATTTGAGAAGTGGTTTAAACACATTTGAGAATGCATTCTGCATCGTTTGTAGGTCCAGAAGACCAATTTTGACCAAGTGAAACGATGAGTTGACCAAAGTTGACCAAGTTAAAATTTTGATAGTTTGATGTAAGATAATTAGTTAAGTTGAATTCTGGGTTTCTTTGATGATTGAAGGTTGATTACGCAAGTAGTGAATAATATAAATGATTTTAGATTTCAATTTTGATCCCGAAAAAGGATTTTACTTGCTATTTTGTTGGAGGAACCTTCATGTGAGATTCAACTCTTATGATATATTTTTAGCATTTTTGAAGAATCATTTAAGCATTTAAGTTTAATTCAATAATTTGTGAGATCATGCAATCATGCAAAGTGCAAAATGAAATGCAAACCTAGGACCTAGGACCTAGTCACTGATCATGTGTCAATCAATTTCATCATTGAATTTTTAGGTAACCGGATAAATCAATACAATGCCCACTAGTTATGAAACTATAAACATATGAATATTGATTTGTATATGCAAGGATCAATACAACATCCACTGATTAGGAAACCATGGACATATGAATATTGATGTTGTTTTTAGAATGTCAGATTAGATATAAGCACCAAGGCACAAATGCGAGGATGTCCTGAATATCATGTCCATTTTGATATAGAAATTTTTATAAGCATCAAAATATAGACATCATGATGACCAAAATATGCCTTGCATACAAACACATCAAACAGTCAAGAAATCATTCTAAATCCAATGTGAATTACCCGTAGTGACCTTTTATTGTTCACATCCTTAGGTAAGATCACATTTCACAATAGGAGAAAGAACTCACTCAAAAAAGACAATAGTTAGATCAAACTTCCTTGAATTTCCTAGGTATCAATGGTCGAGGTACGCATGGCCATCCAATTTGAGATAGAGGCTCTTACAATCAGACACCATTTCAATCTAGAATTTCCAAAGTTGTTAGATTTTCACATACAAGTAGAAAACAAAGAAAAGATTATGCCCCCAATCATCACTCTCTAAATCCTATAAAGGACATCATCGAAGAGCTCAAGGGAACATAATATGCAAAAATATCAATGTGAATTAGTAAGCATACAAGGAGATAAAAGCATGTGAAGCATAAATTGTTTTCAATTTTTAGTTTGATGTTTGATTGCATTGTTGTAGATGCAAAATCCTTTCTAGAGACAAGATAGACTGACTAACTCAAATGAAGCTTCAAAGGACTCTGACTAGATATGACTCATCTAAGATGTATTGGAGACCATAGGATATGACTTTGATTACCCCCAAGTTTGAACATTAATAGGATATAGATGCTTTAGCTGATTGGTGTACAGATCGACTTATTGAAAATAGGAATGTGGAAACAAACTAGGAAATATGTACAAACTAAAGCAAGACTGAAAGCTGGGAAAGACCAAGATTGCACTGATAGATGGAGCATTGTGAAACAAGTGGTGCCTGTTTGTCAGGTTTTCACCATCTTGGCAGAGATTCTATTTTTGCTACCAAGGCGCTTGTTTCCAAGTCTTCACCAAGGCACTTTTTCTTTTTCTCATTTTTTTGTATTTTTCATTTTTTTCATTTTTTTTGTACTTTTGATATTTTTTACTTTTTTTTGTGAGTCATCAAGGCACCCATTGCGAGGTTTTCACCAAGATGTTCATTTTTTTAGGACTTTTTCTAATTTTAAAGATTTTTTTAGGACATTTTACCATAGACTGAATGCCTTAGGCATAAAATTTCTTTAGATTGAGAATGTTGATTGGTTCTTAGAGCTGTTCTCCTTTAGTTGTTGAGAGTTGATAGGCACCAGAGCCAAAAGTAGCAGTGATTATAAAAGGACCCAGCTAGTTGGGTTCAAACTTCCCCTTGCATTCTCAATGTGATTGATTTTTAGGATTCTCTCTCAAGACTAGATCGCCAACCTAAAATTCTCTGTGTTTGACTTTCTTGTTGTAACCTCTAGACATTCTCTTTTGATATACTTTGAGATGATCATACGCTGCTTGTCTGCAGTCATCTAGTAGTTCAAGTTCTTGCAACCTAGATACTCTGTAGTCATCATCAGTTACTAGACCATACAATCTGATTCTTAGTGATGGGATTTCAACCTCAATAGGCAATACTGCTTCAGACCCATAAACTAAAGTGAAAGGTGTAGCTCCAGTGGGTGTTCTGATACTTGTTCTGTAGGCCCAAAGAGCTAGATTGATCATGATTTTCCAGTCTCTTCTTATCTTATTAATTGTATGATGCAAGATTTTCAATAGATTCTTGTTAGAAGCCTTTGCTTGTCCATTCCCTTGAGGATAGTAGATAGATGACCAATGTTGTGTAATCTTGAATTTGGCACATAAATCATCTAGATCTTTGTTCTTGAATTGTCCACCATTATTGGTGATTATGGAATGAGGTATCCCATATCTGCATATGATATAGTTCAAGATGAACATAGATATTTGTTTTCCAGTTGCTTGTGTCAAAGGGACTAGTTCTACCCATTTTGTAAAATTATTTGTAGCTGTGATTATGTGGGTATGTCCATTAGAAGAATGAAGATGTATAGCTCCTATAAGATCAAAGGCCCATTGGTGAAAAGGCCATTGTATAGTAAACATAATTAGATCTCTCCCTGGAGCATGAATTAAGTTGCCATGCACTTGGCACTTTTGATAGTTCTTAGCAAACTTGATAGACTCTTTCTCCATTTCAGGCCAATAGTACCCAACCCTAATAAGTTTTCAAGCTAGTGTTAAACTATTTGAGTGTGACCCACAAATACCATCATGGACTTCCTCTAACACATGTTGAGACTCTTCTCATTCTAAACAACTAAGGAGCATACCATCTAGACCTCGTTTGTACAGATTGTGACCAATGATGACATATCGGAAGGCATTATGGATAAGGTATCTCTTTTCATGTCGGTTAAAGGTATCGGGAATGATGTGGTCTTTGAGATAGGAGAATAGGTTTTTGTATTTGGATGAATTATGACCAACAACAATGTAGATCATGTGGGTTTTAGAGGAATTATATGTAGGATAAGATAGTGCTTCCACCAGGAACTCATAGCGGAGCTCAGGTTTAGGCTACTATAATAAAGTAGATAATGTTGCCATTATGTTGACAACCTTATTCTCTGTTCTAGGTATTTTCTCAAATGAGATAGATATGAAATACTTCTTTAGATCATCTACCATTCTTTTGTATGGAATAGGATTTTCATCTTTAGTCTGGTACACATCATTGACTTGATGGATACCAAGTTGAGAGTCTCCATGAATGTGTAGCTCTGTCACTCTCCACTCAATTGCTAGTTTCATGCCATTAAGAAGGGCTTCATATTCTACAATACTATTTGTGCAAGGGAACTTTAATCAGAATGCTTTAGGTATGGAGTATCCTTGAGGAGTTATAAATAATATGCCTACTCCTGATCCATTTTTTGTATAGGAGCCATCAAAGAATAACTACCATTCTCTAGAAGAAAGAGTCATGATAGAGGAATCTAGAAATTCCATTTGCATTGGTGTATCATCAATCATAGGTGCATCTACTAATTGATCAACAATAACCTATCCTTTTATAGCTTTTCTTTCAACATATTCAATGTCAAATTCACTTAAGAGCATGACCCATTTAGCTAATCTATCCGTGAGGGCAGCTTTGCTTAGTAGGTACTTTAGTGGATCAATCTTAGCTACCAAATGGGTGGTATGTGCCAACATGTAATGTCTTAGTTTATGTGATGCAAAGATCATAGCTAGACAAGCCTTCTCAATCATGGAATGATTATTTTCATATGCCACCAATGTCCTCTTGATATAGTATATAGCTCTTTCCTTTTTATTCTCATCACATTGTGTAAGCAATGCCCCCAGTGATGTATCTGTAGTGGAGACATATAAGATCAAAGGCTTCCCTTGAATGGGAGACATCAAGATAGGAGGATTTGATAGATCTTTCTTGAGATGGTTAAAGTTGTTCTCAAATTCTTCATTCCACGCAAATGTCACACCTTTATGTAATGTTTTTGTAAAAGGTTGTGATATGTCTGCTAGCTGAGATATGAAGCGTCTGATAGATTGAACTCTTCCTTGCAATGTCCTCATTTGACTAATATTCATGGGAGGTTGCATCTCCATTATAGCCTTTAATTTAGCTAGATCAACTTCAATGCCCTTCTTTGAAACTATGTATCCTAAGAGCTTTCCAGAAGTGACACCAAAAGCACACTTCTTAGGATTTAGTTTGAGACTAAATTTTTCCATTCTGTGTAGTATCTTACTTAAGTCATTCAGATGTTTAGTTCTAATCATAGATTTTGCTAAAGTATCATCAACATAATCCTCCATAGTCCTATGCATCATGTCATGAAAAATAGATGTCATGGCTCTCTGATATGTAGCACAAGCATTCTTAAGCCCAAATGGCATGACATTCCAATAGAAGGTGCCCCATGCACATGTGAAAGCAGTTTTCTCTTGATCCTCTGGAGTAATTTTTATTTGATTATATCTAGAAAAACCATCCATTAAAGAATACATCTCAAAACCCGCAGTCATGTCCACTATCATATCAATGTTAGGTAGTGGAAAATCATCCTTAGGGCATGCTCTATTTACATCTCTAAAGTCTGTACACACTCTGATTGATTTATCTAGTTTTGAAATAGGTACAATATTAGAGATCCATTCTGCATAATCAATAACTTAGATGAATTCAACTTTTAGTAGTTTCTCTAATTCCGCTTTTACCAAGAGTGCAACATGAGGATGCATCTTTCTTAATTTTTGTTTAACTGGTTTTACTCTAGGAGCTATAGATAAATGGTGCATTATAAGATCAAGATCCAACCCTAGCATATCTGAATATTTCCATGCAAAGTTGATTTTCTTCTTTGTGAGTAAGGTTGTAAATTTTTGCTTGTCTTCTTTTGATAAAGATTGTGCTACATGGATCAATTGTGGTTCCTCTGCTATTCCCAAATTAATAGATTGAGTGGGCTCAATTCGAACTGGAGATCTATCCTGTAAATGACTCGAAAGGACATCAAATATCTCATCGTTAGGTGCCTTAGAGAGGTTTTCACCTTCAGATATGTCTTTTATTTTTACTTTTGTAGGTTCTGAGACTGCCACAAAGTGGTTTTCACCCTTAGAACTCCTTTTCTTTTTATTCTCATTCTTATTTTTCTAATTAAGATACTTGATGTCCGACTCTGTTATGCTAATGATTGGTTCTGATGCAGGAGCATCCTGGGTGTAAGAGCAATCTTGCATCACCCCAAAAATATTTATGTTTTTTTATATTCAATAAGGGTTATTTTGTGCAGAGCTACTATTTATGGAAAGTTACTATTTTTGGTAATTTTTGTATGTGCTCAGAATGATATGACTTCTTTCTTGGAGGTTCATTTTGGTCATATAAGTCTGCCAGTAAAGTTTCATTGCCAGATCAAGTGTATATTGGAAGATATTGAAGATTTTCGGTATTGGCAACAGGGTACATAAACTTTGAGCTCAGTTTTGAAGGCTTTAGAGGCCCCGGATGAGGTCGAAAATTTGGGTGATGGGCGCTTGCACGGGTCAAGCCTGTAGAGCGCTTCGTGGCATTTCTAAAATGGGGTTATAATAGCTGAGCGGGTCAACTGGTGATGACTTATGGTCTTCGGAAGTTGGGCCACCTGAAATGGCGAAAAATAATTTTCTTCAAAATTTCTGTTCGGGTTTCAAAGGTTATCTTGAGCTGACTATGATGTAATAAAATGTAAAATAAAATAATTCTAAGTTGGTCGGCCTTATTGGCTAAAATTCTGGAACCTTCCCAGGCGGTGGAAAATTGCCTATATAAGGAAGGTTGTATTATTGTCTTAGGCAGTTCAGAATAGTTCTGGGTAGTAGATCTGGGTATTGATTTGAGGCTTGTCCTATAGAATATTGTAAGGAATGCCCATGTGGCTTTGCATATTGTAATTCTGAAAGTTTGTAATTCCACATTTGTGGAGATAATAAGAAGCCAATTTTCTGTTCTTGCATATGATTGTTGTTGTTTCTCTATTTCTGTTATGTGTTTGTGGTATTAAGGGGAGCACCCTTCATCAGGTTCACTGAGGGAAGTCCTCATAGGCTCAACTGGATTGAGGTAGCAAGCAAGGGCATAGTCATTTGGGAAGGTATAAATACCATGGCTCAGATTTGTGGAGGTTTGATCAAGAAGTTCAGGATGTTGGATAGTCAAAGTGGTGAAAGATTGGGAAAGAGTGTTTACGGATATGGATCTGTCATCATTGGTCCTAACCCAACTCTCAAGTTTAAAGGTGATATTACAACTTAAGACATTTAATTCATGAATAGGCTCAATGTCATTGTGAAAGTCCACTTCAGCCATCAGTGGATCAGACTCAATAAGCTCATCATTTCTCTCTAGACTTACATTGTGTTTAGGTGCATATTAGTGAATAACATCAACATGTTTCTCTATAATAAGCTCATCTTCTTTTGGAATGGCTCCCCATTCATAGTCATTAGATTCTTCATCTATGCCTCTAGGAAATCTAAGAACATGAGTAAAGTCAGGATGAATACCCCAAGAAGGGTTACCCTTAGATTCTAATTTGAATTCATACTCATGAGAATCTATCTCAGAATAACTACCACCTTCCTCTTTGTCTATTTGATTATCTTCAAGATTAGCTCATTCTTGTGTTGCAACCATCTCTTGCTCTATAGTAGGTTCTTGTGTTTCTACTACATTAATTCTTTTTATCAGATCATCTTCAGCTTCAAGGAAGTCTTTGATTTATTTAGGAAAATTCTCATAAGGAATGAGCTCATCAGTGGTGTCTAAATCATCACTATTATATTGTTCAGTTATTTCCTTCTTTAGTTGATTTTCTACGGAAGGCTCAATTTGTTCTAGAACATGTGGGGAGTTCTTGCTAAGACAGAAAGGCTTCTTTGTGTATCCTAGACCTGTCATATTCTTATTTTCTCAACCATGATGTTCAAGAGGTGATAGAAGACCTTTACCCTGTAGTCCTAGAGGTCCTTTTCCTTTATAAACCATCTTAGCTATTAGTTTATCCCCTGGGCCATATGACTTAGAAGGAACCTTTGATACTTTAGAGTCACTAGGTGGAACAACTTGGGATTTAGGTTCATCTTTGTAGAGCCATGCAAGCACATTTTCATCTTCTTCAAATTCTTGCTTAGGTACTTTTTCTGCAACAAATTTTCCTTTATATGCCTCAAGAGGTTCCTTAGATTCTGGTTTGAACTATTTTAGAGCTTGCCCATAAGACTTAGGCGAGATAGGGAGAGATGTCAAAGACAAGACTAGCTCTATAGTATATTCGCCCATACCATTTTCTTTGATGTTGACCTCTTTTGCAATATCTTCCATCTTAGATGTGGATGCTACATCCGTTTGCTTAATGGAAGACTCTCTATTATTAGGAACAAGTTTATCTGCATTTTCCTTCAAGGTATTGCAAGTTGTTGACACATCAACTGGAATGGTTACCTCTACTCTGTCACAAGGGAATTTCAAGCACTGATGGTATGTAGAAGGAATAGCTTTCATTTCATGTATCTAGGGTCCCCCTAGAAGGATGTTGTAAGCCAAAGGTATATCAAGAACTTGACATATAGTATCTTTGATGACAAGATCTATTTTGATAGGAAAGACAATTGTTCCCTTGGAGGATCTTTCATCTTCATCATATGCTTTGATAGTTATTTTCTTTCTAGGATCAATGGCTGTTTCTAAAAATCCCAATTGTGTGATCAAGTTGTAAGAACAAATATTTAGGCCAATGCCTCCATCTATCAACACACATTTGACATGACAGTTTTGGATCAAGACTTCAATATTTAAGGGCTGGTTGTGTGGATGACTCAAGGAGTTATCATCATCCTCTGAAAAGGGGATATACTGTGGAGATGTAAGATGACCAACCGTAGCTTGGAATCTATCTAAATCAAGGTTATCAGGAACATTGGATCTGAGTAGAGCTTTTTATAGAATGGCTCTATGAGCTGGAGATATCCAAAGCAATTCAAACATGGAGATTTTAGCATTTATGTGCTGGAGTTGTTGGACAATATTTTATGAAGTAGGCCTCGTGTCCTTAGGATTTGAAGATTTAGATGTTTCCCTCTATTTAGAAGTGGAAGATAGATTGAAAGGCATTTTAGGGACATTTGATTGATCTGGGATTTGTCCTTGAAGTTGTGCCTGAGCTTGTGATCGAGTAACTACATTAGCTAATTGATTTTCTCTATCTCTTCTTATAATTGTGATGACATTGCAATGCTCAGATAGGCTTGGTTCAACCATATTGATAACAATATTATTTCCAAGATAGGCATAATTGACCTTAGCACCCATATTAAGTTGAGAAGATGAAGCTCCTTGGCTATGCTTCAGAAATGGTTCAGTGAATGCTGTGTGATCATTATTGCTTTTAGGATTATCAATCATGATTTCTCCATTATCAATCTTGTCTTGAATGGTATGCTTCAAGTGCAAGCAGTCATTAGTTTTGTGACCTTTACCCTGATGGAAATCATAGAATTCATTCTCTCTCCACCATTTTGGTTTAGGGTCAGGATCAGATTGTCAGATCTCAGGCAAAGAGATGATGTTATTAGCCAGTAGAGTTCTCATAGCTAATTCCAAAGATTCTCCAAGAGGAGTGAACTTTCATTTATTATCAGCGGACCAAGATTTGTATTCTAGCTTCTTTTGAGATGATTCAGACACCTTTTGTTCTAAAGCTTTGATGGCTTGGGTACCAATGGTTAGATTGAAAGTAGGTGCCTTAGATGGGGCATGGAGATTATCAAAAATGCCATCTATGATGATGACCTTATTCTTGTTCCAATTTTTGTTCTTATCCTTAGAACTAGATTCATACTTGTCCTTTTGAAGTGTGACATCTCCTTTTTTCACAAGTACTTTTTCAATTTTGATTGCATTATCTACCATCTTGTCAAAAGATGTATGATTTTGCATTTGTAAAGGGTAGTTGATTTCTATAACAAGATTGTTGATGAAGATTTCCAGCTTCTCAGTTTTTGGAATAGGCCTAGCATATAGAGAGAATTTCTTTCTCCATCTTTTGAGAAATGTTAGGAATGGTTCTCCTGGATATTGTTTGAGATTGCCGATATCAATCATGGTGACTAGATGTTGGATGTTGTAGGAGTATTGCTGATAGAAGAATTTGATCAAGTCCTCAAAGGTTTTAATTGTAGGAGGCATCCTAGAGAACCAATGAATGGCTACCCCTCCCAGAGATCGAGGGAAAAGACACATCAGATAGGTTAGTTCATGCATGAACTCCATAGATTGAGTACAAAATTCTCTGACATGATCTTGAGGATCAGAGTTTCCATCATACTTATCATATTTCAGCATTTCCACCCTCTTAGGGAATGGTGATATATACAAGTCTTTATCAAACGGAAAAGGACATAGGGCCTCCATGGAGAACTCCTTAGGTTCTTTTTCTTTTTCCATTTTGTTAAGTTTTACTTGCATGGCATGCATTTGTTTCATCATAGCTAAAATGGGAGTTTCTTCCTCATGTGTAATGATATCTTCCACATTAAAATTGGGAGGAAGTTTAGCTTCTTGATGAGCTAACTCTAGAAAGTATGTTTCTCTATCTTCTTTCAAGAAATGTTTCATCATTCTTTTGAAGTTATCATCATTTTGATATTGAGCAATTTCAGCAGGTGTAGGTTCTTGATCCATACCATGTTGAGACTAAGCTCTTTGAGAGCCATGGTTTGTCCCTTCTTGAGACATGTTAGGAGTTTTAGGGCTCCTTGGGATAGATCAAGGAGGAGTTTGTTGATTACCTTCATGAGTTGATGGAGGGGGTATGTAACTAGTTTTTAATTGAAAGTTGCCAAGACTGTCATCTTCATAAAGACCAAAATTGTAGAGTTGTTCAAGAGTTGGACCCTAGATATGAGTCAAAGGTAAGGTATGAGATGTTTCCCTTGATTTCTTGTGAGAGGAAGCTCTAGTTTCCACCATTAACCTTGGTTGAAGCAAAAGAATACGATGGAGACAACTGAAGAATGAATTGATTCAAGAAGATCAGATGATGCAACCTTGTCAAGTTTTCATTGATTGAAGCTTAGATTGGATGTAAATGATAGATACTATGCCCTGGATGTATGGGTAGATGCCCAAAAGATAGCAGACACAAGTTCACAACACTTAGCCGTTTTGAAGATGGATTGAAGATTGATAGTTATGACAAGGTTTTGACACAAGATGAAAAAGACTCAAATCGATTAAATAGATGGCTAAATCAGACTCAAGAGGCCACTTTAGGAAAATGATTGGATTTGCTCTAGTTTTTTCTCTGTTCCTGACAAAGTGATTTTATTGATAGACTCTGGAAATAGGCTGGAAAAGCTAGATCTCTGACAGTTTTTAACACTTTCTGACAATTTTTTAGACTTTTCTCAAACAACTTTCTACAGGCTCATACGACAGTGGGTAGGGTATGAAACGACAATTAACAAACTTGTATGACTATTGCAAAACTCGCACAATAGTTGATAGCTAGATTTTTGACTTTTTTGAATTGAGTAGCAGCAAAACTCATACAACAATATACTAGCTACCATACGACAATTAGGGGGTCATGAAATGATAATAGCCAAAAGTCATATGACTTTTTGACTTTACAAGATGACTTTTGACTCCAGAAAGGTGTTTGACATCAGATTTTGCAATTTTTAGGTTTTCAGTTTCAAATTGTTCACAAAATTATCTGTCCAGATTTGAAGATTGTACCGGATTTATTTGTTCTTAGTAACCAGATAGATAAATAGGCACACAAAATAGCAAGCAAGTGATTTCAAGCACGTCTAAAAATAATGAACAGGGGACAAAGCAACCTTGCACATGAACAACCAAGTGACTGAATGTGCTAATCCCTAGGAGTGCTAACAATGTATGTTCCAAAAAGTTTTGCAGTAATGCACATATTCCTAGAAAATGAAAATTTGGCCTCATTAGGGTTTGTAGTAATGGTCTGACTCTGCAACTTTTGTGATCTCAAGAGGGTGAAATCCAATCCAGGTGCACCAAGGTTTTGACATAGTTTGAGAAATTAATCAATCAGGAGCTCCCAGGGAGATCTGACAGCCCAACTGTGTGTGTAAAAATTGTACGTGATCTGTAGACACAACACTCAGTAAAACATTAGAGGTTAGCAAAAATCAAAATCATGCAAAATTGAAATCTATGTAACCAAGCGATTTACTGCCTTCTAATAGGTGCGAGATTGATGTTCTCAGATTGTAATTGAGATTAGTGACCTAGACGACACCTAAATGAAGGATTTGAATGCAAAAGATGGATATGAAAT
Organism: Chamaecyparis obtusa; assembly: GCA_027943335.1. Taxonomy (NCBI): domain Eukaryota; kingdom Viridiplantae; phylum Streptophyta; class Pinopsida; order Cupressales; family Cupressaceae; genus Chamaecyparis; species Chamaecyparis obtusa. The sequence continues at coordinate 455,682 of BSBK01002375.1, forward strand.
TGAATGCAATTAATCTATATTTTTGATATTTTCTATGCAATAAGAATGATAAAAACTGATATGAATCTATGAATGCTATTGAAAATTGATATGCAATGCTAATCTAACAATGATATGCAATATGAAATTCTATGCTATGATATGAAAAATATGCAATTGAAATTGATCTCACAAAGCTTTGAATTCGCAAGTTGATTCTTTCAAGCTCCAATTGTGCAAATTCTCCAAATCTGATATGCTATGATTCCTGTAGAGTAAGTTTGCAATTTGTGAGATGATTGAGAGATTTTAGAGATGAATTATGAAGCGTTGAGCATTGTTTTTATAGAAATCCAAGGCTTTGGAGGTGCATGAAAAAAAGCCATAAATCACTCAAATAACTCAAGTTGATTTTTGAGTTATTTTAAAATAAAGGATAATTAACTCACAAAAACATGCAAAAGCTAAGCTTTAACTCAAAATAGAGTTTAGCTTTAATTGATAATTGATAGTTGTTTGCTTTTATGATTGTCCATGTTTTATTTATGAATTAATTTAATAATAAAGTGATTTATTTCCAACTTAACTGCTTTTAAAAATAAAACAATTGATTTATGGGTTAATCAATTATTTAATCAAATTTTTATTAAAAACTATATTATTAAATAATGACAACTTTCTTTAATTAATTAAATAAGAATTTAATAAATTATTCATATGATATTAGATTTATTGTCAAAATTAAATAATATAATTAATAATAGATAGAATTAAATTTAATTAAACAATTAAGTGGCGAGATATTAAATTTAATTAATTAAATATGAAAATATTCAATTAATCAAACTTAGGATAAATGTGATTTATTGCCAAATAATTATAAAATTAAAGATAATTATGATGATTAGGAATATTACTAGGAATATTCCCTCATGCAGAATTTTAAGATAATCAATTATGATTCGATGATGTTCAGATGTGCCTTAGGTTAGGACTTCGATGTCGATTTCATTCGAATTGTTGATATAGAAGATGAATGAACTTATAGCCCATTTTTGGGGTATTACACCAACAAGAGACCACACCTGTGAAGATTTCCTCCACAAGGACATTTATATAGCGGCTGCTACTACCATGGCAAAAATGGCTATTACCACTTGAGGTTCTGTCAATGTGGTTTACCCAATTAAGGGAATGTTCACTACGATTAACCCTCTCTAAAGGTGACTCACAAAAGATACCACATGGAGACTAGTTCTAGATTCAAGGATCTGAGTTTCTGATACTACCCAAAAAGGGAGTAGAGCGTAGTCCTCTAGCCTTTTCACTTTTAACCCAAACAAAGCAGACAGATTAATCCAACACGCTAAGACCAAGATTATCTCACAAAGATCTATGATGTCAACCACTTATGATCTATCAACCTCTTTGGAGAGAGAATGTATCAATCAGAAGCTGAAGACACACAAATCTAGTAGAACGTGAGACACTCTCAGTAACCTCCCTACCTACAAGGGTTCCTTCATTGAGAAGAGTTTCATTGGAAACCCACTCTCTCAAGAACCGCAAATAGTGTTCATAGGGCCTATTTACTATGTGTAACAAAGATGTTGAAAAGAAAATCTATGTTCATTTTTATAGCCCAACTGAAATCTGTGATATGAAAGCAATAAAAGGTCACACAAGCCAGACACGTGAGATGTTCATTTTAGTCCAAATCAAAATGTTATCAATTGAGAAGATTACCTGAATTCCTCACAACACGCTTAGTAGATTTTTACCTATTTTAGCAATTCTCAAACTTTTTCCAATCAGAATCAGCAGAAATCAATCAGAAACAACAAATTTCAATTATTAATGTTAGCTGTCAGTCAAATCTGGAAATCAAATCTAAAAAAATGGCTAAAAAAGTGAAACGACAATTGAAACCTGGCACTGAAACTCGTACAATAGTGGGTCACCTCCCAGATGACAGTCCAAAAACTTGTACGACAATGGGTATAAGATCATACCACAATAAAACTTCAAAACAAAACTATGTTTCTGATGATACGATCCTCGATCAAATCAACTATCGTATGATAGTGGGTACCACCTGGTACAAGTTTTTGACAAAACTCATACAAAAATTATACAAACATAAATTAAAAATCGTAGCTTGGAACAGAAAATGACAAGAAGATGATGGAAATTGATAGAAATTAAATGGAAACCCATTTTAGGGCCCCATGGTGGGCACTGGAAATGTGTGTGTGAATTTTGTACCTAGCTATAGACACAACACTTCAGTAAAATATTAGAGGTTAGCTAAAATCAAAATTGTGCAGTGAAATGGAAACTAATCTAACCAGGTGATTTACTACCTTCTAGTAGATGTGAGTATGATATTCTCAGATTGGACCGAGATCAGTGACCTTGACGACACCTAAATGAAGGATTTGAATGCAGAATCTAGATATGAGATGAATGCAAATTAATCTATATTTTTGGATTTTCTATGCAATAAGATGAAATAAATTGCTATGAATCTATTCTATATGAGAAACTGATATGACATGCAATTAATCTAAATAATGATATTGTAAATGTTATGAATGCTAAAAAATAATAAAAATCTCACAACAGCTTTGATTCGCAAAGATTGATTCTTCGATCACCAATTCACCAGCGTGAGGATGCAATTCATGGATTGATCCAAAATGAAGAGCTGAGGCCTTAATTTATAGAAATCCAGGACCTTGGAGGTGCATGGAAAAAGCCATAAATCACTCTTGATAAAATTAGGTTGATTTTTGAGTTATCAAGAATTTAGAGATAGATTAACTCACAAAATCATGCAAATCAGCTTTTTGTTTTAAATCAGAAGTTGAGATTAGGTTTCAACTCAAAAGAGAGTTGAGTTTATTTTTAAAACAACTTGAATTGATTTTCTGCTTTAAAGTTCAACTATTTTTTGGATGTGTATAATTAATTATGAATTAATTTAATAAATAAAGTGATTTATCCTCAACTTAACTGATTTTAAAAATAAAATAATTGATTTATGGGTTAATCAATTATTAAATCAAACTTTTATTCAAAAATTATATTATTAAATTTGACAATTGACATTAATTAATTTAAATAAGAATTTAATTAATTAGTCATAGGATATTTGATTTATTGTCAAAATTTAAATAATACAATTTAGGAATAACTATAATTAAATCTAATTAAATAATTAAGTGGCAGTATTAAATCTAATTAATTAAATATTCATAATATCCAATTAATCAAACTTTAGGATAAATAGGATTTATTGCCAAATAATCATTAAATTAAAGATAATTAGGATAAATAGGAATAAGGAATATTCCCCGATACATAATTTAGGATAATCAATTAAGATTCGATAATGTGCCGATGTGCCTTAGGTTAGGACTTCGATGTCAATTTCGTTCGAATTGAAGATGTAGGAGGTTAATGAACCTATAGCCCATTTTTGGGGTATTACAACACTAACAAATGTAAATCAAAACCTCCATGATTGTATGCTTGGAATCCACCTTGAAGGGAGAATGAATAGATCTTGAAGATGAACAAAGGATCTTGAAGGAAGATCACACCACCATGGTGTATAGATTTAGGGTTTGAATGATGATCTTGAATTCTTGAACCAAATCCCTCCAAAGGCTTTAATGCTTGAATACTTGATCTTCAATGGAGAACTTGAATGCTTGAATGTAGATGATGGCTTGAATGCTTCCTTGATTGAATGCTTTTGTGAATGATGGATCACTTGATACTTGATGGAGATATGAAAAGGAGATGGATGAAATGAGAGAGGAAGGCTTCTTTTTATACAAGTCTAGGGCATAAACTTATAGAGAGGCCTACATAGGAGAATTAAATTCCCATTTAAACCTTAACCCCTAGAAATGGACCTAAATTAAATATAATTTAAGAGTTTATCGTTCTGAAGCCCGAAACAGCCGACCTGGAAGTGAGAAATAAAACTTTCCAAAACTTGACATCCGAAAACTTCTAGATTTTGAAATTTGGACCTAGGATCAGGGTCGAGGTTGACCTTGACCCAAAAGGTCAACCTTGACCCTAAGGTCAAGAATCTCAGGGTTTTAGGTCAAGATGCCAAAAATAGGCTAGAAAGAGGTGAAAAGAGGGACAAAATAGGGGGAAAAACAAGATCCAAACCAAAGATCCCATCAAAGCATCTGAGATGACCCCAAACCACCTACTCAGAGGGATAAACAAGTCCTAAATGGAAGTGCTTCCATTTTCTGACAATACATTCAGCCCCCACTTTAGCAAGAGTATGGATTCAATACAAACTCTTGGTAAAGGAGAAGAAAGATCCAAGTGGATTCACAATGAGATAGAATAATACTTAGTTAAGGACATGAGCCCCCAAGCTAAGGATTCAAACTCAACATACATGCATGAGGGTGCGAAAACAAAGAGAAAACAAAGACAAAGCTAAAAGACACAAAAAAGAGAGGGTTAGTACAAAAATAAACCCAAATCAACTAGCAAAGGAAACCTTGCTAAGAAATGTTTCATATACTAATATCATATTTGGAAAGCTATCATAGAAGCATAAATGATTACATAAGAAAGATAAGAGAAACACTATAAATAACATAGCTTCATGATCTAATCCTACTAGCAGGAAAGCGAAAAGAGAGAAAAGAGAAAGAGTGATTACCTCACTGAATAAGATACCCATCTTACCGTGAATCACCAAGGAGGGAGAGCCCAATAGGTAGCAAGACCTGATAGTTCACCCAAAAACTACACTTTGTAGTTGTAATGCATCTTTTGACAGCTTTTGAAATACCCATAGATCCACATTCTTGCATCACTATGAATATAAAATGTGTGTTGCTTTAGGATTTAGCAACTTATGTGTGTTACCTTCGGAGGATTTATCATATTTGAAATTTAAAAAATGTGTCTCTTTAGAATTTAGCAACTTATGTGTGTTACCTTCATAGGATTTAGCATATTTAAAAATTAAAAAATGTGTGTCTCTTTAGGATTTAGCAACTTATGTGCATTACCTTCGGAGGATTTAGCATATTTAAAATTGAAAAGTATAGCATAAGGGAGACCCTATATATGCCCCCCTCCTTATTGTGGTTGTCTACTAGACATGATAAGGAAGAGAAAGAGGATACCTACTTCACAAAGTAAGGATATATCCTATTAACAACAATGTACACTATATTCTTAGTGAAGGGTATTGAACCTTACATCCAAGAGCATAGATAATCATGAAAAGGATATGTCACTCATGGAAAAAGGATCCTCAAAGAAACATATCTTATCAACAAGACCCCCACCATAGAGGAGTGCTTTAGATAAAATATCATCTTTTAAAGAGAAACAAAGATTCAATCATCTAGCCCCCTGTAATCAAGAGGAAGAGGAATCTTTGAATAAAGGAATCAAACTCCACCCCTAGAGCTAGGGCAAGATTTTATAAAGAACATAATTTGTAGAATAAAAAGAGGTGATGACCTAGGACAACAACCTCTCACATAAAAGGATATCTTTAGCCAAAACCTTAGTTAGTATAATGAAATAATATTGCAAAATAAACAAATGCCACTAAGCAAAGGAAAGAAGATCCCTAGACAAAGAGAAAGAAGGAAGAACTTTGCCCCCTAGGGATGAAAACAAGGGATACCTTTGCAAAAAAGTCTTTAGAAAAGATATCTTGAAAAAAGAGAATCTATGGATGATTATGGACATAATACAAAACCACAGGGAGGAAAGATAGAAAGAATACCAATTAAGCTCAAGACAAAATATATGCTAAGAGCCTAATGGATCCTAGAAGACTAGATGAAATACCTCTTGCCCCCCAGTCATGAGACAAAGATATATATTATGGAAGAGTCAAGGGGATTCCCCTTATCAAAGTTAGGAAGGAATTGTTAAACCACGCGAGAGTGGGATATAATTCCTAAAGCAGCTCTTTCTCTAACATATAACTTGAAATGCACACAATCAACTAGAAAATATGTATTACTATAATGAAAAGGACATTTTTACTTGGAGAGAGCATCTTTCAACATAGGTTTAAAGATTTCTTTCTTGGAATTCATTAACTGAACATACACCTTCTTAGCCACATCTTGAGGAGTGTCAGGGTAATCTAAGGTAGGTGTTGGAAGAAGAAGATGAAGAGGAGGATGGCGATCAAAATCAACCACCTTAAAGTGAGATTGTGAACAACCAAGACCACTCATATCTTGTTTAGGAGATATATGAATTGGATACTTAATACCATGCTCATTAACACCAAGCCCTAAACCCTTATAACCTTGTTTAGCCATCATATTATATCCTGTAGTGTATATATCATGTAAAGCTTCTACAGGAGGTGATTGTTTATTATGTTCATAAGTAAAGGTTGTATAAGGTGGAATAATAGGTTTAGAAGAAGTTTCTTTTCTCTTCCCTTTAATATCATCTTGGATCAGATAAGAAGGGAAGGTAAATCCAAGAATTCTTGCACATCTACATCATGAACCATAGTTTGAGCCTCATCATAAGTATGGGAAGAACTAGGAATAATAGATGAAGAATTAGGCATGTTAGGAATGTTAGGAATCAGATTAGGAAGGATAGGATTAGGATTAGGAATATTAGGAGATGGTGTATCATCTACCAAATTCTTCACATAATCCAAAAGAGTAATAAGTCCGCCACATAAATCTTTAATGAAAGTTTTGAATGTAGGAAGACTAGTATTGATCAATCTCACAAAAGCATAGGCAAGTGAAACATGAAGAGTGACAAACATAATGAAGTGGGTGATACTCTCATAAATATCATAAGTATGATAAAGAGATGATAAGAGGAGAATAATAAAGAAAATAACCACACACCAAAGCATTTTAAAGATCTTCACAGTAAATGAAATGCAAGAAATATTTTTGTATTTTGTAGAATGTATACATTTTTTTTTGTTTTTTTGAACTTTAAAATGCAAGAGCATAAAATAAATATAATCTTAAGGAAAGAAAACAAAGCATCTAACACCAAAAAGAAAGAGTTGTCTATCGCGGGCTCACGAAAATGTAAGATATAAAAATATATCAAGATATATTTTTATATCTATGTCTATGTGGTATGTTGTTTAGGAATGGAATGTGATGATGTGTGTGATGGAAAATGTTGTGGACATACAAAAATTAATAAAAAATAAATACTTATCTTGAAAAGTGGTAGATTCAAAAAATACTATTTTTTGGTGTCTGTACTCAGTTTCAGGAAATTCTACAACCGGATCTGGCTTGGAAACACAGAAAAATCAGAAACCTTCTACTTTTATGAGAAAGATCAACCTTGACCCAACACAGGGGTAAGATCTTACATCAGGGCACAATCTTAACCCTTTATGTCAACCTTGACTTGTACTGTTCTAACAGAAAATATGTTCGCAGATCCCGAAAGTTTGCCAAAAAGGGTACTCAAATTCACACTGTAATTCATTGTTCCACACCTATTCTTGTAAGAAAAAGGGTTTTGTTATTTGGATAAGGGGTTTTCCTTGGTTAAACCCTAGTTTGGAATCAACCTTAAAAATGGAATTGAAATAGAGAATGCTAGCAAGTAGTAGAAGTAGATCTAACAACGAAGCTATGATATTCAATAGATATGAAATTGTATTTGGAATGTAAACAAGTATGTTGATATGAAAGCTTGGACTCAACACTAACAAATGTAAATCAAAACCTCTATGATTTTATGCTTGGAATCCACCTTGAAAGGAGAATGAATAGATCTTGAAGATGAACAAAGGATCTTGAAGGAAGATCACACCACCATGGTGGATAGATCTAGGGTTTGAATGATGAATCTTGAATGCTTGAACTAAATCCCTCCAAAGGCTTGAATGCTTAAATCCTTGATCTTCAATGGAGAACTTGAATGCTTGAATGTAGATGATGGCTTGAATGCTTCCTTGATTGAATGCTTTTGGGAATGATGGATCACTTGATACTTGATGGAGATATGAAAAAGAGATGGATGAAATGAGAGAGGAAGGCTTCTTTTTATATAATTCTAGGGCACAAAATTATAGAGAGGCCTACATAGGAGAATTAAATTCCCATTTAAACCTTAACCCCTAGAAATAGACCTAAATTAAATATAATTTAAGAATTTACTGTTCTGAAGCCCGAAACAACCAACCCAGAAGCGGGAAATAAAACTTTCTGAAACCTGACATTCAGAAACTTCTGGATTTTGAAATCTAGATCCAGGGTTAGGGTCGAGGTCGAATCTAACCTAGGTCAAGGTTGAGGTTGAACTTGACCTAGGTTAGGGTCGAGGTTGACCTTGACCCGAAAGGCTGACCTTGACCCTGAGGTCAAGAATCTCATGGTTTTAGGTTAGGGTGCTAGAAACAGGCTGGAAAGAGGTGGAAAGAGGGACATAACAGGGGAAAAAACAAGATCCAAGCTAGAGATCCCATCAACACATTTGGCATGACTCCAAACCACCTACTCAGAGGGCTAAACCACTCCTAAATGGAAGTGCTTCCATTTTCCGATGATACGATATGTGAAGAACCAATTTAGGGTTTATGTGTTGAATCCTAGAAGATGTTCTTCTAGCCATTAAGAACATCTTTTCATACTTGAGGTGTCTAATGTAGGAGCTCCTGGGGTAGTTAGAAATCTTGCATGCATGGTGTGTTGTATTGGTGTTTCTATATTACTCAGTTGTAGCTTTGACCAAGGAGCTCGGTCATTGAAGGGCTCGATCACTGAAGGAAGTCAGTAAAAATTATGGCACTCAATAAAACCTATGCTTGGTGATGCTCGGTCAACATACTTTCTCAGTGATGCCTAGCTTGCTTGGTTGTTTTTACTATTGCTTAGTAGTTTTGGCTTACCAATTGGAGTTCTTGGAGATTTGGTGGGTTGACTTGATGTATTTAATGTGGGTGGCTTATGTTTTTTTCTCCTATGTGGATCTAAAGGCCAACATGGATAATTAATTGTTTGGAAGGCTATTTGAGAGCTGACTTGTATTGCATTTAATATTTTTTTTGTTTAGGAGTTGACTTGGGCTTAAGAGTTAATTCTTTCTTCCAGTCAACTTGTGGTTGAAAAAATGTATTTAAGGAAGGTCTAGGGTAGTTTTTGAGGGAAAATTAGTAGAGTTAGTAGCTTGCGAGCTTAGCAACAAGAAGATTGCTTGGTGGCCGGTGTGCACAAGTTTAGATCTTGTTGGGGTTCCTACTAGATTGTTGTAGCCATTTATTGCTGATCTAGCTAGCTAGGGTTGGATCTTGGAGTTGGATCTCGAGGGATCTTGTAGAACTATTTCTTTCTTTGTATTTGGCCATAACTGGGAAGGCCTTATAGCCTGACACATTGTATGTAATTAGTTATTGATGAATAAAGATATCTATTTTTCTTTCAGATCTGGTTTCTTGTTGTGATTGCTTTTTATGGTTGTTTAGCTGGGGGCTTGGACATTTCCTTTGGGGATTCTCTTCCATATTGCATTACCTTAGGTAGTACCAGAGCTTGAAGTTCTTCAGTGTGTAAGCATATCACCGAGTTGAGGTAGTTTGCACTAGGACCTTGTGTGGTGATTTGTTACCTTGGATGTTTGAATATGCCTCCAAGAAGATTGGACCCTAGGGTGATTACAAATCTCTCTGATGTTGTGGAAGAAAAGATCTAACATTTGATCTAACCTTATCAAAGATGTTTTCTTCCACAACATCAAAGAGATCTACAATCTCCCTAGGGTCCAATATTCTCAAAGGTATCTTCGAAAACCCAAGTCAAAAAATCACCACCCAAGGTCCTGGTGTAAACTGCCTCAACTTGGCAATCTATTTACACACTCAAGAACTTCAAGCTTTGATACCACCTGATGCAGTGCAATACAGAAGAAAATCCCCAAAGGAGATGTCCAAGCCCCCAACTAAACAACCACAAAAAGGAATCACAATAGGAAACCATATCTAAAAGAAAAATAGATATATTTATTCATCAATAAATGATTACATGTAATGTGTCAGGCTATAAGGCCTTCCTGATTATGGAAAAATACAAAGAAAATAAAAGTTCTACAATATCCCTTAAGATCCAACTCCAAGCTCCAACCCTAGCTAGCTAGATCTACAAAAATAGGCTACAACAACCTGGTAGGAACCCCAACAAGATCTAAACATGTGCACATAAGCCACCAAGAAATATTCTTGTTCCTAATCTCACAAGCTACTAACTCTACTAATTTTCCCTCAACAACTACCCTAGACCTTCCTTAAATACATTTCTTCAACCACAAGTTGACTAGAAGAAAGAATTAACTCTTAAGCCCAAGTCGGCTCCTAAACAAATGAATATTAAATCTAATACAAGTCAGCTCTCAAATAGCCTTACAAAAAATTAATTCTCCATGTCGGCCTCTAGATCTACATAGGAGAATACAACATAAGCTACCCACATTAAGTACATCAAGTCGGCCCGCCAAATCTCCAAGAACTCAAGTCGGTAAGCCAAAACTACCAAGCAACAATAAAAAAAAACTAAGAAAGCTCGACATCATCGAGAAAGTACATTGACCAAGCTCCATAAGCATCACCAAGCACAGGTTCTACTAAGTACCAGAAGTTTTACCGAGTTACTTCAGTGACTGAGCCCTTCAATGACCAAGCTCCTCGATCAAAGCTGCAACTAAGTAATATAGAAACACCAACATAACACACCATGCATGCAGGATTGCCAATGACCCTAGGATGCTCCTCCATCAGCTTATATAGAGACCTTTTAGGGATTTGACTTCAGAGAATGTTGTAAAGGTGAGACCTTGTCTTTTAATTTTACCTACATCAACTACGACTTTATCTAGTATTTTTCACCCTTAGAAGATATAAAATGCACTAAAGAGTGCATAAATATAAAATTATCAACATACAATATTTTCAAAGTGTTCAACAATCCATAATCCTTAATCAAAATACATTAATTCCTTATTCTTCAAGGTTTCCCTTATACTATATCAAATTTTTTACTATCTCTAAAGAAATCCATACCTTTATGTTATAGGCCCATAATATCTTCATTTAGGGTAATTTGTTTCCCATAGAGAACAACTAAACCTTCCTTCCATGCTTCAACAAATTGCCTAGTTACATTACTATCATAGCCATGGAGACTTCCGAGGTATGGAGTAATATGTCCTTTAGTTTATGCCAGACTCTGGGCTCCCTTCTACATTTGTCATAGTTAGGGGGCTCTTCACATTTCAAATCACCACCCATTTCTAAGTTCTTAGAGCACAAAGTTGAGAAGTTAGCTTAAAAAATGAAGCTCTGAGAAAGCCAAGTGAAAATGAATGCCCACAAAACATGTCGCCCATTAATCATCTTATTTACTCCACATCTTCCCAGATGATTATGCAATCATTCATTGTACCCAAAAAAATAATGTGTCATTGTCATTATTACTTAAAATTACTCTAACTTTACTGTTTGTCTTATCAAACCTTATAAGAAATAAAATATCCTCATTTATTTCCATTTCCCATTACTAAGTAATATTTTTTGGTGATTTGACACCCAAGTTGGCAAAAGCATCAACCACCGAATTGACTTCTCTAAACATGTGAGAAATGTAATAATTATCAAACTAGCTAATAATAGAGGAGGCCTCCATAATAATATGATCAATCAACCATGATGACTTATATTCTCCTTTTACACATTTAATAATGTTTTTTAAATCACCTTCAATCCAAAAAGAATTGAACTAGAGATTTTTAACCAACTTAAGAGATTGAAGAGCTCCCATAACCTTTGTAAAGTGGTTAGTTTTGTGTGTGTGAAAATTGTACCTATTCAGAAGACAACGCATCAGTAAAACATTATAGATCAATGATAAATAAATAAGCAATCAATGGATTTATCATCAATCAGGCAATTTATTGCCTTCTAGAAGACGTGAGTATGGTATTCTTAGATTTGACTGAGATCAGTGACAATGCATCACCTAAACGAAAGATTTAAATGTAAAAATCTATTGAAATGAATGCAAGATTAATATATGTTTTTGTGGTTTTCAATGCAATAATAGTAAAAACTATATGAAATTGATCTAAAACTTGATATCAATGAAATGAAAACTAGCTATGAATGCAAAACTAGCAAATAAATGATAACAATTGATCTAAAAAATGGATGCACAATCTCACAAGAACTTGACAATATAGTGTCGTTGTTCTAAAAAATTGCACACATTTTTGTGAAGGATTGAGGGCTGTTTATATATAAATCTAGGTTTGAGAACTCATGGAAAAGGCAGAAATCACTCATTGATTAACTCGAATTGATTGGCAAGTTATCAGGGAATTAGAAATAGTTATTTAGTGAAAATCATGCAAATTAGCTTTTTAACTCATAATTGGAACTTGAGATCACTCCAATCTACTTTTTAACTCACAATCACATGTTGAGTTTAGAAAGTTAACAAAAGGAGTCCAAGAGTTGATTTTGAGTTTAATTGCTTTTCTAATTTTTGCATAGATAATTGTGAGTTTTATTTAATTTCCATGTGTTTTATTCTCAACATAACTGATTTAGTTTAAAAATAAATGATTTATGGGTTAATCAATTATTTAATCAAACTTTATCCAAAATTATATTATAAAATTTGACAATTCAATTTTTAATCAATTAAATAAATATTCAATCAATTATTTTTAGAATTTTTGATTTATTGTCAAATAAACAATATTAATTAAGAATACTTTAATTAAATCTAATTAAATTGATTAAGTGGCTAAATTAAGTTTAATTAATCAAATATTCAACATATTCAATCAATTGCACTTAGGATAAATAAAATAATATGATTTATTGCCAAATAATATTTAATCAAAGATAATAAGGGAAAGATTAGGAATATTCCCCTATGTAGATTTGTGATAGGATCAATTAGGGTTTTGATTACTTGATGTGCATATGTGCCTTAGGTTAGGACTTTAGGGTCGATTTCAATCGATTTGTTGATGTAGGAGGTTAATGGAACTGGAGCCCATTTTTGGGGTATTACATTTTGCCCCTCTTTAAATTACTGTGCCAAGCGTAGTGGTTCAAAGATAAAGATGTTTGATGGGATCTATACTCAGTTATGTGATGGAGAAACTGATCTTGGTTTGATTAACTGATTCCAAGACAGAAATTGATTGGAAGATTTGAAGATGTTGATTCAAGTCCTGATTGACAAAAGAATCGAGGTGATATCAACAATAAAAATATGAACTTGTGATTATGAAGAAGTGATAAAACATCTGATTCTGAACCTATGATTACGAGGAATTGAATATCGTGACTCCAAACTTGCTTGTCTAAAGGAATCAAAAGGCAACTCCGAACCCTCCAGTTATGAAGAATCAAGGAGATAACACAACTGAACAAATGGTTACAAAGAGCTGATACAGTTTACAAGATTAAGAGAATACCAGATTGATATGGATTTAGATGACTCTAATATGCCCCGAGCGATATGCCCCAAGTGACGAGGACTTTTGATAAGTTGACAATTAGACTTGGTTGTTGTCTTGATTACTAAAGAAGATTTGATTGTCAGATTTGATAATGGTTAATGATATAAAATACCATGCCCCCTTCAGGATTAAAATCAAAATTTGGCGTGAAAGCTAGTTTGAATTGATAATTGGCAATGTGATCGACAGGAGAAGTGGTTGTATATGTCCAGGGACGCATTCTACATCGTTTAGAGGCTATGTTGACCAAGGTTGACTAGGTTGACCATGGGTTGACCATGGTTGAAATTTTGAAAGTTTGATGTTAGATGATCAAATAGGTTAAGTTCTGGATTCCTATGATCTCGTGAAGATCGATCATGCAAGCAGTTAGCCGTCTTGGGTCCAAAATTTTAAATCACATTTTTTGATGGGGTAAATGATCTCAGATTTCAATTTTGATCCCAAAAATGGAATCAAGAAGTTGAAAGTAGCTATGGGTTCTATTTTCACGCAAATTAGAGCACTTTGAAAAATTAGGTCAAACCTATACAAGGCCAAAAGGGGTCATTTTCAAATCATTTTCACCATTCACTTTAGAGATTTTGCAGAGCCCTTTGAGAGTAAAAATGGTGGTCCCGATCTCCTCACATCATTTTGTGTGTTCTCATCGGTATCAATGGCCTTGTTAGTACAGGAACCCGGTAAGTAGACCTTTGATCACCTATTGTCATTGAATTTAGCACATGTTTTAATCATTTTAAAGATTTTTTAGTCTTTTTACATGTTTTAATTTTTGTCTCATGGGTTGTCGTACAACAA